>VZRN01005389.1:98925-119108 GCA_013397935.1 Dasyornis broadbenti
TTGTTTTTTTTTTTTTTTTTTTGGAAAGTTTCTTTTTTTGAAGTTGTTTTTGTTTTTGTTTTTGTTTTCTTTTTTTTTTTTTAGCTGCTGCTCTTCTGTCTCACGGCCCCTCTGGAGCTGCCTCCCTCTTGAAACTGGATATATTAAGATATTTTTTTCCTATCTGCCACTAATTTCTGCCTCTTTCTCTCCCAAGTGGAGCCTGCAGTGACAAGAGTGACGTGACTGTGAACGGTGACACGTGCCAGCACAGCCAGGGAGCAGCGCAGGGATAACAGAGCTTTGCCTGATGTCACCTCTGGCACCTGGGATGGGACATTTGGAGTGGAGGGAAAGGGCAGAGCAGGAGATCACTGCTGAACGCGGCACCTCCACCCTGCTCCCGCTGCCGGGAGGAGCTCGGGGCTGCCTGAGGACACTGCTCCAATTTAAATGCTTCACCAGGAAATCTTAGGATGGATCCTCAGCTGGGACGAGCTGGCCTCGCTGTGAGTGCAAGCCGGGCAGTTTGTGAGGGATGGGGTCAGACCTGTGAGGTCTTCAAGCTCATCTGTTAAGCTGCACTGGAGTTTGCAGGCTGGCATCACATTCCTGACACGTGGAGCGGGAGCAGGTCTGAGCACACACTCAGGATTAAGCATGTGAGCGTTTTACAGAAATGTTCCTCGTGTCAGTTCAGAGATCCCCGTGCCCTTTTTTCTGCACGGAGAATGCTGGCTCAATTAAATTGTCATCTTCGCGGGAAAAAAGATGTCCTGGTAGCAAGCCTGGGTCTCTTGGTGCGAAACCACAATTCTGGAAGAAATTTAAACAAAGTCATCACTTTTAGGGGGTTGTTAAATTTCTTTTTCTATCCCTTCTATCAAGAAAAGGAAACATGCTCCTGAACCCTCCAGGTAGTGATTTCAAGGCAGGATGGCTCCTGTTAAATTAGACAGTTATGGACTATTTAGTAAATTACCTCAGAGACAAAACCTTTCCCATTTCATATGGACTATTTTAGTAAATTTGTCAGGATTATCTGTGGCTGCAAGGAGCTGAGGAGCATTTGGATGTGGGAGAGGTGGCTTGACTGGGAATTCCCCAGTTGTCTTTTCGGGTGACAGCTCTGGGAACGGTGCGGGTCCAGTCCTGCCTGGACTCTTTCCCGATTTCAGCAGCTGAGGAAAGGACCCTGACTGCTGTCTGTCCAGGTGAATGTGGGAGGGGATGCGATGTGATCCTTCTGCAGTGATGGCCTGGAGGTGTCAGGGGGTGCCCGGCCTGGGGGAGGCTGTGATGGGCCAGTTGTGGCCTCCAGCCGCACCCTCTGGACACCCTGGGCCTGCACAGCGGCCAAGGCTGTAGCCCTTGGCAGGAGGGGCTGTTCGGGCCATGGGGCCTGGAACCATCCCCAGGGGATGCTACAAAACAGGGCTTGTGGGGATCCCTGGGGTTCACACGGAGCACAGCTGGCCAGCTGTGGGTCAGGTTTATCCCCGCCAGAAGCACCACCCCTGTATCTCCTCCCGTCACTCCCCTCCCTGCTGGTATCGAACCAGACCTGGTTTGAAGCAGAACCTCCCGCCCTGGGATTTGTTTGCCCTTTGCACCAGGAATTCTTCCCCCGATCGCTTTCACAGCCCCGGCCTGACCTTCCCCTGCCGCCGGGATGCCAATTAAGGAGCTGGAAGCAGGGAGGGCCGTGGGTGTTATTGATGAGGGCTCTAATTGCTCATCTCCCCAGGCTGCCCGAGCGACTTGGGCTGGACGGAGACGCAACTGAGTGAAACGGAGCCGTGGCTGCCACGGGACTCACTCAGACACGAGGCTGCGGGATCTGGGAGCTGGTCCTGCTCAGCCCAGCTGGTTTTGTCTCACTGCTGGTCCCTTCCAACCTCTCTGCTTCCACGAGGCCTCACACAGGGACCAGCCTCGGGTGCAAGGGCAGGGAAGGGTGGTCACCGCAGGCACTGCCCGTGTGCTGCCGGGAGCACCCCCCAAACGTGTGAAATCATCTGGTTAATTATCTCCTCCCAGCCCAGAACCAATGCCTGGCCATTTCAGGGCATCACGGGACAGCAAGGGGCAAGTCACATCTCCAAATGAAGACCAGAGCAGGTTTTTTAAAATTCTCATCTCCAGAGACGTTTAAAACATGGGTGATACCTTTTCAAGATATCACAGCTTTGAGAACTTGGAAAAGGAGAGGAAACCTCACCAAAGACTGAAGCAATATGACAATGGAGAGCTCTCAAGAGCCAGGACTTTCAGAAACAAGAGCCCTCTGTCCATAATTTGAGTTGTTCTTTGTCCAGGCAAGCTTCAGCCACCAGAGGCGTGGAAAAAACAAAGTGAACTCTTTGTTAGCTGCTGCAGGAAACTTTGCTGCCCTGAGAGTATGGGATGATCCCAGAGTTGTCTAATTAGGCAGGCAGTTGTTTAAAAAAGGATTTCACATGCAGGCCTGAGAGAGCTGGACTTGACCCGTGAAGTGAAGAAAAGGCTGAATTTCATTCCCAGCCCCTGCACAGAACCTGGCCGAGGATGAGGAGCCTCACGCTGCCTCTCTGCTTGGGGTGAATTTCATTAGAATGGGCTGTTAATTGCATTGTAAAGCCAGACTCAAGCAGGGGGAATTTACCTTCAAGGCCCATGAAGGCCAAGATCAGCCTCAGAACAATATCAAGCTTTTCAAGACAAAGTTTTAATGTGAACAGGGGGAGGACTTAGTGAACTCAGGAGGCCTTGCAGACATTCAGGGCTGACAGCAGCCATTTCGTGCCAAGCAGGACATTTTTCAGGAGTACAGCTGGGCCCTGCGGTTCATCCAGGGTTTCTCTTCTTTCGGGGATATTTGGGTGCAATCATGGAGTTTGTTTTCCATGGTTTGGGGTATTCTCTGGAAATGCCCCACAGCTTTGGGAAAAAAGGTCAGGAGAGGGCTTGAACTTGCTGGGAAGGTTCAAAAATGCTTTTGCCTCTGGGAGCAGCTCCCAGAGGGTGCCAGCATTCCCTTCCAGATGTGCTGCACCTCTGGGGCAGACAGAAAACACTGGATAAGCTGGAGCTGCCCTTCCTCCTTAGTGAATCCTTCACGTGTGGAACCAGCAAGTCCCTTGGAGATAAGAACAGGTGGCTGCAAAAAACAGTGCAGATAAGGGAGGATTGAAGACAGTGAAATTGTTTTTAGGTAAATTTCTGCTTTTCAGATCAGATCTGCATGTTTATCCCCTATCTACATGCACGCTTAATCCCCAGTTGCCATGGGACAGGAGAACTGCCTGTTATTGCAAGCTCTTTCTCTGAGCAATTTCCTGTTGTTAATGCAGCTCAGTCCCTTGATTCCGTTCCAGTCAAATCATTCCTGTTGTCTTTCCCGAGGTCATTGTGCTGCCTTGCAGTACCCACACCTCTGTGTTTGCAAAGCTGGGGAATAAAGAGCCCTCTCCAAGGAGCTGCTGAGCCAGGTGGGCACAGCCAGGTGAGAACAGACCGCAAAGGGCATTTCCATCCCTTGATCAGCTGCCAGTCCTGCTGCTCTGGACACAACCAGCCTCAGGTGCCTGCAGACGTGTGGTCTGCCTTGATTTATGTAATCCTCAGATCTAGGTAGTCCTCAGAATGCCCCACTCAGGATTATAACAAGGTAAACACATTTTTAGCACACAAGAACCCTGAAAATCTGATTGCTCTGGTGAAGCAGACAAAAGCTGGAAACCCTTAGCAAGGATGTTTTTGAGGTGAAGCACTGATGTTTGGGGCGGGGGAGAGCAAGGCTTGGAGCTGGAGAAAATGGGCTGGGTGGCAGTAACAGAAAAAACTTCCTGCTTTTTCTTACAGGCAACCAAATCTGGAGTGGCAGAGGCGGCTCCCTTCTGCAGAGCTGCCTCTCTGACGATGAACACGCCGAGGTGTCGATGTGGGGAGCAGCAAGTTGTGTTCCAGACTCTCTGATAAGTAAGAATACGCTGTGCTTCACACGTGTTCAAAAGAAACCTGTCCTTCTCCTGAAGGTCTCATCCCACTTGGAAAAGTCTCTTTATTCCCCTTTCTCTGAGGCGCAAAGTGAGCGGGGAGGTCAGGCCGTGTGGGCTGCGGAGAATCCCAAGAGCATCCCTGGCCACCTCATCCCGGTGGTGGGTGTTGGGTTGGAATTCGCCGTAATAAATCCCCTGGTGAGGTCACCAGTGAAGGGAACAGAATGGGCTCATCATGAGTTAAAAATAGAGATTCACAGTCACAAAGTGAGTGGTACCTGGCAGGAAATTGGGTCCTGGCCCTTCCCCACACTTGGAGATGCCGTTGCTGCTTGCGTGGATGAAGGAGCCTCCCCTTTTCCCAGCTCTCTGGCACAGCAAAATGCCAGGTCTCACCTGGGAGGGTGGCAGCTGTGTCCTGGTGGGAGGAAGGCACCGATGCCCACGGCAGGGAGCAACTTCCCAGCTCCTCTTCTCGCCCGTGCTGTGTTTGGGGCACCCTCAGCCCGGCTGCGTGGGCAGGATGGGTTTGTGCCTCTGCTGGAGGATTCCAAGGACACATTTTCTCCCGGGCACAGCGCTGGCATATGCACACGCATGCAGCCGGCACTCCCTGGAACTGGCAAGCTGGAAAAATAACAGCACCTGCAGGGAAAAGAGAGGCTCCCGTGTTGGTACCTTCCTCCCCTCTGCTGGCAGTCGCTCTGCACATCTCCCAGCTCTCAGGCTGCTGCCCCTGAGAGCCAGGGAGAGAGATAAAACACTCTCATCACAGGGATGTTATTTGCCTCTCCGAGTCCTCTCGCGTTTTCGTATGTGGATGTTGATAGCGAGGGCTGTAGATGTCACCGCTCTGGATTTATGGATAGAGATGTGCAGATGAGTGTGACAGCTGAGCGTCTGACTCCTCTCCGTTGCAAAATCTGATCCCTCTTCTCTGCCAGCAGTCGGATTTCGTGCCCCTCCTGACTCCTTCATCAGCGGAGCTGGGAGCTGTGAGGAACTCGAGGCTCCGTTTCTGATGAGCTTGTCGGGTCTCAGCCCTCAGCAGTGAACTCATTAGCAAAATCAGCACTGGTGGACATCCCCTGGTTGCAGAGGTGTCGTGTCTGAGCTGCCCTCCCTCTGCAAAGGCCAGGCAGGGTCGCGTGTTGGGTTTATCTGGCTGAGAACAAACCGTGTCGTGCAGCACAGAGACCCCGCCGGGACCCAGCTCAGGTCGTGAGAATCCTCCTCTCCAGAGGCAGCTCAGCCTGCAGCTCTTGTACTGCTGCAAATCAGGAGCAGAGGGGTTGGATTCGATTGCTGAGGCTGTGTTCTTACAATCAGAAATTACAGCAATGACGGGAGGGATCCTCAGCTCAGATTTTCAGCTCAGGTTTTCGTTTGGCGTCATGAAAGGGCCTGGAGTGACAGGACAAGGGGGAATGGCCTTCAGTGGAGGAGGGTTAGACACGATTTTGGGAAGAAATTCTTCCCTGTGAGGTTGGTGAGGGGCTGGGATGGAATTCCCAGAGAAGCTGTGGCTGCCCCTGGATCCCTGGAAGTGTCCAAGGCCAGGTTGGACAGGGCTTGGAGCAGCCTGGGACAGTGGGAGGTGTCCCTGCCCATGGCAGAGGTGGGACTGGGTGGGCTCTGAGGCCCCTTCCAGGCCAAACCATTCTGGGATTCTGTGATTCCATGGCAGGAAGGCACAGCAGAGTGGTTTGGGAGGGGCAGGGCTGCCTGTGAGGGTGTGGGACACACCAGTGAAGGGAACAGAACGGGCTCATCATTAGTTAAAAATAAGAGATTCACAGACACAAAGTGTGTGGTACCTGGCAGGAAATTGGGTCCTGGCCCTTCCCAGGTGCGTCCCAGGCACATGTGTCCCTCTCTGGGCCGTGCTGGGGCTCTCTGGGCCACCTCTGGGCCACCTCCCTGTCTGGGCCGTGCTGTGGCTCTCCTGCAGCACCATCCACAGCAGAGCATTCCCATTCCCTGCTGCCAGGCTGAAGGCACAGGATTGCTGCACGTAGAGCTGAGCCGATGAGGCTCAGCACCCCCGCTCCTTGTTTCATGTTTAATTAGCTGGTGCATGAAGGATGGATTGGATAGAACAAGGAAGCAGCAGGGAGAAGGAAGGTTAATCTATCCTCTAGCCTTGCTATTCCTTCTTCCTTGTGATCTTGCGAAGCAAGGAGATGATGTGTCTTTTGAAGTGTAAAGTGCTCCCTATCCTTCTCCCCCCGCTGAAGTCGCCTCCTCCTCCTCCTCCTCATCCCAGCCCCAGTGCAGCTGCTTCCTGCCAGGTGCTGCTGCTGGCCGAGGGGCAGGGCCCGTTCTCCCGGGGGGGCTGCACGAGGGAGCTTGGACACAGAATGTCAGGACTGGCTTTTGCCAGCACCTCGAAGCCCTGTGCAGACAGTCCTGGAATCCTGGGGTGCTCCCTGTCCCAGGCCAGGCTGCCCGGGGCTTGGAGTAACCTGGGATAGGGGAAGGTGTCGCTGCCCACCGCAGGGGTGGAATGGGATGGGCTTTAAAGTCCCTCCCAACCCAAACCAGCCTGGGATTTGGGGATTATGGGATTTATTTTGGGGTTGATGGAGCAGGAGGAAGAGCATGGGCTGGGGGGATGCCGTGGAGCATAAACCAGTGCAGGGAAGCCCCGGTGTCACCTGGGGTCTCCCCAGGACCCCAGGTCTCACAAACAGCAGCGCCATCCCCCGAGCTGTGTGAAAGGACAGGGAGCTGGGCTCTCTCATCTCAGTCTTCTGTCCCATTTTTCAGGAAACTTTTTGAGAACAAGGAGCGGGGGGAATCAGGACAGCGGAAAGGGCTGGCCTGGCACGAGCAGCCCTTCCCCAGGCCCCGTGTTCTCCCCAAGTCATAGTAATTGAATTGTTTTAATATTAATGTCTTCTCTCGAGCTCTGCTGATGGGAGGGAGGGAGAGATGTTTCTTCCAAAACAGTCTTAAGCTAATGCAGAAAGTATGAATAAATCTCTCAGAGATTATAGCCCCTGGAAAGCTCCTGTGAATATCAGAAAGACATCCTTCCTGCTATGGGAGGTTTGATTGAATTACAAATTTGAGGCAACTCCAAAGCAAAACTGATTAAGTCTTTTCTTTCTCGCTCTCTTGTTGTAGCTTTTTAAGGCGCTAAAGCTTTTTAATTATTAGAAATCCCCCCGTCCTGTTTGTAAGTGGTTATAATTGGCATCGCCCTGCCTGTAAGTAGCTCTAATTGGCATCGTGTCCTCGTGGATGGTGACGCACCAGAGCTCAAAACGTGGTGGGAAGCGTTGTCATTCCTCATCTCTGAGGGAGGCCCATGGCCTGTGCTCAGGGAGGATCATCTCAGGGCTGGGAGAGGGAGGTGATGTCCCAGGGATGAGCCCAGGCAGAAGGTGATGGCTGCGGTGTGGCCAGCAGAGGTGAAACAGGGATGGGGCTCCAGCTCGGCTCCCAGAAGGACCTGGAGGGCCCTGGGTACGGCCTCTTGTGTAGGAGGCTGCTGTGAAAACAGCAAAGCCCCAGTTTTAGGAGGGGGAGCAGGGTCCTGCCCAGGGGCTGTCTCGGCTCTTCCGCTCAGAGACACCGGAGCCGTCCCCGCGCCCACGGCGGTGTTTGATTAACGTTGTCACTGCGCTGCCAGGATCTAAGGCTCTGCTGCGTGAAACGCTGCTGGGGTAAAGGCGCTATAGAAATCACTTCATGTGCTTCTCCCCTGTTAGAGCGGAGAGGGAAGAAAGGAAGACAGGAAGCGAAAGGGAAGCACTGTAGCACAGGAGCTTCGCACGGGGCTGTCTGTAGCGAGGAGACAGCTGTGGTCTTTACCAGCCCTTGACAAGTGATTTTTCCAACAATCAGGTGGGAGAACATGCTCTGTTAGGCCTATAATTGATAATATCGCACTGTTGAAATATGCCTGTCAGTTCTGCGGGGAGATAAAATTACAGCATTGATATTTCAGAACAGTTTTCACCGGCGGCTTCCGAAACCACGTCCTGGCCCCAGCAGATGAAAGGTGGGATGGGCGGCTGTGTCGGCAGGATCCAGCCTTCAGCCTCAGCCTGGGGGTGAGGAGGGGACCCCCTTGCAGCCCCCCAGCCCTGGGTGGGCTCTGTGGAGCCTTTCCAGGGCCCAGCAGGTGCCTGCACTGGGAGAATCCGGTGGGGTGTGAAAATGTGGCACAGAGAGGTTAAAATAATGAACAGGGAAATTCAAATGATCCAAGCCAGTCATAGTGGTGATTTTTTAAACAGAGAAGGCAATGAACTACTGGGCACTTCAGAAAGGGCTGTGGTTGATCCCTCCATCCCTGGGAATGTTTAGAAGAGGAGCACAGACTTTGGGAATAATCCAGCAAAGCTCTTCGGATGCACAGCTGGGGTCAGGGGCTCTGGCTGCCTTTGAGATCACAGGACCCCAAAGGGCTCTGAATCGCTAAGGAGCTCAGTGTCACAGAGTCCCACAACCTCCAGAATTCCAAGAACCTTGTGGATCACTTTCTAGAAGGTGTTTGGTGAAAGGAAAACCTGGGGCTGAGACAGGGAGGGAGCCCCCAGGACCCACCACCCCTTGACTTTCCCTTCTCAGTCCCACAGCCCCTGGTGTCTGCCCAGTGTCAGGCAAATGAATCCACCAACACCAGAGGTTTGTGTCCAAAAAGGAGACAGAGCAGTCCTGGAACTTTATTCGAATAAAGGGAGAGGCCATGGGACAGTTTCCCATGGGGTCACTCAAACTGATAGAGGACGCAGCCTCTTTTTCTCCTGATTTCCCGTCTGCATTTCCCTCTCTCTTTCCCCTTTGGCTGAGGTACTCTGGAGGTACAGACTTCCCGAATCGCCTGATATAGACCCCCTTCTAACATACTTTCCCCTTTTCTTCATTTTCGTCTCTGTTCTTGTAGTTCATTAACACAGTCTGGGCAAGTCTTCAGTGGAATTCCTGTGGAAATCCCTCCCATTGTTTCTTCCATCTCTCAGTATCGGTCTTATCTCACCAGCAGACTCCCAGTTTGTTTGTAAAGACCCTCCCTTCTCATTCCTTTCAGGAAGGTCCTCACCTTGTCCAAACCTTTGGTGCGTCTGTGATCCCACGTGGCTGCTGGCACTGGAGAGAGCAGGGTTAATGGGCCAGAGGCTGGAAATACCCTGAGTTGTGGCACAGATGGAGGAAGGGACTGCAGGGGTTGTTGGCAGCACTTGGTTGTTTCTGTTTGAGCCCCAGATCTGCAATTTGTAGGCAGGGAGGGGAGATGTTCCCATGTCTGTGCTGATCCAGCGTCCTGCACGAAACGAAACGGTTTGAAACAGGATAAAAGCAGTTCTGGAAGCAAAAGGAATAAATTATTCTCTTTTTGCCGGTGGCCAGGTGGAGAGCAGCAGGTGAGGCACAAGGTGGGGACCTGGCAGCGCTCAGAGCACCTGTGTGCCAGCCCTGGCTTGGGGGAAGGATGCAAGAGCCTCTGCTCTCAGAGCCCTCCCTTCTCTCTCTTCCTCTCCCTCTCTCCTTTCTCTGCTCCTTTCTTGGCACAGAACTCGGACAGATCGAGTGCAAGAGCAGTTACACGACATTCCTGGCACCCCTTTGCTGTTCCCTGCTCCGGTGGGGGCTCAGCCTGCAGCCCCTCTCGCATCCCAGTGAAACCAGCGGTCGGGGTGCTCTGTTCACCCCCAGCCTCACCCAGTGCAGCCCCCAGTGAGCTCCTCGCCCCAAGACACCGGGCCTGGCATTCACACGCCTTTGTCAGCGTCAGCGACTCAAATTTGGAGTCAAATTAAAGGCGTGTCGCTAATAACGAGCTCCGGATTCCCTTCAGGGTTGGCTGCGCTGAGTGAAATTAAAGTTCCCGACATCCCCGTTCCCATTCCCCCTTCCTAATTAGTCCTCCCCAGTTCTTAGAGGCTGACATTTAAAATGAACTCGGCTGAAATTAGTGCTTTTGTAGCCGATTTTCAGTGCTGAGAATGGGAGCACGGAGGGGACAAACCCCTGCCTCAGTGGGGAGGTGACAGGTCCCAGCTGCCACCGAGCAGGGCAGGCGCTGCTGCCGCCCAGCCTGGGTGCACATGCCTGGGAAGGGACCTTGAAGGTCCCTTGGGTTGACGCCTTGAGGAGATTTTTATCTCCTGACTCCCTGACGAAGGTCCCTTTCATGAGGGATTTCTCCCCTCAAGACACAAAATCAGTAAATTCAGGGCTCAGCCCGCAAATCTCCAGTTGACGTTTGTGACTTAACTCACTCCGCTGAGTAAAACCCCGAGCACAGAGCCGTGAGTTGCAGCAGCGCTGTGTGACCAGGCTGCCAGGCTCTTCAACCCCCAATTTCCTGCCTTTTGAAGCCTTTGAATCACGATGGGCCTAATAATAACGATAGTCGGTACTTATACGCCACTTTATCTTAAAAGCACTGTACAAACATTAATTAATTATAGACACAGACAGCGTCTGCAAACGCCGAGCTGCAGATGCAGCCGGGTTCGGAGCCACGCACCGCTCGGAGCCGGCAGCTTCCCAGCAGGAAAAGAGCGTGGATCACATCTGCCATAGCCCCTCTGTGGGCGAGGCCACTCAGTTCTGCTGGGACCTGCCCAGGGTGGCCCCAACAGGAGACTAAAAACAACCCGTGCCCCTGCGGACACAGGCTCTCAGGGCGCCCTCACTGCGCTTTGTTGGTGTTTCCCCGGTTCAGAGCAGACTGGGGTGGGTGATGCTGTGCTGTGGTGTCCCCGGGCGCCGCAGCCTCCACCTGCAGAGGGATGAGTGTGACAGCTTCCTCACCGCAGTCCTGGGGCAGTAAAATATTCCTGTTCCCTATTCCTGGCTGGAGAGGTGGCAAAATCTGGGGCTTGGCTGCCGGTTTGGAGCAGTTTGCTCTGGCCAGGCAGGACAGGGGATGAGTTACCCGGGCCTGCCTGGACTTTCGCTCTCCTCATGGCTGTGGGCGTTGCTCTTCTGGGGGATGCTGCGGTCCCTAAAACTGGCAGGTGACGCAGAGATGAACTCTGCCCGTCTCCTGCTTCTCCAGATTCAAACAAGCACCCCAACACTGCAGGGAGGCTGGGAATGCTCCGTGCCTGCCTGGGAAGGAGGGAGGGAAGGGAGGCAGCAGCAGCCGTGTAGGAAGGCAGGCTCTGTCATCACAACCTTTCTCTGACCACATGCTGGACATGCAAAAAATCCCTGTTTCCCTGGAAACGGGCTCTTTCCGCATGTGCTGCAGCGAGTTGGGGAAGTTTGCCTTCATCAAACCCCCACGGTGAGGACAATGAGCTCCAGAGAAGCTGTCCTGGGGCCGGCAGCCTGATTGCTGCTGCTGCTGCTGCTTCCCTTATTTGCATCCCTGTAAGAACAGGAGCACAAAAATGTCCCACCTGCCCCTTGCAGAGGAGATCCCTCCTGGTTCCTTGCAAGCCCTGTCGCTCTCTGAGGGCAGAGGAAATTATTTCCATCGCTGACACAGGGCTGAGCACCCCAAAACTGTTCATCTCCTCCGCAAAACTTGGGCTGCAGGTGCTGCTCCCCCGGGCAGTGGCAAACCGGGGGCAGTGGAGGGACGTGTCCCCTCACTTTGTTCCCCTTTTTTCACTTTCCAGTAAACTCAGCATCGAGTCAGGCTTGAGACAAGAGACCCAAAGGCTTCTTGGAGCATTCCCTCGATGCACCTAACTCAAATTTGCTCTCGCCTTGGCCAGCTTTACCCCCTGTCCCTGCACCGCCCTGCCCAGGACACAGCCAGGGTACCCCAGGGTGGGGCTGAGGCGATGCTCCTTGTGCCAGAGCAGTGCAGAGCCTGGCCCGGGGCGCTGGGCACCGGGAAGGGACCACAGGAAGCAGAAGGGGGAAGCACAGGGACGCTCCAGAGCAGACAGCGAGGCTGGAGGGGCAGCGGAGCCCAAAGCCCAGCTCAGAGCGCGTGTGTGGGTGTTTAACCCAGCAGATATAAATGCTCCAGGCCTGCAGTTTAGAGAAATCTCATAAATATTTTAGCTCGGGCAGGATGAAAGGAAGACAAACAAATATAGGTTTGGGCCTTTGGGGCATTGCTGTGATCATCTCTTCAGAGAAACAGAGGTTGTGCTGGTACTTGGTGCGGCGGCGTGACGGGGAAGCTGCTGACTTGTGGTCTGACAAATACTGCCACCAAAATTTTGATTTTGGAGTGAGGCAAAACCAAGGAAAAAGGCCCGAACTTTTCTGATGAGGCGGTTTTGCTCGTATTATTCCAGCAGGATTTGCCAAACTAACCCAGTGATCAAAGCCTGGAGTTGTGATCCGAAATGGGTGGGCAAATGCCATGAACATTTGTGCCGTTCTACTACGCTTGTTTTGACTGTCTCTGCCTCTAAATTCCTGTTTGAATTTGAGAGTGGAATTTAATTTGATTATTTTAACAGCTAGAAAGCAATGAAGGATGAATAAATACTCTTCGCTGAACATTTCATTTGAAAAATACACTAAAAACCACTGAATTAACTATTCAGCGATGGAGGCTGTGAATTCTGGTTGATCATCATTTTAAAAGCGATCCTGGTAGGGTTTTGCAAGCTGAGGAATAGCTTAAAGTGTTCCAGTTGTTGCGCTGCTGCAATTACACGAGACAGACTGCGTGCAGATGCGCTGGTGCTGGTACAAATCGCTCTGGTGCCCACGGTGGAGCCAGGAAATGCAGATGCTGGAGGCTGGCTTTGATGGAGCCGCCACAGCTTTGCCCGGGGAGGTGGTTTAGGTGTCAGCTGGCGCATTAGTACCGGGCATTAATTGCCTATTAATTACCTGGATCTGTGCGGAACCCGCTCACTGCGACTCTGTAAATATTTGTGGTCAAATTCAGTGTCCACAAAAATCTCTTTATTCTTGGGAATTCAGCACTAAGCCTTGCTGTGGGTCTGCTGGAGGCACTGGCAGACCTTCCAATGGTCACCTCCACTCTCTGGCTGCTCCTGGGCTTATTTTGAAGAGAGTCCTCTCCTTTTATCCAGCAAGCATGGATGCAGTTTATGGAACTGATGCTCAGCCGACTCTGTTGGTTTCAGTATAAATCCCAGGAGAGATCAGCATTTTGCTTTAAAATCTCTGAGCTCAAACAGAGGGCTGGATAAAGGGAAATGTTTGCACAATCTCTTTGCAAATCAAATCTTTAACGTCGTGCGTCGCTCTGGAGAGGCGGGGAGGGAAGATAATCCCAGATTTTGACTTTGAGCTCTCAAGGCAAAGCTGTCCTTCATTGTAAAATCAGTGGGAGCTTGTCTCCAGCTCCCACGGGAGTTTCTGGGATGGAACCGGAGGCTCCAGAGTCCTGCGACATCAAAACAAATTACACGGCGCTCGTTCCCTCAGCCTGACTGCAGGAGGCTCTGCCCTGTGCCAGGCGCACGCGGAGCACGAGCGTTTTAACATGTTCCTCTAATCCCGGGATTTATAAAAGCGCTTGGCAACGCACACGGAGGTGATTCAATCCTGCAGCACGGCCCCGGAGCCGGGGTGCAGCCCACGGAGAGGCAGCCAGGGCCCCTCACCTCTCCCAGCAAAGCCTCCCCACGCTGGGGCGTTTCTGGGAGCACAAACATTGGGACCGACAGTGCCTCTGGGTCTGGGCTCGCCACGTTCTGTGCTCGCTCTCGCAGGGTGGAAAAGGGAAGGACGTGGCAAGGAATGGAGCCAGGAGCGATCCTGGGGTCCCAGCCTCATCTGTGGCACACGAATCTGGAGTGCCACAGGGGCAGTTTTCCATTTTCCTCTTTGCAACCTACTGATTCCACAGCATCTTAAAATCCCCCAAATATCCATAAATTTGAAATCCAGGCCCCTTCCTGATGCTTAGAAACGCCGCTGTCCCGCGCTGGAGAGCAGTTCCTCAGGCAGTGAATAAATTCTGGGGCTGTCTGGGTTTGGGCTGAGCTCTGGAGGTGTGGACGTGCTGCTCGGTGACTTTGGGACCTGAAATGCCTCCCCCAGGCTGCAGTTTGGTCAGCAGCCAGGGAGCTGCACCCAGCAGGAGCTGGGAGCCAGCCCGTGGTGCCGGAGCCGGCGGAACACGCTCATTATCTCTACCTTGCTCAGAAAGGATATTGTGATTTTAATAACTTCTTGGATCCATTTTTTCCCTGGTAGCTCTCGTTGCCTTGGATACCGGCTCTGGAGAGGCTCAGCCCTGCTAAAGATGGTAGATCATTTAAATGGAATAGGAGATGAGGTGTGGATTTGCAAAGCGCTTTCGCACTCGCGGAGCTGGCTGGGAGCGCTCCGGCAAAGCCGAGCTTCCGCGGGGTGTGCGGGTTTGTTCGACGGGGCTTTGTTCCCGGGAATGGGACACCAAAGCCGCTTTGGCACGCGGTGATGTGGTGTCTGATGTGTCCGTGTGACAGCGCCAGGCTGGGGAAAGCAGGGCCCCGAGGCTCTGGTGGTGGTGTTGAATCAATTCCCAGGGCACTGGGAGCAGGAGCAGAGCTGGATCTTGGCACCTTTGGGATGGGGCGTTCCAAAGGCTCCGACTCTGCTGCCATCCTCTTCCTCCTTAACCACCACCCCTGCCCTCACTGTGACTTCCCGAGGTCGCCCAGGCCCTCCGGGGTGGTTTGAGGCCATCAGCTCTTCCAGCTGATGTGTGTGTCCATGGCGCCCCAGCTCTCCCAGGTGTTCTCATTCAAAGCATGATTCCCAACCCGAGCATTCCCTCCTTCCCTTTCTCCCAGCTTCCTCACGCAGCTTAGCTGCAGAGAAGCCATGCAAACAGAGAAATTCTCATTTCATGAGCGCTTGCCCACCCCTAAAGGTCACCAAAGCTATTAAAGAAAGCCCCTCGTGCCCAGGGCTTTGGACACCTCATTTGACTTGCTTTGGTCGAATTTCACGCTGCTGCAGTTTTTGATTTATGCCCTTTGAAAGTCTTTTGCTGTGCTGGAGGAAGCCCACTCGTGGTGCCTGTTGTAATCAAACACCTCTGGCTTTTTGGAGCTCATTTTCCCTCTCTTAATGACTCAAGGGTGCCCAGGCCCATCCTGATTAAAAAAAAAAAACTAAAATAATTTTGCTTCCTGGTCCTCATCACAAACACATTTGGATCCATGATGGCTGTCTGGCAAATTGTTAAGATCACTTGATCACTGCCAGAATAAATCATCCTGACTGGAGACGCTGCCCTCAACCTGGATTTGCTGCTGGGGTTAGCAAGGGTGAGAGGTTCATGACATTAGGCTCAGAAATTGGTGTTTAATTGCTTTAGAGGGACGGCTGGAAGTCAGGGCCCTGCTGTGCTGGGTGACAGGGTGTGGCCATGCTGATGGAGCAGGAGGTGATGCCGGGTGGTTTTTGCCCTTTTTCCTTTTCTGTATTTGTCATCTTCCCAGAACTTTTCCCTGCCCTTTCCCCAGCTGCAAAGACCAAAGGCATTGCAGAGCCCCGAGCCCTGGGGGGCACAGGGCCCCTCTCCTCTCTTGGTTCTTCCTGGGAACCGAGGCTGAGAACAAAACCTTCAAGGCACATTTCCATCAACGAGCACAGCTGGTGCCAAGGGTGGGGCCTCCAGAGAAGGGGCTTGGCCTGGGGGGAATTGCATCCCCACTTGTCCTGAATTGGTGCTTTTGATCAATTCTGCTCATTTCCTAAACCCCATCCAACTGTATTCACCCTGTGGGGCCGGGCTTTTGTGGATATTCTTCCAGAACTGCCCCCGGAGCTCCAAGAAAAATCCACTTTTGTGTGACCTCCTCGACCGAAATGATCTCGAGTTTCATTTCCAGGCTGGAAAAGGAGACAGAGGAACTGAGGGAGAACCTCTTTCCATGAGGGTGGCACAGCACTGGACAGGCTGCCCAGGGAGGATGTGGAGTCTCCTCTCTGGAGACTTTCAGGACCAGGAGAGATGTGTTTGTGTGGGCTCACCTGGGAGCTCCAGCCCTTGTGCCAGCCGTGCAGAGCCAGGGAGCTCCTGCCGTTGCAGCCCAGCTGGTTTCCCCAGTTTCTGCCCATGGGTGCCCCTGTGCTGGAAGGAGACGCTCGCCTTGTTCCGTGCTTGCCCTTCCTTCAACCCGTTTCCATCGACAGCCCGTGGGAAGGACCCCATGAGCCCTGAAAGTCTCCAGAATTTCACCCTTCAGGGAAAGGTGAGCAGGGACCTGGGAGAGGAAGGATGAATCACTGAGGAAGTAGCAGCAGAACGAAGACGAAAAAAAAAAACCAAAAAACACTTTTTCTTTGCTTAAAAAGAAATCTCAGCCTTCCTGGAGTGAAGAAAAGAAGAGGAGGGAAGGGAGATGCACCACACAAAGAGAAGAAAATGGGCTGAGAAACCACAAGACATTTAAAAGCTCACCCAGGAAACCCCACTTTGATATCCCCTCTCATTGGAAGCGTTTGAGGCCAGAATAATGCTGCCATGATTGATCACACAAAGGGATGAGAAAGGGAGTGGATCCAAGAGCTCCTTTCTGCTCCTTGGGACAGAAAAAAAAAAAAAAAAAAAAAGCTTTGTATTCAATGGCGATGTAGGAGCAAAGAGCCCTCAGTCAGGTGTCTGTTTGCAGGGCTGTGTTTGTCGGGAGCGACGCGTGGGCCCTTCCAGGAGCAGGGATGGGAGCGGGGCAGGAGAGGAGCCACTTCCCCAGCGTGCAGGGACCTCTCTGCTCTGGCTTTTCCACGGCCTTCAGCCCCTGGGAAGTGCCTCAGGTTGGTTTCACGGCCAAGGAGAAACTGAGTAACATCCGGGGGATTTTCCCACACCGGAGGCCTGTGAGCACAAGGTAACTCATCCTCAGAGAGTCCTGGGGCTTTGGGGACCAGCTTTGGGTTGGAAGGGACCTTAAATCCCATCCCATCCCACTGCTGCCATGGGCAGGGACACCCTCCACTGTCCCAGGCTGCTCCAAGCCCTGTCCAACCTGGCCTTGGACACTTCCAGGGATTCAGGGGCAGCCACAGCTTCTCTGAGCACCTGTGCCAGGGCCTCCCCACCCTCCCAGGGAGGAATTCCTTCCCCATATCCCACCCAAATCTCCCCTTTTCCAGTCTGAAGCCATTCCCCCTTGTCCTGTCACTCCAGGCCCTTGTAAAATTCTCACTCCATCTTTCTTGTAGCTCCTGTGAGTCCTGGAAGGCCACAAGGAGGTGGCCCCAAGCCTCCTCCAGGTTGAACAATCCCAGTCTCCCAGGCTACGAGCCCCAGTGCATCAGCCAGGACTTAATTCCATCTCCTGCTTGTCCAACAGTTCAGCTTCATAGACTTCACTTTCTACTTGTTTGAGTTAATTTTATAATTAGCGCAGAGCAGGGGTGTTTTGGCCAGGAGGTCGTTTGTAGCTGGTGCGACCAGGGCAGCTCTGGGTGGTGTCTGATCCCAGGGGATGAGTGGATGCAGCAGTGGCTGGCTTGGCTGGAAGGGGAATGCTGACTTCCCATTAAGGCAAATTGGTCCTGCTCCTTCCCTAAATACAGCCTGGATATGACCCAGGAGAAGAAAAATCTCAGCAAAGTGTTTTTCCTTCAATTTCATCCCTAAATGTTCATCCAAATATCCAGTTACTGCTGAACAAATGAACTATGGAGCTGCATCACAATCAACTTTTTTAGCAGGGAAATGTTTATTATATACTGTGATTTTATTTCTTTTTACTGATGGGAAAAAGAAAGTGTTCAAAATGAACATTTTTTAAACTGATGAAAAAAATCAATGTTACGAAAATAAATGCCTGATTTTTCATTTCGTATGTCCCCGTTTTTTTTTTTTTTCCAAACTTCCAGATTTCATTTTCAGCAATTTGACTTTTCTGCCTGTCACGGCTGGGTCAGACTGCCTGGCTGGGGAGCCTGTGCTGGTTCCAGTCTCTCGCTCTGCTTGGGAGCGACACAGCAGCTCCAGAGCAGGACATTCCCAAGCTGCAGCAGGAAGAGAATGAGAAAATCCACGACTGTTGGAGCCCCACGTCTCCTCCCCACAAGCAAAGCAGCTTTTTGCATGGCCAGTCCCTGGTTTTCCATCTGGGACCTGTTTTGTGTCTCTCTGCCTGAAGCTGGGAAAGGGAAGGAGATCCTCAAAGATATATTGGTTTTTCGGTATTCCAAATCTGACTGAAAATGAGGAAAAGTGAGTTAAACCTGGCAAAGGAGAGGGTGAGTGACTCCAGAGCCACCATTTGTCCCCTGTGCTGCCACCAGCTGAGGTTTGTGGTGCCTCTGGTCTGAGATTGCGGGGGAGCAGTGCTGTTGGGAGGGGCATTCCCGTGGCCACAGCCAGGAATTGTCTGTGCCGGAAGCAGCAGCTGAACTTTGCCGTGGCACGGGGTCGGAATGTGATGGACTTTAAGGTCCCGTCCAACCCAAACCGGGATTCTGTGTCCAGCACCAGCCTCTCCCTCTCTGCTCACCCTGAGCCTTGGCATCCTCTCTGCTCCCACAGGAAAATCCCTCTCAGCTCCACAAACCTTGCTGGGACCAGCAGGACCACCCAGGGTGCTTCAGGCTTCTCATGTTGGCCACTGATGTTCTTGCAGGCCTCCCGTGCCTCCAGAGCAAATCTCCCAGTTCTGAGCAGATCCTGTCCCCTCTCCACGGGGCAGATCTGGTGTCTGAACATTGGGATCATCTCCTGGGATCTCTGTTCCATGGAGGCATCAATCCTGCCGAGGCTGTACCCAGAGCCTGGCGCTGCTCCCAGCTCCTGGGACTGATCTTTGCCCCCTGCAGATGTGATGAAGTCCAGAGAAATCCCCACCACCCTCAGTACCCTCAAACCCTCTCCGTTTGTCTCAGCAAGAGAATGTTATTTTCCTTTTATCCTAAGCAAAACGTGTCTTTAGATGGGATTAAACCTAACCCCCTCCAAACGGTGAATTCTGACCGGAATGCAAGCAGTCCCTGCGGGCCCTGTGGTTGCCGGCAGCAGCGTGAGGATGGCAGTTGTGTTATGCCTCGAAAATATTTCCAATTGCAAAACAAAAGTGGGAAGAGAGGCCTTAAATGATGTGAAAATAAGACTGTTTGAATTAATGTGTCAGCCCTGATGGATGCTTGCGCTACCCAGAGTTTTGAAAGGGCTCTGACGGGTAAGATATTACCAGGTGAGATTTACCTACAGCCCATGACTTTTAGTCAGCAAAATCCGAGATGAAAACCCATCCTTCACTCCCCACTGACTTCCCAAGAATATTGAATCAAGACAAAGACCTAAAGGGCCACATACACAAACCTATTTTGGCATCTAAGTCCCATTCATTTTGATGCAAGTTTTGACATTTTCTGATATTATCTTTAATTTAGTCAGGTGAAGGAGGGTCAGTCTTTATTCCCAGCTCACTCGGTGCAGGAGTGCAGGCTGTTGCCAGTGCCTGGAGCCAAAGGAAGGGAGTGAAAGTGGGTTTCACTGGAGAGCCAGGCTTTGATCTCCTCTCAGCTCTAGCCATTCTCACCATAAACTTTTGCAAGTCACTAATGGCTGGAATCTCCTCTTATCCAGGGACAGAGCTGGGAAGGAGATCAGGTTTTTAACCCTGATGGTTTTACAGCAGCGGAATTTTTCCGTCCCCTAAACTCTTTGTGAAAACACAGCCCAAAACTCCAAGCCTTGGCAACGGCACAGCCAGAGGAGAAAAAGAAAGAGGAAAATGTGTGTCTGCACTGAGGAAAGAAAATCCTAAAAGAATATTGATAGAGGATGCTTTTTATTGCAAGGGAGGAAAAGCCCCGGAATTAAAAACGAGGCTGTGTTGTGTACAAAGCCCTTCAGAGGCTCAGAGGAGCGTTTGCTGTTTGAACATGGAGCATTTCAGGCAGCACTGCCTCCCCAGCCAGATAAGTGAGGGGTTTTTTGGGAACTTGCAGTATCTACACTCGGCCCGCTCCGGCAGCTGGAGCCCAGGGAGCTTTGCCGGCCGCGGCAGCCACAGCTCCTCCTCTGCCCGTCCCCAGCTCCAGCTGCAAAAAAAACTTGGATTCAAAGAAACCACGGGAAGGACCACCCTGTGTCCAGGCTTGTTTGAGACCAAAATGAATTTCAAAGCAGCTCCCACTCCCTGGCGTTGGCGGGGCGTGGCTGGAACGTGGGAGGCCGAGGGGTCGTGATCCCCGCCTGGATCCTCATGTTTCATCCCGCCGCCCATCCGGAACGTATCAGAGCATTTTCCATGGAAATCAACAGCAACAGAGGTTTCTTCGTGGACTCTAGAGCACCGAGGTTAAAAGTCAGCTGTGTACTTTTCGATTTTTTTCTTTAATTTTTCAGAAATTCTTTTTTTTTTTTTT
>VZRN01005389.1:124151-158881 GCA_013397935.1 Dasyornis broadbenti
AGCCAGGGAGGAAACTTTGCTAATGACTTTGACTGGAATCATTAAGGACATCTCAGCGCCATGGCTGCTCTTCTCCGCTTTCAGGAGTGATATTGATTGCTGCTTTAAATTTAAATCTTGGACAAAATCCTTCGTTTTCCTCTGGGCTTACCACAGGAACTGATCCTCGTTCCCCAGTGGAGGAGCAGGAGAGGGGGAAGAGTGGGTGGGTGATTCCCCTGGCCCTGAGCAGGGAGGGAGCAGCTCAGGGGTGTCAAGGACCTACTTTGGGAGCACTGAAGAACTGGGAATTGAGGGAAAACTGCTTCAAAACGCATCCAAGAGGAGGCCAGGGTGGCATTTTCGGAGGGGAGGTCTCGTGCTCTGGGTTCTCTCTGCTCTCATTATGTATTTTCCAATTGCTCTTACAGATGCCTCAAAGGTTAATGTATGTTTGTGATGAGTGCACTTTGGATAAATGTTAATTAGCCAGGGTGCAAGTCAAGGGATTCTTCCCTCAGAAATAAATGCCTTTTCTGTATTTTTAGCCACTCTTTTCTTAGCACTTATCCAGGAGAGGAGAGCAAAGGCTGGGGGAGGGGCTGGGGGGCTGCAGCTCGCCCCTGGAGCAGCAGAATTTGGGTGGCTGGGGCTGCTGCACCTCCCAGGAGCAGCCCAGGACTGGGACCAGTGGCTGATGGTGGTGTTGGGACTGGTCACTGTCTCTGGGTCATTTGGGGACCTGGCATGGCAAACCATGGCAAACCTGCCCTGGGGCCTGGGGCAGGGGCTCTTCCCACACTCTGTTGGTGCAGGAGAGATGGACCTGTGCCCCCAAAAAGCTCACAGGGCCAGGGTCCTTCCACCCCCGAGCCATGCCCAAAAATCCCTCCGTGTGACCTTACAGCGCATCCAAAACTTCTGTGGGTGGGGAATCTCCAGCCACAAACTCCATCTCTGATTTTCACGAGGTAGCGAGCGGCTGCTCGTCCATGTGCAGCTCGTGGGGTTTCAATCAGCGGGAAGGGAGAGGCCATTTCCCAGCTCCCATTAATGGTGATAATTGCTTTGAGAGCAGAGGTTTCATCTCAGGGTTTCACGCTGAAGTGGCACCATCCCAGCGAGTTTCCAGGGATGTCCCAAGTGCCACGTCCACGGTGTCCTTAAATCCAGAGCCCCAGAGCAGCTCCCAGGGCTTCTCCTGCCTCCCCGAGGGGACCAGCCTGGCCTCGGCAGCCACACACCCGCTGTGACCAGGGGGTGTCTCAGAGCTGGCCCCCGCTGTGCCTCCACCACGGCATCTGTGCAACACGAAGGTCAATTGAATTCATTACAGAGTAAAAATGAAGTTCTCTGATTGATTGAAGGCTCCTCTTTAACACTTGAAGTAAATGTGTTGGTTTCACTTGATGGAAAGCTTTAAAGGTCTATTATAAAATACCCTTTTTATACGAGAAGTGATTTTGTTTTACATCATTTTTCTTTCCCTTAATTTTTGTGGGACATAATTATCCTTTCCCCCCCACCATCACCTCCTTTTCTTTTTAACAGAACTTTTTTTCTTCTTTTCCCTCCCCAGTGCAAAGCAAGGAGCCTCATTCAGAGGGGCACAAACACAAAATCCAGCGGTATGATGGATACCACGGGTGGAAGGTGAGACGGATCCATCCATCTCGGGCTTCCCCTGGCTCCCATTTGTCACCTGATTGAAGTTCTCAGGGTGAAGAAAGCCGGAGGACAGTGGGATGCTCAACTTCCAACACAACTTGGAAGGTTCAGTGCACCTTCCCCAGGATGGGGGTGACGTGGGGGTCCCTGGGGGCTGCCAGCCCCCATTCCCTGGTGCCAGGTGCCACCACTCCAGCCAGGCTGTGTCCTGTGGAACCCACCTGGACACTGAGCCATCATCACCACAATCAATTCCTCCGGCTCGCCTTGCAGAAAATCCCGAGCGCACTGAGAAGGCGCTCGCTGCCCATTTGTGCGGCGCTGCTGAGGAGGGAAAATGGGGACAAAAGGGAGAATGATCCCATTTGAGGGGGTGACTGACGGCTCCCGGCTCGGGGGAGGCTGCGGCAGGCATTAATTCCTGACACACTCGTGATCAGGATCGACTGCATCGAGCTAAATCGAGATTTAAATAGGAGGGAGCTGCTGGGGCTCGAAGGGCTGGTGCAGAGCCGGGAGGGAGCAGCAGCTGCGGGCTGGGGAGGCTGCTCTCGCCCTTTGGGACAGGTGATACCAACCCTGGCCACATCCTGGAGGATCTGGCTGCTGCTTCCTGGGAGTCACTGGGGAAATCCCTCACCCAGCTCCTTCCACTGGGCTTGGATTGGCTTTATCCGAGCCAAGCCCTGCTCCCACGGGGAGTCCAACACCAAGATCCTGGTGCCTTCCTGTTTGGCATTTCTCCTCTCTGCAATATTTGGGTTGCAGTGACCTTTCCAATGAGAGTCTGGCAAACAGGGATGATGTGCCAGGGCCGGGCTCAGCGCTCAGCACGGCCCAGGCAACTCGACAAGACAACGTGCTTAATTCCCATATTAAGGAGAAAAAACTCCTGGTGTCTGTTGGTGCCCCGGGGATGGTCACCACAGACCTCCCTGTCTGACGAGGTGCCAGTTCTCGTGCAGTGTGAGTAATGCTCTTTGTCAGCTCCGATAAAGCCTGAAATCTATCACCGGCCCTTTCCTCCAAAGGTTTTGTTACGGAGAAAAGTAATTACGATTTGTCCTTAATTCCAGAAGTGCGCCTGGAAAAGTGGCTGGGAGGAGGCTGGGGAGGAGGGGGCTGGTCCAGGGCACAGTCACAGCCTCCTGCCGCCCCTGCCACCCCGAGCAGCCGCCTCGGGGGCTGCTGTGCCTGGCAATCGTGGCGAGGAGCTGACAACGGGCAGCTGGCGAGGTGGCTGCCCTCGAGCAGCTCCTGTGGCACCGGTGCTGCAGCTCCTGGTCCTTTGGCAGCTCCTGGCCGTGCTGGGCAGGGGAGTCGCCCCTGTGAGCGTCCCCACAAGTCCCTGCCCTGGCCAGCTGGGCCTCTGGGCTGATGGATGACACGGAATTTGCTTTTCAGCCCCAGCTGTTCAGCGGAAGGGGAAAAGCTCTCCTTCTGCCTCTGGATCTGATGCGATGAGACATGTGACGGGGAAGATGAATTGAGGGCTGCATCTGAAGTGCCAGATACATAATCCATCCTAAATAGGCTTCATTAGTGCTAACAATTAAAGCTACCATTGTGGATTGGATACGTTTTCTATTAACTTTGCCCTTGTCTGCAGCTCGGACTCACCTCACAATAATGAGCTGTGTCACTTCTGATCTATTTCTCATAATAGCTCCTCTCTCCTCTAAATCTGGGCAAAATATGATTTATAGGCAGAGCTGTCGTCTGGGTGTCAGGCACCCACCTCTGCCACAGGGAAGGGGTAAATGTGGGCTGGAGCTCACAGCCCTTGTGGGGAGCAGGAACCACCCTGGGGCTGGGATTCGGGGTGATGACCATGGACCTGGGGGTTATCAGCACAGAGGGGAGCTGGGGCAGGAGCCCTCCTCGTCCTGCTGGAGCAAAAGGAGTGACACCACCTGAGGATTGACCCCTGAGCCCCAGAGCCCCTGGCAATGATCCACCTGCCATGGGTGTGGCCATGGCCCCCATCTCCTTGGAGGTGCACGATCCCGACAGGCAGCAGATGCCCCAGCAGCCGAGTTTTCCCAGGACAGGTGTTTTTTGGGGGATTTGCATCTCCACATCACTTCTCTTGCCTCAACTCTGAGGAAATGTGCCTGGCTTTCTCTTTGGGACAGAGTGCCCTGCAATGGAGCATGACTCTGGTACAGCTCAAGGGACTGAGGCTGGAGTCATTCTCCGGGCTTGGCCAGAGCTGGGCAGGAGGAGGATTGGAAACCTGCCCCTGTCCCCTCCACATCCAACTCTGCTTTGTCTCAGTCGAGCTCCGAAGCTCTGCCAAAAGGCGAGCAAGCCGCAGCAGCAGCAAAAGCACTCCTGACAAATATGTCCCCCCTCCTCGGAGGCTGACTGTCACCTCATTTTATCAGCAGTGATGAAGGGAGGAAACTGGCAGTTAACCCTCTGCAAGGTATTTTGGGGATAAATTGAGAGTGCCTGGTATAAAGCTGTAGCATATTGAACTTGATTCTGGGTGGGTAAAGCAGGAGGCTACAGTGACCTGACCCTTTTCTCCACAGCTCGGAGGAAAACACTTAGCCTGGGCACGTTTGAGTTTAAACAATTCTTTATTAGTTTTGCTTAATGTGAACCCCATGTTTCACGCAGGCAGAGCCAGGAGAAGTTCCCACTTAATGTTTCTGTCGTGTTCCCCACCCCAGAGCCATCCCGAGCCCTGGCTCAGCAGCACAGCTGGGATGTGCAGGATTGGCTCACCCTGCCCACTCCTCTGCCCCTGCAGAGCTTGGATCTCCAGCAGGGCTGCTCGGAGAAAAAAACATCCAGGACAGAAAAAAACCCCAAGGAGTCCTGACAAACAAGATCCATCAGCCCAAGCTAAACAGCCTGCAATGCTTTGGGACCTTTCCTGATAATTAAAAGCAACGTGATGGCTCTGTGCTGGTGAGAATTTATTCTGTCACTTGGTCTCGAAGAAGCCTCTCTGCCAGGAAGTGTCACTCGTGGGTGTCAGGGAGTGCTCTGGTGGGGCTGTTGGTGGTTGTGTCCCTCCACAGTACAGATGGATGAGCAGGCAGGGCTGGATCCTGTCACCCTCTCCCTGTCACCCTCTCCCTGTCACCCTCTCTCTGTCACCCTCTCCCTGTCACCCTCTCTCTGTCACCCTCTCCCTGTCACCCTCTCTCTGCCTGCTGGCCCTTCCCAAGCACTGACCCTCCACACTGGGGTTGTTTTGGAGGAACTAACGTCTGTCCCAAGAAAATGCCTCCCATCAGCAAGGCAGCATCACTGCCAGCAGGCAGTTGCCATGGCAATGAGGGTCTGGAGTGGCCCCGGCAGATGATTATTATTATTTTTATTTATTATTTTAATCTGGCCCTGGCTTCCTCTGTGGGAGCTGGATCGCCGCGAGACCTCTGCTCCAGAGTGTGGAGTCTGGAGCTGGGCAGTGAGGAGAGCTGGGCAGCAGTGAGGGGGTGCAGGAGGAGTGGGAAGTCCCACTGGGGAGGGCAGGAAGGGCTTGATGTCCACCCCAGCCCCGTATTCCTCTTGGAGAGGACGGGTGGCAGCAGAGGGCCGGGCGGGCAGGGACAGGAGCAGCGTGGCACCCAGAGCAGGACTCTGCCCGTGTGCTGGCACTGCCTGGGCGTGATCCCAGCACTGCCTGGCCTGGGGGGACACCAAAGCCCCTTGGAGGAAGGTGTGGCTCCCTCCACACGGCCTCAGCGACTCAAGGAGGCTCCCACAGCTGGTTGAGCACATTTCTCAGCAGGCTGAGCGGTTCCTCCTCCGGTTTTCCATGCTTTGCCAGGGGAGCAGTGCCAGGCAGCCAGCGTGTCCAGAGAGGCGTGTGGGGGCTTCAGGGGGTAGTGTTGCAGAGCAGAAAAGCCTCACAAAGTGAGGGCCTTGTTGCCCTCATAAAATCCTTGCTCACTCCTGCTACTTTGGCCAACCAGAGAGCATTCTGGGAATGGCTCAGCTGAACCAGAGGTGAAAAACGAGTTACAGAATTGGAAAACAATTGTTAGAACCAACGGGTGCTCACAGCGTGGGGCTGCTAGTTGGTCACGCCTGATGCGTGTTCCTATCGTGGTTCACGGGGTTGGTTCAACACATTTGTTGTGCCCCACAGGTTTGGAAACTCAGAACAAACTCACAGTTTAAGAACCCGGGACTTTTGCAATAAAATGTCTTCACTTATCATCATCTTGTGGAGTCCATGCCATCAACCACCGCAGGGTGCTGCACACATTGGTGCTCCTTGGGCTGCAAACGGAGGCACCGAATCTGTCGAGCAGAGTGACATTACCCCTGATCAGGGAGGCAAATCAGGGGCTGCTTTCGCTTGGCTGAGGCTGAAATCAGCACCGCCAAGCACCGCCAGGCACCACCAAGCAGAAGGATGAGCCCTCTGTGGCCACAGCCGGGGGAAGTTTTGTCACTCTGTGACTTTGGGGCACACAGAGTCACCTCCTGGCAGGAGGCAGCACAGCAAATCACAGAATCGTAGAAAGGCTGGCATGGGTTGGAAGGAGCTCAAAGCTCATCTTGTTCCACCCCCTGCCATGGGCAGGGGCACATTCCACTGTCCCAGGTTGCTCCAATTCCCTTGCAGCCTGGCCTGGGACACTTCCAGGGATCTCCACCTCTCCACTAGAAGCCAACCCGCAGTGAGGGACTGGTCACACAAACTCCTGGAGCGCTCTGAAATCCCCCCAAGCTTTCCACTGACACCATTGCCCGGCTCCCATCCTCATTAGGGGGTCACCAACCTCTCCCTGGCGAGAATAACAAACAGGTTATTGTGCTCTGTGCCGCAAACAAGCCCCGGCCCTCCCGACTCCAGCCCACATCGGCTCTGTGCAGCCCTGCTCAGAGCTCAGCTGGGCACAGCCTGCTGTCCTCTGTCCCCTTCCCCTCCCACCCCAGATAGCTGCGACTGTGACTCCCAGATTTGTCCCTACTCTTCTTCTGAGAGGTCACAGAGGGGCTGCAGATCTTCCCCAGCACCAGGATGTTCCCTGCGCGGGGCCTGTGAGGGACAAGTGTGGGGTGAGGTTTCAGCATCGCCCACCCCCTGCTCTCCTGCCGAAAGCTCGGCACGTCCTGCACGGCACCGGCACCTCGGGGACAGCCCAAGGTCACCAGGATGTCACAGCAGTCCTTGGAATTGAGATTTTATCTCGCGGAGCTGTTCAGTGCTTTGCTCTCAAAGCCATCCTTCATCCCTCCTAAGGGAAGGGCCTGCCTGGCCCGGAGCGCGCGGAGCTTTTCATATACACGGTATCAATCTCCGAGAGGGAAGCACTTTTATATCGGAGATCTGATGGAGGAATAAATTCCCATAGAAGTAGAAAGCAGAAGCTAATAGGCTTTTTCACAATGAAAGAATAGATCTGCTGACAAAGGCATTTCCAGGGCATCAAAATAAACTGTATTTTCTGCGAGGACCGCGGATCTCCCAGAGCTCCCTCGCCTCGGCAGCCACCCAGCCCAGAGTGGCCATTCCAGGGATGCTCAGGGCTGGCTCCTGAGCCCCGTTGGGGTGGCCCCATGTGTCGCCCACACTGAGAAGTCCTTGCATGGTGTATCTTGGGTCAGTGCTGTCCCTGCCGGGTTCTGCTCCCTCCGCCCAGCCCCTGCTCGCCTGGACACTGCTCTCCGCTCCCAGCCAGCACAAGGGCCCTGACCCACCCTGCCAGAGCCCTGCTCCCAGGCCTCTCCATTATGGAATTCCTTGGCAGCTGTCGGGCAGGCTCCCAGAGCCTTTTCCATTTCCTCTTTTGAAAAAATATGTGTTAATTTGTCTTTCCTATCAATTGATTTTCCAGTTAAAACCACTCTCTGCCTGCCCCTGCTCCCCACCCCGCAGGAATACCAACCCTCTCAAGGAAACGGGGCTTAGGAGACCAAAATTTACTGAAGTCTTACTTGCTTCAATCCCCAAAGAGGCAGCCAGAGGGGGAGAGGAAATGATTTGTTCAATTAATTATAAGTGTTTAAATTTAAATGGCTTCATGTAGAAGATAGTCAGATATAAACCAGCAAACTACTGAAGTGGTTTATGGGTCCTTAAAGAGCGGTAAATGCTTGTTCTGATTCTGCTAAGATCACTCAAATGACTTTTTCTCCCGAATTCAGGGTAGGGTGCAGTGGGAGGCAGAGAGGGGGAGATTTCCTCTTGTATTTCACATCCCCCCAGGCAAGTTGTGATAAACGTTTAGCGGTTCCTTTCTTTGGAGCCCGGAACTTGCCTTTGAAAAACACAATGGTTGCCCCCGCGCTGCTGAGAGGTGGAACTGAAAACACAAAGAAGAAGAAGAAGAAGAAATCTTCTGGGTCAAGGTCACTTCTTGCTGTAGGATCACGGCTCCACCAAGCACCACCTCCCTGTCACCCTCCTTGATATCTCAGCCAGCCCCACCGCTCGGGACCGCGCTGCCGTAATTCCACGGTGAGGGATATTTCAGGTACGTCTGTCTTTGTTCCCTGCCTGCGTTGCCTGTCTGCTGCACAGCACCAGAGCCCTCCGTACACAGCATTCGTGAGCTGATTTACACAGGGACAGCTCCAAGCCGCCCTTTATCTTGTCAAAAAACACAGAAATGCCGAGCTATGGGGCTCATTGTAGAGAGAAATGTTGCCTGCGAGGGAGAGATCCTGAATGGGAGTTTCTTGAGTGACTGACGGGGAAGGAACTCATGGGTCTGTGTGTGGCTTGAGCAGAACAGATCGCAGAATCATGGAGTATCCCCTTGAGGGACCCTCAAGGATCACCCAGTGTAGCTCCAGGCCCTTGCACAGGCACCCCAACAATCCCACCCTGAGAGCATTGACCAGCACTCCGGCAGCCTTGGGACCATGACCACTGCGCTGGGATAAATTTATCAAGCCCGGGCCTTGCTGCCTCCAGGATTTTCCTGCTGAGTTCAGCTCTCACCCCCTCCTCTTGCAGCTTCTCGCAGTTCAAACCCACTGCTGCTATCGCATTCCCTTGGCTCTGTTTCCCCTGCCACCGCGGTGCCCTCATTCCCTGCCTGCTCAGTGACTCCAGCAGCAGTGCCACAGCTCGTTTTTCTCCACTCTCCCTATTTTGTGGCTGAAAAGGAGCAGGCAGCCTGGGAGAGGGTAAATTGGACATCTAATAAATGCATTTTCTCGGTTCTTTTTTCCTCTCTTGTCTGCAGACCATCCTGCCCTGAAAACTATTTTCCTGGAGTTCTCGTTGTTGACCCCTGGAGCTCCAGAGATGTTACCTAAACTAAATGGCTTTGCTTTTCATGCTCCAGCAAAATCTCTCTCGCTTCCAGCACAACCCATCTCCTCCCAGGCCACACAGAAACAGTTACAGCAGCAAAAGGTTTCTACACTCGTAATTACAAGTCCTTGCGATGCACCAGTGGGCTGAACGAGAGTCTGTGCAAAGAAATTTGGATTTGAGGATTACAGAGGGGTTTTTTTGTTTTTATTAATCTTTCTCAGCCTTTCCCTGAGAGGAGAAAAAAACCAAAGGTGGTTTCAAAGTAGGTTTCTTACAGGCAGGGAGCTGCTTTAGTGGTGACAGCGCCCAGCTGGCTGCACCAGCCGGACCCCACAGCGTGGCCAGCGGGGATTGAAGGCTCCAGCTCCCCGGCACCGTGCAGGGAAGGTTTTTTGTGGAGCTCAGACCTCATCCCTGGCCTCAGAGCAGGAGCTGAGCAGCTGCCAGGGGAGAGCAGAGCCTGTGCCAGTGCCTGGGGACCCGGGGGACAGGCGTGTGGCAGCCATCTGGAGGGGTGGGCAGCGGTGTGGGGCTCAAGAGGAGACACCACGGTGCTGGCGGTGCCAGGAGCCACCACTCCGTTCTCCTCCAGGGCAGGCAGGAGCGTCAGGAGCAGGAGGGAACAGGGCTGGGCTGTTGTTACCCTGCCCGCAGAAAGTCTCTCACAAATGGATTTCCAATTTCCCGTCCACCTGCTTAGCCGAGACAGATTTCTTGCTTTTATAATTACTTTTTGGGTAGTTACAGGATTCAGTATCCTGGCAACTCTTAAATCCTCTTGTAAATCTGTTTTTTTTCTGTTGATTTCTAGGTGTTTGGGAAACATCCACCAGTCCCTCAAGGCAGACACAACTTTCTCCATGGCCGTTTCTCTTCCCCAAAGTCGGCTGGGTCGGCACGATGCCGTGTCAGCTTTTGGGGGCTCAGGTCCGTGATGCAGCAGCTCCCACAGGCTCTGTGTGGCACCTCTTGGTCTCATTTCCAATAAAACAGTGGCCAAAAAAAGGCCGCAATGCATTTTGTCTCCCCAACAGCAACCCCGGGCAGTGATGTCTTCCCATGGCTCAGCTCTGTCCCTGCTCCATGGGGCATGGAGCACAAGAGGTTGCACCCCTTCCTCTTGGGGGTGTTTGTGCCCATCTGGGTCAGGGCAGGTTGGAGATCCTTTAACGAAAGCAGAGCCACAGGGAATCACTCTGGGCTGTCCCTCAGGAGCTGGGGCAGGAGCGGGGCTGGTGTCACCCAGGCACTGCAGGACACCACAGGCACCGAGCTCTGGGTTCCCCCTCCTCCCGTTCCTTTACCCTTCCACGGACAACCGAAGGAGAGGGCAGGAGGGACGGCACAGCTGCTGCTCCAGGCCCCTTCAGGCTCTTCATTACCATGCAGAGAGCACGGGGAGGTCACGTCACCCTGAGAAAGGTCACGCGTCAACACGCGCTCCCGGCTCTGACCTCTGCTGGGGGAAGTGTAATTTAATTAACTTTAGCTTGGCTCTTCACCTGCTCGAGTCGTTTGGAGACCTGCACGGGGGTCACATCGTGGGGCCGCTGCTCCCTCTCTCCTGGTTCCAGCCCCAGCAGCGCTGTCCTTCTGTCCCTCTGTCCCTCTGTCCCTGTCCCCCCAGGCCGGGTGTCCACCAGCGCAGAGACAGCGCTTGGCTTGGAGCTGTCGCTTGTGGTCGTGGTGGCAACAATTAGGCCATCAGTCAATAAACTAATACTCTCATTTACAGTCATTAGGGACTGCGGATCCGAGCATCTGCTTCTGCTAATGAGTTTAAAAGTTGGCTAAATATGGCAGCCCTGCTCTCGTGGAGAAGCAAGCAACAGGAGCTCGATGCGGAATTGGGCTCTGGTGGACACGACATCAATTTTAATTAGCGGGCGTCTACAGCTTCCCAACTACACCAAAATACGTGGCAAAGGGAGGGTGCTGGAGGCTGCTCAGGCCTCGTTTTGGGGGCCCAGCTTGCCGGAACAGGGGTCCCAGGTGGCTCTGCCAGGGGGAGGGAGCCCCGAGGGTGCCCTGCAGGCACCAGCCCGGCTTGTGCTCAGCGCTGCCTGGGCTGTGAGCGCAGCACCGCTCGGCTGTCACACAGATCTTTTAATCTGGTGAGGAATCATTCATTTCCACCTCCAGGCCTAACACAGGCTGCCAGGGGGATGCTGAAGTTTGAAAAGCCCTATCATAGATCTGCTGTAGCTCGGAGAGAAGGGAAAAAGCTTTTCCTCTAAATGACTGTAAACGTTTTTCGCTCGGAGGTGGTGGCTCACAGGGGGCTGGCGATTTATGAGCTGGTGTTTGACCTCACTGATGGAGACCTCCATCACCTGCCACCTCCCACGGCCACCATATCATGGCACGGTTTGGGGATGGAAAAAAGCAGCAGCCTCTTCACTCGGGAGCTCTCAGGTTGGATGGTGGGATTGCTCCGTGTCCTGCCTGCGGAGCGTGAAACCTGGGCGTGTTCTCTGCGATCTCGCCAGGCAGGGGATGGAACACTCCACAAGAGCCCAAGCCATCATCCTCTCCAAGCAGCACCGCTATTTTCCTGATCGAGCCGTTCCTGCAGAACACCAGACATCACGTTTTTCAGGAATCTCATGTTGCTCAGTGCAGGTTAAAAACAGCAAATGGTAAAAGGAAACATTTGAGAAGCCCTTTTCCCCTTTTCCTGCGTGCTCTTCAGTGAGGCAGATTGAGGCATTACCAGCAGTCAGGGATGCTTTAAGGCATGGAATAAAAGCAAAGTCCACACACAGGATGTGGCTTTCAGTGCAGAATTTCTCTCCCTGGCTGCCCCATGTCGCTGCCTCGTGTTGCACCCGCTCCCAGCCGTGAGATCAGGACAAGGTTATGAACAGCCCAGTGCTGAGAGCAGTTTTATTTCAGCTCCTCAGATCAAGTTCTGATGAGTTTAAAAAGGAGAAAATCAGTCTGATTTTTAGGATGGGGTTTTTTTTTTTTTTCAGTACCTACAGGAATCTTCAGCTCCAGAAAAGTCCTGATGCGTGAGGGTAGCTGTGGCACAGAGCGGGTGCCTTTCCATGGTGCTCCGTGCCAGATGAGCACAGCTGGTGGGTACAGGGGCTGTAGGGATTTGTAGGAATTGCTTGGAAAGGCCGAGTTTGGAGGCTTTCCAGGCAGGGACCCCCAAAGAGCATCCTTGAAAGGGTGAATAACCAAGAACTGCCTTGGGGAGGCTGGGAAAAGGGGAAAACCTCTTCCTCTGGAATAAGAGCCTGGCAGATATGGAGCATGGGAGAGTTTTGTGAGGAGGGAAGGCACCAAGAGGCTGCTCAGACGCTGCTTGGGGGGAACCGGGAGACGGTGGATGTGCCTGAAGGTGTGTCTGCTCCAGCTGGGGCTGGAATTTAGGGGGCTCTTGGCCAGCAGAGCCATTCCCAAATCCTGGTGGAGAGAACGTCAGACAGGGACCGCACCAGCAGCAGTGGGAGCTGGGAAGCAGCAGCCCAGGCCCTGCAGCTTGCTGGAGGAAGATGGAATGCTGCTTCCGTAGCCAACGCTCTTGATGCTCTTTTTAATACATATATTAAAAGGGTGCTAATAAGCAAATCCGTCAGTTATGCAAATGAGCGGCAATTGCATCTTGAAGAGCATCCCACAGTTTAATTACATCATAATTGCAATGTAACACTTTAATTACCATATGCATCACAAAATCATGAGCACTGTTTCTAATCTCTTCACCAATATTTCAAATCAAACAGATTGCACGGGGCCCGGCGTTGCACTGCCATCCTGAGCGGGGAAACGACGGATTCATCCCATCCCCTGCAGGATGGAGCCGGGGAAGGGCTTGGGAAGGGCTTCTGTGTGCCCTGCCTGGCCGTGCCGGTAGCAGATGGCTGCACGAGTGTTCCTGGCCGGCGTCTCCAACCGTGTACCCCTGTCAGGGACGTGCCGGAGTCGCGCGCCTGCGCTCCCGGCAGCGGAGCGAGGGCGGTGGCCACGCTGGGCACTGCTCTGGGACTTTGCCAGAGATCCTGGCTTAACCCTGGACCGACTCCATCTCCGCCCCTGCCCAGTTTGGGGTGATCACCACGGCCGGGTGAGGCGGCTGCTCGGATAAAGGCATGAAGATTTGCAAATGGCTGTTTTGGAAGAAGCGATTTGATGAAAAAGCTGCCCATGATCCTCCCTTCCCCAGCCAGCACAGAAAAATGAATTTCACATTCTCCCTCTCGTCCCAGAGAGGGAAACAATAAAGCTTTCAGGGGCATAGCTTTAGCTGGAGGCCTGGGAATTTGATTTTAAGCAGTTGATTTCGTAAATCTTCCCAGTTTGCATGCTTCATTTTCCTCCCATCCAGCTTCTTCCTTTCCCCCATAAAACCACATCTAATAAGAGACTTAAGAAAAGTAACAGATTGGCTTAAAAAGAGACTAAAATTCACATCTGGGGACTAAGGGATGAGTGTTTCTGAGCAGATCTGGGTGTGATGGAGTGATGGGTCAGGAGAGGAGCTGGAGAGGTGAATCCCTCCCGTCCCCAAGGCAGCGCCCGGTGTGGAACCAGCTCTGCCGGGAAGGGGCTGGGGGCTCCCTGCTGGCCCCGTGCCCGGCTCTCCCGGCACATGGAGCAGGGCCAGGGTGCCCTCCCAGCCCTTCCCAGCACTGCTGCTCTTGCTGCAGGTTGTGCATTTGCTTTGCCACGAGCTGGCAGTGATTTAAAATCATCCTGCGCTAATCCATATAAATTCTTTTAATCGTGGATTTAATCTTCTAAGCGTGCGGTAATTAAATTACACACCAGTCAGAGGCACATCAACAAAAGGTGTGAGTTTACAGGCCCGGGGGCAGGGCTTCAGGACAGCCCATGGCCAGGACAACCAGGCATTTCATTCCTCCACTGCTCCCTTGACACTGGTTCTTCCCTTTCTGCCTCTTTCTGATCAGTAATCACACAATCACAAAATCACTGAGGTTGCAAAAGATCTCCAGGATCATCGAGCCCACCCTGTGCCCGATCCCCACCTTGTCCCCAGCCCAGAGCCCTGAGTGTCATGTCCAGGAATTCCTTGGACACCTCCAGGGGTGGGGACTCCAAACCTCCCTGGGCAGTTCCAGTGTCTGACCGCCCTTTCCAAGAGGAAATTCCTGCTGATGTCCAACCCGAGCCTCCCCTGGCCCAGCCCGAGGCCGTTTTCTCTCGTCCTGTGTGACAAGGAGAAACAGGAGAGGAGAAGACACAGCCCCAGAAGGAGCTGATGGCCAGGGCAGCGCCTGGAGCAATCCACGGGCTGGGATATTCCTGGAGAGCAGGAGGAGACCTGGAGGAAAGCACTCGTGAGCTCCCTGAGCAGAGCGCTTTGATGGGTCGGTGTTAATGGAGGGAAACACCGTGACACCAGAAGCACATTAACAAATTAAACTTTGGTGCTGGGAAGGGGAAAGTCTTGCTGAACTGCGAGGTAGGGAGATGACTGACTCCGGGAATGTGACAATTACTGTACTTAACATTTTTTTAACATTAAGAGCTAAATAGGAGCATATATTTAATTCATTAAACCAGTCTGAAGTGGCTCCCTCCATCCCAGAGCAGTTAATCGGTGCTCAGTGTCTCCTAATGAAGGGGTCCCTGTAAGGTCAGCCCTACGCTCGTTAGCTAATCGGAGACTTATTTGTTTTGCAAATTGCTCTCCCATTTTGAACCACCGCGCAGTAATTTCCGTGGCGGGGAAGCAGGAGAGAGTTCACGGGGCTGGGTTTTGAAGCCCTCGATCTGTCGCCGGGAGCAGGGTAAAAATAGCCTGGGAAAGAGAAGGAGCAGGATGCTGGGCTTGTTCCAGGCAGTCCAGCCCCGTCTCCCACGTCGGGACAGAGGGGTGGCTGGAGGGCTGGGTGGGCACTGGCACCATCCTGCACATACCAGGGGACTGGGGACTTTGTGTGACACCGGGAACTCCTCACCATGCCCGGCCAGGCACCGCTGTCCTGTGTTTCTTTCTATCTTCCTCTGAAATCCATGGGGATCCTTGTCTGGTCCATGGGGGTCCTGCTGCCCTGCCCATGTCTCTGCCCGAACACTTGCATCCTCAGATGCCCAGAAATAAGGGGGATGTGCACAGAAAGTTTTTGCCGGTGTCCCTGGTCGGTCTGGCAGAGGTGGCTCCGTGGGAATGGGGCTGTTCTGGGCAGGGACACAGCACAGTGTGGGGACTTCTGGATGGAGGGTGAGCAGTGGGGACACCCCCGCTGTACCTGCAGAGCCTGAGGGAAACACAAAGCCTGAATCAGCTCTTTAAACCCTTTTCCTCCTCTCCCTGAGGCAGCTGGAGCACAACAGGTCCACTTCGACTGGGTGTTCATGTTAATCTCCAATAGAGGAAGCATCTCCCACCCTTTCCGTGGATGAAGACCCTCCCTCCTCCCTCCTCTACTCAGCTGTTGGTTTTACAGATGCGCCCATGGGATCAAAGGTGTCCCTTTGCATCCTGATCCAGCTCCGTTCCCGCTGCACACAGGGCACAGCTCCAGGGCCAGAGGGGGCGAGGAGGGACCTGGGCTTTGCTTTCAGAAAACAGGGAGGAAGGCCTGCATTTTGTATTTTAAGACCAAAAGGCTGAGCGATGTGTAAATTGGGGTGGTCAGCCTTTTCTCCCCAATCCATCAGCCAGGAGCAGGGGTTGGGATCCCCTGTCCCGCGGTGGGAGATTGAGAGCCCGGTGGCCGCTGCTCCCGATTTCCCTCTTACGCTGAGAAATCAGCAGCGAGAGCAGAAGGCAGGAGCTCCCTGTGCTCGTGCTGGGGCTGCTGCCCGGGCTCTCAGGTGCCAGACCTTCGGCCATGAACTTTTAGCAGGGATTTTCCCCTGGTTTCAGAGCAGGAGCACTGGGAGCAGACCCTGGCTGTCCTGGCTGCTCTGCTCGTTCCACTTGGCTGTCGCTTGAACTTACGGCAGTGCAGGGGGAGAAAGAACCTTTATTTTCCAATATCACAGACAAAAAAATCCCCAAAATAACACCACCTTTACTTTAATTTCCCCTTAAAGTAATAATGTCTATAGTGCAAAGAAAGCATTCCACCGAGGCACAATTTTTTCCCAAATGTCATGGAAATGGAGGAATTTCAGCAACTGTATTTGTGTGCAAAAGAGGAGAGAAAGTAGATTAATTTTAAAAGGTTACATTGATTGCAGCCAGGCATGGACCTGCAGCAAGGAGCCCAGTGCAAGCAGCTGTGGGAACGAGCTGCTCTCCTCTCCATGGGGCCGTTCCCCCTCAGCATCTCCCCAGGACGCTGAGGCACCCCCAGAGCCACACTCCACAAATCCTGAACTCCAGCACGACTGAGGACATGTGACCCTGGAGCCTGGGAGAGAGCAGCCCTGGCTCCTGAAACACGAGGCTTCGTCCACCAGCACAAGTCTTCATCAGGCTTGGCGTTGGTGGTGAGGAGTTCTCAGGGAACAAACCAAAGCTTGAATTTCTACAGGACTTTTATTCCTCTGCAGAATCCCTGACATCTGGGAAGAGCTCCTGATCCTTCAAGGTAATGGAGCTGATTTCCTGCAGCTCTGTTGACATGGAGAACCTGGGCAGAAGCCTCTGTTTCCAAAGAGGCTGGGGCAGAGGTGAGAGCCTGACAAGGTGGAGGAGAAGATTGAGTTTGGTGGGGTCTCTCCAGCCCAGCCTGGGGATGTTCAGGGGCTGCAATCCTGGCTTGGCTCTGCTCCTGAGGGCAGGGGGAGCTGCCTTTTGCAGACCTGCCCAGTGCTCCCTGCTGGGCTCTTCCAGCACCTCCAGAAACCTGGAGTTTGATTCATTCCTGGAGCAGTTTGTAAGAACCAGGGAGAGACAAACGCAGCCTGGAAGCGTCAGCAGTGCCCGTCTGCTGCACAAGGGAAGTTTTCCTGCAGCAGATGAGAGCTGTGAGCATCACCAGGGCACTGTGGGGTCTCCTGCACAGAGGCTGCTGGTCCTGGGACACCTCTGCTGATTTGGCTTCACTTTGGCTCTGGTTCCCCTCTTCAAGCACTGGCTGAACTCGTGTTCCACCGTCTGGCCTGGCCATCAGCCTCTGCCGTGGGCATGGGATGGACGCAGGCTCTTGGGGAGCTGTTTTCCCTTGCCACCAAGGCACCATGGCTGGTGCCAGTAGCAGCTTCCATCCCCTTGCAGGGCAGCGGGGCACAGCCCTGAGTGGCCGCTTGCCATCGTAACTCATGGGATCTTCTCTTTCTCACAAGGACTAGGGTTGGGAGCAAAGTTGCCCAAGCAGAAAACAAGAGCTCGAATCTCTCTCATCAAAGCACAAGGGAATTTTTAAATCCCAATGACCAAATGTCCCTCCCAGAGCTCCTCTCCTCCTCTTCCCTAAGGAACAACCTCTGCGTGGCACCAACGCCGGAGCAGGAACCGTCCCTCCACCGCCTCCGCCGTCGCCTGAGCTCCGGCATTTCCCACATCAAGCGTGAACCAAGGCTGACCTTCCTCGACGGGCGGGAAGTGCCGGAGCTGCACCTGCATCTCCACATCAATCCCCGTCCCCACCAGGTGCCCTCTGAGCTTGCAAGCCATCCCGGCAGGGTCGTGCCCCGCAGCGTGGGGTTCCCCGCGCTGCCCCAGCCATGTCGGGGCTCCGGGCTTCAATGGCAGGAGGAGGAAACGCTTCGCCTTGATCAGGAGGGATAAGAATAGCGAGCGGCAGGCGGCGGCCGGTGGGGTGCGGATGAAAGGCGGCTGGCTCTCATTCTTCCCCCGCCCGGGGCGATCTGCCCCTTCCTTTCCCGAGCCGTAATTGCGTGGCACGCCGCAGATGAGTGTCACACTCCACCAAAGCCCGAGCGCCGCGAGGCCAGGGCTCCAGGCTCGCCGGCAATGAGCGGGGAGGCAGCGAGGAGGCTTTTGATGCCGCTCTTCTTCCTCTGACGTGCTGAAGAATTATCAGGCTCTGCGGATGGTATTTCTCTAGCTTGGGGCTTTGCCTCGCTCTGCAAAGGAGACCAGCTGCTGCCCTGCCATGCCGAGAGGGCAGAGGGACAGCACCGGTCCGTGCCCCAGGCGGTGCTCGATGGGCCCCATGCCAAGGCCAGACCCAAACCCAACATCCCTGAGCCCTCCGGAGCACCCAGCCATCGCAATGGTGGACACATCAGTGACCCTTCCTGCCATGGTCACCGGCTCTTGGTGGCTTCTGCTCTTTGGAGACAGCCTGGTGTGGAGAGCAGAGCCCTTTGAGGTGTTGTGCCACCTCAGCACGGTGAATTCCAAACCCAACAGCTGCAGTGGGGCATCGTGGCCTCCAATTTCCCTGTGTTTTTTCAGCTGTTTCCTCTGGCTTTGCTTTCATTAATTTATCACACACACAGGGCACAAGTGGGCTCGAACCTCCATCTCCAGCAGCTGAAATCAAATAATTACCCAGCGTATCCCACCTGGAGAAGCATTCCCGGCTGGTCGGCAAATTGTGAAGAAGTTCACCGTATCCTTTGGAGCAAGAAATTATCCTGGACTGTAAGTTATGGCTCCAGCAGCCATCCAGGTACAAAAAATGAAATGAAAAGGGTGAGTGAGATGGAGATTTAACTGATTCTGCAGAAAACACTGAGCAGGGGACACCTTGATCGGAGACAACTGGGGGGCTCCCTTTGGAAGAAGGGATCCTGGCAGCAGCGTGTGAAGGAGATGAAAGGGGAAAACCTGACACAAGAACCTGGGAACATCCCCTCAGCTCTCCCAGGGCAGGCGTCTCGCAGCTGAAGTGCTTTTCCCTGCATTGGCGTGATGCTGCACAACATCATCCCTACAGCTGGCTGGTATTTTTGGGGGGGCTATTTTGTCCTATTTTTAGGAAATGCCAGTGCGGATTGGGAACTTTTTTTGGTTCTGGGAGGGAAAAGGTCAGCCTGAGCAAATTTCTCAACCTGAACTGAAAGCAGAGAGGGGTGACAAACCCACTCCAGCTTCAGATGGAGCTAATTAAACTGCTGACATTTTAAGATATGATGATGTGAAATCTCTTGCTTTAAGCCAAGTCTGGGCCCTTTTCAGAGTTCAGTTCTGCTGCCCAGAGTTTCCAGGAGAGGTGCAAGCCCGTGGAGAGTGGTGATGGGCTGTTTTTAATGTAGTGCTCTCCTTACAGCGCGAGCAAGTTTTCAGCCTTTGGATGAATCCTGTAATGTCAGGCTGCCTGCTCAGAGATCCCAAAAAAAAGCGGAGCTCTCCAGCTCAATGAGAGGGTTTGAGTTTTGCCTCTGTTGTGTTCTACCCTGCAGGGAGAGCAGGGGAGGGGCAGTCTCAGCCCCATGGGATGGGGTAGGCTGGGGTAGGTGCACATCCCAAAACCTGCAGCGTCACCCCAACAACTCTGCCCTGCACAAACAGCAACAGAAAGCCCAGCTGCGCTGTTTTCCAGAGGATGGAGGGGTTTTTGGGGTCCCCTGGGAGGGGAGCTGTGGCAGTGCCCTGGGCCATGTGCTGCCAGCAGGGCCGACAAGTGAGGCCGGGGCTCACGGGGAGGAAGGGAGCTGCAATCAGGAGCTCTATTGTGGCTCTCGGGCTGCCGGCACAATGCAGCATTAAGAGACAAAGTCAGCTCGGCTCAGTGGGGTGCGGGAGGTGATTTGGGGCAAGGACAGACCGACTCTGACAGGTGGAACGAGACTGGAGTGATGGAGGCAAAGCCAGGCTGATCCCAGCACCTGCAAACTCTTTCTGGCTCCAAGCCGGGTTGCAGATCTGGGAGGGTGAGTGAGCTGTGCTGCTCCACTGAGAATATTCCGGGGGTTGTTCCCAGGAGGGACCTGTCTGCTCCAGCCCTGGGGACAGCGATGACCCAGGCACGAGTGAGACACAGAGGGGTGGACGGACAGACAGACAGACAAACGGGCTGATCTGCAGGGAGAGATTGATCAAGGCCAGGGACACACGAGCCCCGGCTGCAGGAGGAAAAGCTTTCCATGTGAAGGGAGCTGGCAGGGGACTGGGCTCAGCAGGGCATGGACGGGGCAGCAGCATTTGGGGTTTGGGACTCACTTTAAAGCCCCGCTCCTCATCACCATCCGTCGTGCAGGTGCCCAGGTGCCCCTACCCCAGCCAGGTAATGACCACTCAGCCCCAAAGGCCACGGGTGCATCTCCCCCAAGGCCCCAGCAACTTGTTGGGAACAAAATAATAATTTGAGGATGAAATATTTTATTAGCTCAGAGAAGGGGTGAAGCATCCTGAACTTTGCCCCACCACCGTGGTCTCAAGGCAGGTGGGAGGCTGGAGGTGAACTGGGGAGTGTGAGGATGGAGGTGAGCTGGTGGGTGTGAGGATGGAGGTGAGCTGGTGGGTGTGAGGATGGAGGTGAATTGGGGGAGTGTGAGGATGAAGGTGAGCTGGTGGGCTGAGGATGAAGGTGAGCTGGTGGATGTGAGGATGGAGGTGAGCTGGTACGCTGAGGATGAAGGTGAGCTGGTGGGCTGAGGATGAAGGTGAGCTGGTGGGTGTGTGGATGGAGATGAGCTGGGGAATGTGAGGATGGAGGTGAGCTGGTGGGTGTGGGGATGGAGGTGAGCTGGTGGCCTCTCCCCGGCTGAGACATTTTCTGCTCCGTCATCCTGAGTTTTCTGCTCTGTTTTGCCAGACTCTTCCGGGGAAGGCGGCTGGGTGTTCTCCCAATGCCATCTAGTGTCAGCTCCGGCGGCCCCGGACAGTTATTTTAAGGCATCAGGGCTGATTTATTGCAGAAGGATCTTTGAGGGCCAACGGGCTGCCCGGGCTGGTTATTAACAGCAGCACGGATAACTAACGGGTGGGTGCGCAGGCTGAGCTGGATTATTTTTATTATCGCTCCCGTTTCGCACTAAAAACCCACCCTGGCAGGAGGGAGCGCGAGGATGCGATGCCATGTCCGAGGTGATTAAAGTCTTTCAGCCTTCAGCCACTTGTCTTGTAGCCCCGACATCACCTGAGGCTTAATCACTCAGAAAAGTGCTGTCATGTCCTATTGTCGCCGTATTGGGAGCGCGACCTCTTTCCCGTTTAGCTGCCATCAGAAAAGAATGTAACTTGCCAGGAGACAGGCGTGACTCAGGAGGCTGGTAATGGGATATAAAGACTTTGACCCGCGGGTCGCCCATTTGGAGGCGGCCAAGGTCAGCGGCAAGGGCGACAATGTCCTGTGCGCTGTGATTATTTGGCCAAACAACCCAAAACAGGCAGTGATGGGTCCATCCGTGCCTGTCAGCGTTGGGCTCTGATCCTCCTGTGAGAGCGTCAGTCCCCCAACTCCTCCCCGTCTGGGTTTTGGGGCTGCGTGACTGCCCGCGGTCCCCTCCCGCTTAGGGGTTTGTCCTCCACGTCCTTCCCTCGCCACCATTGCAGGGGCATGGTCTGCACAGGCTGAGAACACCCTCATCTCTGCCTTTCTAGGGGCAGAGCGCCGCAGCAGCATCTCCCCTGTGTCCCACCCATCCGCCTCAGGACGGGAGGATTCACAGGACGGGTGTGCCCTGTCCCCTGCTCGCCCTGTCCCCAGCTCTGCTCTCCACCATCAGTTGCCATGATTTAAATCCCTGCTAACCTCATCCTCATCCTCAGCCGCTGCTGACCATCTGAATTTATCTCCTCGGTTGCAAACCACCTCATCGAGGCAGTTTGAGTCGGTGATTAATTAAGGTCTCCCTAGAAATGAGGTTACTCCCTGCAGCCTCACGTATAAATGCGAGATTAATGGGTGCTGGCCGTGTTAGACGGCCACGGCCAGGCTGGGCCAGGGAGGGTTTGCCTCCTCTCATCCCAGACATTCCTTGATTTTCCATGGAAGAGCTTCTAAACATTCCCATGGGATGGGGAATGCAGCTGGAAGTGCAGTGGGGAGCCACGGGGCTGGGGAAAGGGGGTCCCGGGGCTGAGCCAAGCACAGCCAGTTCGGAAGCAACAGCCAGCGACGCTCTCACGACTCTCCTGGTGGCTAAACCAACATCCAGCCTGCTCCGTGTGTTTAATTTTCACTAATCTGTTTGGGGTTTTTTAATTATCTGCAAACAAGGTGCCTCCTTCGTGGAATAACAATGGTGCTGGGGACGGGGAGCTGTGCCCACACCCCTTCCCTGCCGCTCAGCAGCGCTCCCGAGCTTTGCCCAGGACCTGTTCGCCTGTCCTTGTCCAGCATCAATCACGGGATTCCGCACTGCTAAACCCCACCTGCATGCAGCACCGCCGGCAGCACGAGCGGGTCCTGCTGAGCTCGTGTGTGAAAGCCTTCGCAATCACGGGGCGGGAGGACGGTTTAAATACAAGGCTCTTTAATGAGATGAAAAGAGCCCTTTTCTGTCCCCACTGGTTTTCTGCTCGCTCTTTCATGCTGCCGGAGCCCTCGGGTTGTGTCAGGGCCTGGCTCTCCGCGGGCTGACAGGTTTCCTAACTCCCCTCCCTGCACTGTCAGCACAGGATCAGGAACAGCAAATACCGGTCGCAGCAGCTGGAGGAGGAGAATGAAGGCCAGGTCGGAGCAGCCCCTGGCCACGTGTGTTTGGGTTTTGTCCTCCAAAACATCCTCAGCGGCATCAGTGACCTGGACAAAACCCTGTGCCTCAGTGTGTGCCGCAGGAAAATGGGTCTAAACCCATTCACCTGTCTCCTCCGGAGCTGGCTGAGGTGTTTGATTCATGTCAGCGGCTCGGCTGGTGACTGCGGGATGAATGACACTATATAAATGCAAAGTGTTATTAATATTTCATGTTGTAGTGAAAATGTACTAATGGGGCTTGTTCCTGGAAGATAAAGTGCTGCCATTAATACACCTTTGTGTCCCCAGCACTGGGGGCTCACCTCTGGAGGGGTGCAGGGGGCTCTACCCAGAGGAGAAACTGCCCATCACACCTGGCAGCTCCCCAGAAGAGGGGATTTTAACCCAGAAAGACACAAAGAGCCTCTTCTGACACCCACAAAATAAAGGGTGCCCGAGGCAGCATGTCCCCCCCACCCACCGCTGGGTGCTGGTGGATGGGTGCTGCTCTGGGCCCTCCCTGTCAGCCCACAGGGGTCACAGCCCCTGGGAACCCCTTTCCTGGCACAACTGCTACACAGGCATGTTAAAAAAAAATAAAAATGGGCTTGTTTGATTTCAAACTGCAGAACTCTTCCCTGGAGCCATCCGCAAACACTGGTAATTTACTTTACAGCTGTTTAGATTTGTTTCTCTACATTTTTTTTTTTTAAACCCCAGCAGAATTGCAAATGAAACGTGTGTTTGTTCCTCAAATGACTCCAGCCATACCTGAACTCCTGCACCCCACGCCTTCTCCTTGGACCCCCTCCCCTGTGCCCCCCATTCCTGCACCCCAGAGCTGTGAGATGGGGGTCAGACCTCAAAGCGGGGGTTCTCTGAGCTGGGGGCTCATCTCGGGTGGGCTCCAGATTCTGGTATCAAGGAGGAGTCCTGGGGAAGAGACTTGTGCCAGCTTGCAGGTGAGGGGAGCACAGGTAAGCAGTTAATTCCCAGTGAAGTCATCAACTGCCACCCACTCAGCAGAGGGTGGGGAGGGATAAAACCTCTGCAAAATTATTGCCACGGTGCAAAGTTTGAATAAAAAGGGATTATAAAGGGCGGTGTTTGGCTGAGACGCTCCCGGTGCCGTGGGCGGGAGGTTCCCAGGGCTTCGGCCTCGTTGGAGCAAAGGGAGATGGGTGCAGGGAAGGCATGGAGGGACCCCAGGTTGTGCTGGACATCCCTGCAGCAGCTGAGGGCAGACAGCCCTGAGCTCCCACCCTTCCCCACGGGGGAGCAGCCGGCTCAGCCCTTCCCTGCACGGCAGCGCTGCGGGGCCGCCCTTCGCCTCGGGGAATCTGGCATTCCATGGGACACGTGGGGATCTGCCTGGAGCCTCATCCCTTCCCCCGGGAATCTCCTCCTCGCTCCCAGGAGCCCGGGAATGACTCATGTGCTGCCTCTCACACCGGGCGATGCGTGCCTGCCCTGGGCAGGCGCCGAGCCGCAGCAGCGCCGTGGAGGGACACCCGCAGGTGAGCGGCCTGGGGACCTCCCTCTGCCGCGACCCCCGGCCCTGGGCAGGTGGGGATGGCGCTGGGGAAGGGCGGGAGCTCAACCCTAACCCCCAGCCTGACACCAGAGCGATGGGTACATCCCGGGAAGCTTGCACAGGGAAGGAGGAATCTGGGGTCTGCATGGCCCTGCAGGGATCCACCCGTGAGACAGGAGCTCCCACGGGAGAGACGAGAACCGGGAGCGTCCGTGCTCGCTCCAGCCCTGCGAGCAGGAGCGTGGGTAGGGCTGTGCGGGGCAGGGGATGTGCTCACCCCTGAGAGATCCTTGCTGAGGGGAATCTTTTTATTTCACTGATGAGTAAAATATTTAAGGAGAGCCAGTGCCAAACGCAGCCCCGGGAGTCTGCCCAGCTGCAGCTCCACGGTGCGTGGGGCGGGTTTATCTGGCACGATGCAAGCCGGGCTCGAATCGGCCACGCAGGGGTCTGGGGCTGGTGAAAATTGGTTGTTTCGGCTGCCAGGCGCCACGGCAGCTCCTCGGCATTGCAGGGGCCGTGCAGCCCCCCAGCCCAGCCGCTGTCCCTGCCCTGCCGTGGGCTCCCTGTGCCGTGGGGACACGGAGCAGTGGCACAGGGCTCCTCCTGCGCTGCCCGCGGGGAGCGCAGAGGCCACAGCAGATTCCAGTGCTGGGAGAGGACGCGGCAGAGCAGCCTGGTGAGTCACGGCCCGGCTGCTGCTAATTGTTGTCTGCCCGGGCCTGGCCTGGCAACCTAAGTGAAATTAATAACAAATACCTGAGCAACGGGGCGGGAGCTGGGGCGGGATGGGGCTGAGCCGTGGGCCGGAGGTGGTGGTGGCTGGAGGGTGCTGTGGCTGTGGCAGAAGCCCCAGGCTTTGCTGAATCCCGTGTTCCCAGAGCAGGGGATGCTGCTTGGAGGACACGAGTCATCTGGACCAGGTCTGTGCTGGGGCACATATCCATGGTGTCCCCACGTGCCAGCACAGGTCAGAGATGGTCCCAGAAGCGTGGCTCTGTGCTTTTGGGATCTCTTCCCACTTCTTCAGCGTCACAGTGTCTTCTCTCTTCCCAGGCTGGCTAACGGGATCGGGGAGCCATGAACTGGGGGGTGTTCGAGGGGCTCCTCAGCGGCGTCAATAAATACTCCACAGCCTTCGGCCGCATCTGGCTCTCCCTCGTCTTCATCTTCCGCCTCCTGGTCTACGTGGTGGCGGCCGAGAAGGTCTGGAGTGACGACCACAAGGACTTTGATTGCAACACGCGGCAGCCGGGCTGCACCAACGTCTGCTTCGACCACTTCTTCCCCGTCTCCCACATCCGCCTCTGGGCCCTGCAGCTTATCCTGGTGACATGTCCGTCCCTCCTGGTCATCATGCACGTGGCCTACCGGGAGGCCAAGGAGCAGAGGCTCCGTGAGGCCGGCGGGGATAACTATCGCTGCATCTACCCCAACCCCGGCAAGAAGCGGGGCGGGCTCTGGTGGACGTACCTGCTCAGCCTCATCTTCAAGGCCGGCGTGGACGTGGTCTTCCTCTACATCTTCTACCGCTTCTACAGGAACTACACCCTGCCGCGGGTGGTGAAGTGCGAGCTGCCGCCCTGCCCCAACGTGGTGGACTGCTTCATCTCCCGGCCCACCGAGAAGAACATCTTCACCCTCTTCATGGTGGTCACCGCCTGCGTCTGCATCGTGCTGAGCCTCGTCGAGGCCACCTACCTGATCGGGAAGCGGTGCCGCGAGCGCCTGCAGGCCGGCGGTGGGGACAGCCGGCGGCACAGCCACGACTGCCCCCTCTCCTGTGCCAACCCCGCGGGCACGGGCGGGCAGGTTTTCAATGGGGCAGACTACAAAGCCCCCACGGCCGCCATCCCAGCCGTGGCTTCCTGCCCCAGCACGCTGTCCGAGGACGAGGCTCTTTCCTAGAGCTGCCCGGGAGAAAGCAGGAGCTGCTCACCTGCCCTGCAGCTTCATCCTGCCCTTCCTCCTCCGTGCCCCAGTGCAGGAGCGCTGAGGGTGGCAGCACCCTGGAGCTGGGCTGTGGCCGAGGGATCTCTGCCTCTCCTGCTGCAGGAAAGGCACTTTACATCATCCTGCTGAATTTGGGGTAAAGCAGGTGCTGTGGGACACTTGCTGTCCCTGGGAGTGACAGGGACCAGCAGCTCCATGGCAGCTGTGAACTGACAGCGGTGCCCAGACTTTGAGCCTGTACCAGCCAGGACGGACCCCCAGGAAACCCCTCTCCCTGTCTCTCACCCTTCATCAGCCACACGTTGGGTGTCAGGGCCATCTCAGACTGATGCAATCGTCATTAATAACACTCATTAGCTGAGTGGGAACAAGAGCAGGTCCCTGATGCTGCAGCCACTGCGGTGAGGCGCAGGCATGAGGATCCGGCCGGGCAGGCAGCACCAACCGTGGGCTGCTGGATCATCCTGCTGGGCCAGGGAAAAACACCTGAGCAAAACAGCTGAATCCAGAAGAGGAAAAACACCCCAACCATTGATTAAACAATAACATTAAATGGCAGAATCTGATCTCGTTTGTTGTTGTAATATATGGCATTTGGCCTTGACACGGGCGGCGCTGCCATTTCCGAGGCCATCAGAGGCAGCCGAGCATTAGCTGGCATGAATAATTAACAATAATTTCATGGCAAATGCACTCACAAGTCACATTAACACTGAACATGCAGCTCGATCTGTTACTGGTTTTGCTTTACTTAGAGGGTGTGTTAATTATTTTTTCCATGAGCAGCGGCAGTGCTGGCGCTCCCTGGCTCTGTCCCAAAGGAAGTGGCACAGGGAGTGAGGGAACACCATCACTGTGTCCTGTAGGACCGAGGCCAATCTCAGTGACAGATCACTGCAGTGATCCAGCTGAGACCCTCCACGGGCAAAACAGCTCTTTCCCACAGCCCATCCTGGGGAAAGAGGATGGGAAAGGACCTGCTGGATGTGCTGGAGGGGAAGGCTGTGGCCAGGGGGATGCCAAGGACTGGCAGGCCTGAAGGGAAGCCAAGAGTAGGTGGGGCTGCAGCACTGCTGGATGGGAGGGCAGGGACTGAACCAGCCACTGATGAGGGTGAGGATGGTTGAGAAGCCCTGGGGGGATCCCAGCCGCTGGCACGGAGCTCTCTGAGCACACAGCAGCTCCTTGTGCTGACACCAGTGAGTTTGGGGACTTTTAGGCTCAGAGAGGCAGGTGATGAAACACAGATTTTTTTCCACTTCTTCTTTGGGGAAGCTGTGCTGGCACTGCCTTCCTTCCTTCCGCTCCTGTTGCTGGATTATCCACCTGAAAGTTTTCTTTACGAAGCCTGTAACGTCAGAGGACACAAGTTGTTCTTTGTGTGCGAGCCGTTGCCCCGATTTAAAGAGCATGGGCTGGGCTGTTTGTTTTCCAGCAAGGCTGGCCGCTCCTGATCCAGGCTGGTGAGTGAAACCCCGAGGTGTTCCCCTCTGCAGGCGCTAATCAGGGCAGAGATGAGCCCCAGAAAAACCACCCTGTCCCGCTTCCGCACATCAAAGCACAGCTGGAGCTGCTGCCCATTGCGAGAGACCTGAAGATCCAGTTGCTGGATGTTGTTGTGCTGTTTCGTTGTGCTCGGAGCAAACATTGCAGAGCTCTGGGTGTCTTGCACCACCCAGGCTTGGGATAAGCAGCAGCCAGCCAGGAAAACGGGAGCATTCAGCTGCTCCTTTCTGATGTGTTTCCCACCAAGCCGACCCCGTGGGTGCTGCAAAAACAGGGGTCTGGATACTGGGACACCTCCTGGGATGCAGAGGCAGGAGCAGTGTCAGCAAACCAGGGGCTGTGTCACAATAAAAGCTGAATATTTCCCAGATTTTGCGTCATCACACAGGAAATCCCCTGTATTGCTTGTGGGATCCCAGGAGATCTCCTAAATTTTGGGGTGAGGGGATTTTAAAGAAACCCACCACAACTCCAGCCCAGGCAGGGATGTGGAGGGGATTGCGTGCACAGGTCAGGGGTAGCTTGGCCTTCGCAGCTTGGGTTTGTTTCTTCCCTGACCAAAAGCCGCCTGTTCGCTGGGAATTGAGGAGAAACTCTCTGATTTATGGCCAACCCTGGCTGCCGGCTCCCAGGATCCCATGACTCCTGTGCCCCTGCCCTTGTGGGGGAGTCTCGTCCCTGGGGAAGTGGCCCTGGAGGGGGAGAGCTGTTGGCAGGCAGGACCTTGCCATGCCACATTTACGACCCTTTTAAAGAGACTTTGAGGTTTTCCTGCTGGTTTGGCGTCCGCCTGCTCCACTCTTTGGGTTTTTCGTTTATGGAGGATCCAAGGCAGGGCCTCTCTAAGTCCCTGGCTGTTTCAGTATTTACAACTGGCACTGAGGCCTTTCACCTGTCACCCACGGCAGGTCAGAGCAGGGTGGCGGCAGGGTGACGTGCCCTGGGCATATCCCTGAAGCTCCCAGCTGCTGAGAGCTGCTGAACCATGCTGGCACCTTGTCCCCATGCCCACACAGTCAGAGGGATGGTAGAGGGGGTGCAGGGATGTGGCCTGTGATGGGATTTGTTACAGCCAAACACCCAGCTCAGCACTGCAAAACATTGCAAAGCGTGGGGTGTTTCTGCTCCCCACCCAGCTGCCTGAGGGAAATCTGTCCGTGCCAAAAGCACCTGAACTTTCTCACCGTGGCCACACGGCCGCTCCTGAAATTCCAAAACTGCAGGCAAGAGGCTGCCCAGAGGTGATCTGACCCCGCTCTTCACCTGGACCTTACGGGGTTTGGCAGTTGGGCAGGGAGCTGCTGCCTCTGCAAGGAATCAGAGCTGCCGCTGCTTCTCGACAACTTCCCTCTCTCCAGGGTTTTTCATCTCAAAGGCCGCAGCCCCCAGATTCCTGCCGAGATCCTGCCACACCAGCTCTCTACAACAACATAGCTCAAATTCCTGATCCGGGCAGCTCCGCGGTGAGGGAAGGCTCCAGAGCCACTGCTTGGCTCTCATCCGGGGTGGGGGTGCCCGTGTCCACCCCCTGCTCCAGACTCACCCTGCCCTGCACCCCCAGGCTCCCACCAGGGTTTGCTTTGTCTCTCCTGGGCTCTCACTCCTGCGTGTTCCCAGCCTGGCAAACCCTCACTCGCTTTATTTGACCTCCTGGAGCCAAAAAGCCTCCAGGCAAGTGGCTCCTTGTCAAACCTCTCCGGGCACCAAGAACCCCGGGGTTCTTCAAGCGTCCCCATGGGAGGGGTGGCCCTGGCGGGCTGCCATGTGAGGCTCCAAGCACGGCTGATCGGCCCCAGGGTGTGCCAGAGGATTCCAGGGAAGCCTCGGGGCAGTCAGGAGACCTGGTGAGCCGAAGGTGAGGGGAAGTACATTCCTGCCCGGCTACGTCGGCAGAGGAATCTGTTGGGGCTGAGCCATGGGGTATCCGGTGGGATGGGGCTGGCTCAGCCTCCTGGGAGCCACCGGAGCTCTGGGAGAGGGACACCCCTTAGGGACACGTCCCAGGTCCCACAGGGGTGCAGTGGAAGGCAGCAGCAGAGCAGGGTCTCGCTGCATGGGGACCCTGCTGCCACCCTGCCCTATGCGAAAGGTCCCATGTGGCCACACCGGCCCCGTCAGGGCGGTGGCTGCAAGTTCCTGTAGGTTGGAGATACCGATGAGCTGTTGCAAAACTATTACTAAGGCAAAATCGTTTCAAAATTGGGTTACAATTGCACAATTCGGGACTCTCAGCAATGGTTGCTGGTGGCCCCACAGCTGGCGGACGGTGCGAGGTCCCTGGTCTTGCTGCTGAGTCTGCAGTGCCCAGACCATCTCTGCAGGGGATGGGACATCACCTGGAAGGAGCTGCTGGTGTCACCTGGGGAGGAGTCCGTCTCCGCTGATCTCCCTGCGGGATTTGACTTGCCTTTGTTGTTCAAGCCGAGCGTGTAAGTGCATGTGCGCAGACAAGAACCTCTCCGGGAGCTGCTTGCCAGACTCACCCATTTACTGGGAACCGAACCAACCACCCTTCCCCTCCCCTCACACACTCAGACAAACTCTGGGTGTGCAGGAGGGCTGCGCCTGGGAAGGAGCTTCCCTACTCCGAGAAGCACCTGGATCGGGACACCTTCCTCAGCCCTTTCCCACCTGCACAGGTACGTGCCGGGGCACGGGGCACCACGGGGCTGCTGGGGACCTGCTGGTTGAGGGGGAACAGCCCCCAGGGTAACGGGGTGCAGGTGGGAGCTGGTTTAAGGTATAACGGAGGGGAGGTGGGACTCGGGGCTGGGGTCAAAGGTGGGGATCCCAATATCCCACAGTCTCACGCTGGGACCCCACAGGCCATGCCGGGGTCCCTGTCCCACAGGGTGATGCAGGGGATGGCACAGCGTGGCACCCTGAGAAGCAGCAATGGCCACCCCAGGCTTTGCTCCTTTGTCCCACCACCCTCCCCAGGGACCAAAAGAGGCTGAGATCCCCCCAAAAAAGTGGCTCTGCTGAGTTTGCAGCCCAGGTGGGAGCCAGACGCTTTCGGGTCCAACGCCCTGCGCCCACACGGGGCAGGACACGGTGGTGACACAGCAGGTTGGCATCCCGGGGGTGCCAGGCTCTGCGGGAGGCAAACCAGCATTGCCAGCACAGCCGAGCACACCTGAGCACAGCTCCTGCTCTGCCTGGCTGCCAGCCAGCACTGGGGGGCCTGCGGGGCTCACACAGAGCTGCACACAGCCCCTGGCACGGGGATTGGCACGGAAATCACGTCGCCTTCCCGCCCCACTGCGGGTCCATGACTGGAGCCAGCACTGAGCTGAACTGGGCACATGGGTGCTGGGCAGGTGGGTTATGGGCAGGGGGGTGCTGGGTGGTCTCACTGGCACCAGGGATGGGGGCATGGGTGAATTATCAGGTTGGGGAGGTGGGACAGGCCCCGGGGGCATGCAGAAGCTCCGGGTTCCAGCCATCAGCACCAGTTTTTGGGGGGAAAACAGTGACTCTCCCCATTTTAAATCCAAAGGTTGAGTGGGAACACAGGGATTGCTCCCCACCCTGACTCGCAGCCAAGGGTTTGACATGGTTTCCGATGAGGCACTGAGTGAAGGTTTGTGGGCATGGGCAGAGGCACAGCCCTGGCACTTGGCACACGCCAGAAGGGACCCGGCCTGGGACTGCTCGGCTCAGCCGTGCTTCCCAGGGCATCCCTGGGCCAGAAGTGTGGGAGCACAGCCACAGGTTCGGGGCTTGCATTGGGGTGGCCTTGGCTAAGGATGGGCTCCCAGACAGCTCCATGGGCTCCGGGCAGTGCTCCAGATTCTACTCTGTCCCCACAGCCCTGGGACACTGCAGTGCACCGGATGAGAGGACCCTGATCACCAGCGTGCCATCACACCCTGGTCATGCCCCGTGCTGGACACTTCCCGCCCCACAGCCCCCGGTGAGCGGGGAAGGAGCCTGAGCCTCCTCCAGGTACGTCTCGGAAGGTGCTGGGTGGGCAGCAGAGCAGTGGTAACTCCTTAAAAGTGACAGTGACCCAGCGTCCTGTGAATCCCTTTGTCAGGGCAGACACTTTCACAGCCCAGAGGGCTGTAAAAACCACCTGGGTTTGTAAATCCAGGTGCAGTAAATCTCCTGGTCAGGCTTAGCGTGTCACCCTCCTCACACGGGACAGCCCCAGGCTGAGCTGCAGGGCTGGTTGAGCCATCAGGGCCTCCGGCGTTGCTGCCGGGAGCAGGAGAGGAGCACTGGCCCGGGTGACTCGCCGGTGACACACGGACTGTGACACACACAGACTCTTGCTTTCTGCAGCCTCGCTCTCACCTGTGCTTGGGCTGCCTCAGGCATCACCCGTGAGACGGAAACCAGTCCCTGACGTGTCCCAACACTGCAGGAGCAGCCATTTCCCCTTTGGCTGTTGATCCTGGCCTGCTCCAGCAGATCACACTGCCAGCTTGCAACAACAGCACAATCAGGAGTTGGTGGCAGGGACTTGGCTGGGTGGCTCATCCTTTATGGCAAAGGCTCATCAGAAGGAAGTGCAGAGAGATTGGGTCACCTCTGTCACCAGCAGCGTGTGGGGACAAGCTTCACTGTCTGCAAGCGTGATGGTCCCCCCACCCCAGATGAGTGTCATGTGGCGGGGGAGAGGGTCCAGAGGTCAATGAGATTTAGTGCAGTGAGAGACGTGTGACCTCATTGGTGTCTCCCAGTGCTCCTCACCCACCGCTCCTTCTGCCTCTCCAGGTCGGGTGACTGTGGTCTCCCTTGGCTGCCATGGATTGGAAAACGCTGCAGGCGCTGCTCAGTGGGGTCAACAAATACTCCACAGCCTTTGGTCGCATCTGGCTCTCCGTGGTCTTTGTCTTCCGCGTGCTGGTCTACGTGGTGGCGGCTGAGCGCGTGTGGGGCGATGAGCAGAAGGACTTTGACTGTAACACACGGCAGCCAGGCTGCACCAACGTGTGCTATGACCACTTCTTCCCTGTCTCCCACATCCGCCTCTGGGCCCTGCAGCTCATCTTTGTCACTTGTCCTTCCCTCCTGGTCATCATGCACGTGGCCTACCGGGAGGACCGTGAGAAGAAGAACCGGGAGAAGAATGGGGAGAATTGCCCCAAGCTCTACAGCAACACAGGCAAGAAGCACGGCGGACTGTGGTGGACCTACCTGCTCAGCCTCTTCTTCAAGCTTATCATAGAGATCCTGTTCCTCTACCTCCTCCACAAGATGTGGGACAGCTTTGATTTGCCACGGCTCGTCAAGTGCTCCAACGTGGATCCCTGTCCCAACACCGTGGACTGCTACATTGCTCGGCCAACCGAGAAAAGGGTCTTCACCTATTTCATGGTCGGAGCCTCTTCCATCTGCATCGTCCTCACTGTCTGTGAGATCTTCTACCTCATCTCCAGGCGAGTTGTCCGGAGGGCAAAGAAGTGGAAGAAATCCACCAAGCGCTCCGTCAGCTACAGCAAGGCCTCCACTTGCCACTGCCACCTCAAGTCAGAGGAGAAGGACAACAAGTCCCAGACTAGGTGTGTAGCAGCCCTGACTGCTGTCTGAGGGGTGCTGGGAAGGGTGGTGGGGGGAAGAAGTGTCCTGGCATGTGCCAGGGATGGTTGGCACCAGACGTGGCCACCAGTGATGCCACCACCAGATTTTTCAGCCAGGCCCTCAATGGCCGTTAGGGGAGGGGAACACGTCCATGGGAACTCTCCTGCTCATGACCATGGGCACACCCCTGGGTGTCCCAGCGGTGTGGACATGCTCGGTGGCAGGTGGTGCTGGCTTCCCGTGTCCGTGCCTGAGGGTGTCTGTTCTTCCCACAGAGGAGAAGAGCCGTGAGCTCACCCGTCCCAGCCGGTTCACATTCCCTTCAACCCAGCGGCTTTTCCAGTCTGCCAAGTCTCTGAACCCTCAAGAGTCGACTCGTGTGGAAAATGACTAAACCCAATAAAGTAATGTCCCTGGAGAGAGACCCAAAGTAATGTCCCCGGGTGCCTGAGCAGACACAGGTAAGGCAAGGGCAGCCCTGGAGCTCTGCAGGCAGTGGTGCCACAAGCACGGACATCACAGCAACACACAGATCCTCCGTGTCCAGAAGCTTCTCCTGGGTCCAGCTCTGCTGCTCCCCTGTTTGGTGTTGGTGCCCAGCCAGGGCCGGTGTCACCCAGTGCAGTGACAGTCCTGCCTCACTGTGCCTCACACATGCACAGTCCCAAGCACTGCTTTCTTTTGTACCGAGAAACCAAAGGAGCTCTGGGCTCGGCACTGTGGCCAGAGCTCTCTTCATGCGCCCAAAGTTACGAAAGAGGAGCAGGGCTCCAGGCTATCAGCAGCTGTTCTGCTGGCCCAGTTTGCCCAGTCTGCCATTCCTGGGTCAGGGCAGCTTCTCCCTGCTGGCTCACACAAGCATCGTGCCATGTCCTGCCTAAACACCCTCCTGGCTCTGCTGCTTCCCTCAGTGCCTTTGTGTCCCCGTCACCTCAGATGTGTGTCACACGTGGCACAAGTTACGGATCAAAAGGCCAATAAATGCAATGGTTTGAGACATCAGGATCTGCTCTGTGTGCTGGAAATCAGGGGAACTGGTGAGGGCAGAAGACATGGATTTGCAGAGGTTCCCTAGGAGCCCGTGGCCAGGGCCTTCTCATCTGCCTGAGCTGGGCATCGGTCGAGCCCACAGCTGAGCTCACATCCACCCGTTCTGCCTCTCCTGCCGTGTCACGCGTCATTGAACTTTAATTCAGCAGAACTGCACGCTGGCCCCCAAGGAAATCAAGGCGGGATCAGCATCAATTATTTACTAAACCTTGATAAATAATACAATAAATAGAAATTATTTCCATTTAATCTCTCCTTAAGCAGCACCAGCAGAGGGTCCACTGTTCCCAGCTCGGCTCGGCCCGCCCGCATTTCACAGCCCCACGAGCATGTTGGGGTGTGCTGAGGCCCCTGACAGCAAAGCTCCGTCTGAAACCAGCAGGAGGGCTCCCGGCCGGGCTCTGGTGGGGCTCAGTCCGGGAACCTGCGGAATGCGGGATGGGGGCCAGGCACCGGTGGGGTTCATCCCGGGAACCGGCGGGGCTCATCCCGGGAACCGGCGGGATGCGGGACCGCAGCCCGGATCCGGTGGGCCTCCAGCACCACCCAGTGCCCGCCACGCTGCATGGACCCTCGGGGGCAAACCACGAGCGCCGCAGCCGTGGTCCGGCCGGGGCGGGCAGGGACGGAACATCCCCGGGACACCGGTCAGAGGACGGAGCCTCCCGGGGTCTCTGGCTCAGCGGGTTTGCCCGATGGCGGAGCCGCAGCCGGAGACGAGAGTGTGGGAGCACCCGAGCTTCCCACCGTTCCCCACCGGCCTCACTCCCGACGGGTCCGATTGCCCCCACCCCACCCGCCGGGGCCGCCC
>VZRN01005389.1:171163-190893 GCA_013397935.1 Dasyornis broadbenti
GCGGGGGGGCCTGCCTGCAGCCCCCTCCCCTCCAGCCCGGCGGGGTCGGGTGCTGAAGGTCACCTCTCTTTGGGTTGGGATGCAGGGGCGGGTGTGCAGAAGAGCTGGGGAGTGGGAAGGGGACAGAAAGTTGGGACACAGCCCCAGGGAGGGCAGAGGGAAGGAGAGCCCCGGACCCCAGGAGAGGCTGGCAGGGGCATGCGGGCGGCGGGGCAAGGGCACGGGGCAGAACCGGGCTTTGCGTTCACCCGCCGTCGGATCCACAAAAGGGCTAAGATAGAAAAGAGAGAAGCTGTGAGTGGGGCCAAGAGCTGCCCCAGGGTGTCCCCGCGGCCCCCCATCACAGTGAGCTACGGCCGCGCCGTCCAGTCCGGGTAGAAAAGTGGAGGCTGCGGTCACAGCCGGGTCTGCGCCTCGGGGATGTAGATCTCGATGCTGTCCGCGCTCTCGGTGGCTGAGCTCTGGCGGAAGGAGGCCGCTCGCTTGGCTGCCAGGAGCCGCTTACGGGCCTCCTGCCGCTGCCGGTCCACCGAGTCCAGGGAGCGCTCCTTCACCGGGTGCACCTTGGAGCGCGGCGGCTTCTTTGGTATCGGGGGAGGCACCTTCTTCTCCTCCTGCACAGACAACAGGGGCTTCAGGCTGGAGCCTCCCAGGAATGGGCATCCCTGAGGCTCACCACAGCTGCTGTGGGTGTCAAAGCCATGGTGAGAGGCTCCACAGACCCTCTCAAATGTGCCCAGTGGCAAGGCAGGACTGCACATCTCTTCATCCATCCCATGCCAGGATTCTGCCCAGCCCTTTGCAGGCAGCTGGGATACATCACTGGGAGCCCTTCTCTAGCCTCCCTTTTTCCCAGCTCTGTTTTTCAAGGGTTTGCTAAAAGCAGTCACCAGTGAGAGCCCAGCTGTGGTTTGGGTGCAGATGTGCTTAGGGAAGAGGCGGGAGGGAGAGGTGACAGAGATGAGTGTCGGTGGCACAGCCCTGCCCTTACCTTGGGCTCCATGATCTTCCACCCATTGGCCTTGAGCTGCTGGAGCTCCCCGAACTTCATGCTGACGTCCTCAATGGAGAGCTGCAGGAGGTCCCAGAAGCCAGCCAGGTCTTGGAAGGTGGGCACAGGGAATGCGTTGGGATCCTGTGGGGGCAGAGGGACAGAGTGTTATCCTCAGCCATTGGTGGGACATCAGCTCTGCTGGCCATGGGGCTATTCCACTCCCCGGTGCTGGGGGGCTCTGTGTCCAGCTCTCCTCCAGGGTGGTACAAAGTCACTGGCTGAGGGTATGAGACTCCCCTGACCCCACCGCAGGTGACCCCCGGCACCGCTGCCCACACTCACCATGTTCTGCTGGCAGAGGCGGTAGAACTGCTGCACCTTCTGGGACATGAGGAGCTGGGCACTGCCCACCGCGCTCCGGATCTTCTCCAGGACTGGGGGGAGAGCAGACAGTCACGAGCAGCTCAGACCCCTCCAACACATCGTGTCCCTTCCCTCCTTCAGCTCCCTCTAGCCCCAGAGGGTTTCCTGGAGTTTCTTGCCCTCATTCAACCTCTTTAACCTTGGCTGGGAAGATGCTCCAAGGTGGGAGCACTGCAGAACTGTGCTCCCCCAGCTCTCCAGGATGCCCAGCCCCTCTCTTCGCTGCAACACCCCACCCAACTCACTCTCCTCGGGCAGGTCATAGTCCTCCGCCTCCCTCTCCATCTGCTGGCACCAGCCCTCCATCTTCTCCACCTCTGCCTGCAGCAGTTTGATGAACCACTCCCCATCGCGGTGGCATGGGGAGGCGCGGCCGGAGTCGGGGAGGCTGCGGGAGCCCCGCTCTATCCAGGCATCCCGCCGGGGCACCTCCACCGTGTCGTACTGCAGCTGGTAATCCTCGCGGTACGCCCACTGCCCCTGCGTGTGCACCGTCTTGTACACGGCGTACTGCCGGCCCGACTCGGGCTCCGAGGAGTGCCGCTGGAAGGGCCGCCCAAACTGCAGGGCTTTGTCCTCGGTGGCCACGGCCAGGCCGGTGAAGCCCTCGAGCTCCAGGTCCGCCTGCACGCCCGCCGTCACGCTGTTGGAGCGCTTGAAGCGTGCTCGCCTGCGAGAGAGGGAGAGCGTGGGGACCCGCGTGTCCTGTCCCACCCATCAGGTACCGCAGTGGGCAGGGCAGGGTGAGGGATGGCCACGGGCAGGATGGGGTTGGGGATGCCGGGGAGGATCCCGGAGCATTCAGGGCCACAGGGACAGCCCTTAGCAGCTGCAATCTGCCAGTCCCTCATCTCCTGTGCTCTTAGCCTGTTTCCATGGCTACCAGCACTGGACCAAGGATGGAGAGGAGAGTGCACAGGGCTGCACGGGCACGATGCCGGAGCTCCCCTCCTGCGAGCCGTGCAGGTTCTGGCACACCTGGCATTCCCATCCCAGCCAAAATGTCATGGTTAACTGCAGAAATGCCCAAAGGTTCATCTGCACCTGGCCCAGGCTCAAAGCTAAGGGCTGAGCCCAGCAGAGGAGACCCAGCACAGGGCAGGAATAGGGCAGCCTCTTTTCTGGGCAGCAGGGAGGGAAAAGGAAAGGCCAGATCCTGCCCCAGGTAGGGGCAGCTGGCCTGGGATGGGGATGGTGCTGAGCTCTGGGGTTTCAGATGGAGAAGAGAGAGAAAAGATGCTGTGGGGTGGTGGTGGTTGTGTGTGCAGCTCAGGAAGCCCCTGGGAACCCAACACCTCAGTGCAGTGAGTGTGGCAGGTCTCAGCCCAGCCCAGCCATGTGGTACCTTTTGTCCTCCTCCACCTGCACCCCAATGGAGTGGAACTCCCTCTGGCTCCGGCTCTCTGTGTCCGAGTCAGAGACGGCCTCAACCTGCCAAGGGGCAGAGGGAGAGTGCTGGAGGGCAGCCCCGAGATGCAGCGTGGTGTCTCAACATCGCCCACACCACTTGGGCAGCCTTGCAGGGACAAGCAGGGCCCACCTGGACACCGATGGAGGGACGCCACTTCCGCTGCCGAGCCAAGCTCCGCAGCTCCTCCCGGCCAGGGATGGCCTTGATGATGAGTGTGGAGGGCTTGGGAGCAGCACGGGGCTGAACTGGGGGCAGGTCGAGGGCCACGGCCGTCACCTTGGAGCTCTCCAGGCTCTCGGCCGAGTTGCAGCGGGCCGCGGCATCTTTGGACCAGGCGGGGCTGCGGGCAACCTCGCTGGGCAGGTAGCTCTCGTGGGTGGACTCGGTGCTGCTTTGCGCCGTGACGGAGATGAGGGGTTTGGCTTTGGTTCCTGGAGGGATGGGAGGTGGAGCTTTTCTGTAACTGAAGGCTGTTGTGGGAGAGGCGCAGGATGAAAAGGCATGTGAAAACACAGACACTTGCTCATTTCCCGCCACGAACAGGGGCCCTAGGGAATGGTGCCCATCTCCTCCCACAGCACAGGGATCATGGCCCCACAGGGTTTGCCCCTCAGCTGGCTGAGATCTGGGCTGCAGCTCAGAGGGGCTGTTTGGCCAGGTTTTGGGATTGCAAGATACCCCAGACCCACATTGGCCACATTGCTGCAGCACCCAGCAAGGGGCAGAGATGGGGACAGAAGTGGAGGGAAGGAGGGGATGCCAAACGAGTACTGGAGACACCAAGCAGCCCCTGACTGGGACTGAGGCACGAGCAGGACGCTCACACCCTGTGCCAGGGGCTGCAGGGGTTGCAGAACAAGAGGAGGGGCAGCAGCAGCCCTTGGCAGGTGAGCAGGCAGGGAGATGTGGGGGTCCCTCACATGGCTGAGCCCTCGCCACCCCCCAGGACTCACAAGTGCTGGGCTTCAGGATGCTGCTGGTGATGGGTGGCCCGGGAGGGGCCGACATGGAGAAGAGCGAGAGGCATTCATCGTCCTGGGAGCAGCCGGCCTGGATGGCCCTCAGGTAGCTGTGGCTCCGCATGCGGAAGCAGCCAGGCAGGTCCAGCGCCTCCACGGCCTGCGACTCCACCTCGCCGAAAACTGACTCACAGACGGCCTCAAACTGGTGGTTGAGCTCGTCGTTGATCTGGGGAGAGCGGCGGGTGAGGCTGAGCCAGGGCAAGGGATGCTCAGAGCGACATCCACCACACCCAACCTGCGCTGTGGCACCCATGCCATGGAACATACCTGGCCGGTGGTGAAGGAGCGCCCGTAGCTCTGTCCCCGCGGGAGCATTCGCGGTGGCGTGCAGCAGCTGGGACAGTTACAGATATATGAATCAGAATAGTGCCTACTTGCAAACCTAATGAGAGACAGTGGGAATAGAAGGGATCGCACCAAAAGCAACACATTCCAGCAGAGCATTCGGAAACTCAGCCGCAGCGATTCTCCCTCCGGCCACCGCTGCTGTCCCCACTCCTCACTGCCCCCAAAACTGTCACCCACTGGCACTGGGGCACGTCCCAGTCATCCCCCTTTGAGCATGCCTCTTCTCCCCACGCTCTCCATGTGGCTGCAGCAGCAGGTCCCCTCAAAGCCCAGCACAGCCATGTCCCTCCAGTGCCCTGACACAGGACAGGGCCCGGTGCTGCTGGACTGGTGAGCGCAGCCGTGAGCAGGGATAGTGCCGTGAGTGGGAACAATGCCATGGGAAGGGACAATGCCGTGAGCAGGGACAGTGCTGTGAGCAGGGATATGTCACTTGTCCTCCCAGGGAGCCCCGGCCCACGGCGCCGCTGATGCCTGCAGTGCTGGGACGGGGCCAGGAGGCAACAGCCCTTACTTGGTCCTGGCCTGGTCGGCGCTGGAGGAGCGGCGGTAGCTGTCTCGCCGCGTGGCCGCCCTGGGCAGCACTTTGGCGCTGATGTCCGAGTCAGCGCTGTCCTCGTCACCCATGGCCTTGATGTAGCTGCCACTGCGCATCCGCCGGCACGGGATCTCCCCATCCTTGCCCGCCGGGTACCCGCTCCACTCATCCTGTGGCACCTGGAGCAGGAGGCAAGCGTGGGAGGACGCGGTGGCCGGAGTCCCACAGGTGGGATGCAGAGCCGAGCCATGTGCCAGCCAAGCCCAGCCCAAATCCAGCACATGTGCCCAGCTCCCCTGCCCTCCCCACACACCCCAGAGCTGCAGGGACAGACCCTGAGGGCTCTGACGCCCTTGGAAAGGCCCAGAATCCAGGAGAGCCAAACCCTCCTAATAGCCACAGCTCCCCTTTCCCACAACACGAGGCGGCGCAGCGGCTCCCACCTCACAGCCCCCCCGGCAGGAGCGTCTGGGCCAAATCCCACCCATGCCAGCGCAGCACCCGCCTGATGTGTCGGGCACCAGTCCCGCCACGTGCCGCTGACGCCAGCACCACGGGGTCCTTACAGGGCAGTGGCAGGGGGACGGTGTCCCCTGGGGCCCACGGTGAGGCCAGCACCCTGCCCCGGTGCCCCCGCTGCTGGCAGAGATGGGCCCCGGCCACCCCCACCCCTGGCCAGCACGGCATTGCTGCTCCCTGTCTCCTTCCCCCGGGAAAGGGAGAGAAGAGTTAATTAGCTTTTAATTGGAAGGGGGGTGACCTAGAAGGGAGCCCTGTGATGAGGCAGATGGTGGCACCCAGCCAGGCACACAGGCAGGATAAAAGCAGCGAGAAGGGAGCAAGTGCAGGGCTGCTGGTGGCCCTGAGCTGACAGAGCTGGTCTGACCCCAACTCCAGCACAGGGCAGGAGGCAGCAGATGAGCTTCGAGGGGACCGCAGGGACTGGCACAGGACCATAGGAATGGGGCACAGCGCTGGGGCCATGGAGCAGAGCTGGAGTGACCCCACAGCACCCCAGGCTGGATGGAGGGCCCCAGCCCTGGCTCGCCCCGTGGCACAGTCAGCCTGAGTCCCCTCACCCTGCCCAGCCCCTCACCTGCAGGTACTGGTATGCTCGGTCTTTGGCCTTTGCTTCCTGAAGCATCAAGGTCTTCTCGGTGCCGCCAGCGCTGGGATAGGCTTCACGGGCCTGGCTGACGGTCATGGTGTGCCAGGCACTCCTCTTGAGCGTCTGGCCGTCCAGAGACATGGACATGCCGGCACAGGCCAGGCATTTTCCTTCCCCGCCGCCCTTTAGACTCTTCAAGGTCAAGTCTCTGAAGGCACTTTCGGGAGCGTCCACGCAGTATTGGGTGCCCTGGTCGGCGGCATGCCGGCCGGACACCATATAACTGCTGTCGCTGTCCAGGTTGTCATCGGAGCTCCACCAGCCCAACATCTTGGACCGGTGCCGGGAGTCCACCTTACGGTCCTTGCTCTTGCTGCGCTTGCCGTGGCGGGACTGGTGGTGGTGGTGATGGTGGTGGTGGTGGTGGTGGTGGTGGTAGCCGTCCCCGCGGCCGTCCATCTTGGCGCCGTTATAGTCCCGCTTGGCCGGCGCCTCCAGGGAGTGGGACTTGGCGAAGAGCTTCTGGACGGAGTGGACGAGGTGGCGGATGCGGCTGGGGCTCTCACTGCGGGGCTCGGCGCCGCCGGCCCGCGGGTACTGCAGCGTGTGAAAGCCGTCGTGGTGCAGCGGCAGCTGCTTCTCGAACTGGTCCAGCAGCGTGGGGGGCAGGCGGTTGATCTTGCTGGCAGGGTGGGCGGTCGCCATGCATTCGTCGCAGGAGTCGTAGGGCTGCTGCGCGTGATGCATCCTCGGGAAGGTGCTGCTGGCGCTGGTGGAGGGCGGCTCGCTCAGGGGCCCGCCCGGGCACTCGCTGGCCGCGCCAGGGCTCCGCACCGGGCAGTAGGGATGCTCCAGGGAACACGGCTCGCTGGGGCTGAGCAGGTACGGCGGCTGGCCCTCGGGGCCGTGCGGGATGTAGTCAGCAGGATGCTCGCAGTCCTCTGGGATGCAGCGGCAGCGGTGGCCGGAGGAGGGCTGTGTTTGGCTACGCTCCCCATGGTAGCCCTTCATCATTTCAGCACCCACCCCATAGCGTCGGCATCTTGCAGGGATGTCCCTGCAGGCTCATCTGTGGGGACATGGAAAGGCACAGTGTCAAGCTCCCCTCTGCACCCTACCACCAGCAGAACATTGGGGCTACCCCACAAGAATCAGCTGAGGAGACTGGGAAGCTTCCAGGGCAGGATTCAGCCCTGGGTGAGGCCCTGTGAAGCGCCAGAATCCTGTCTTTCCATGTGGCGACAGGAGCACAGTGCCTGGGCCAGGCACCAGGGGTCAGCCCCAGCTCAGGTGCTCGGAGCAGGCAGTGGGAAGGAGAAGGTGCTGCCGGCAGTGATGCAGGCAGCAGGGCCTGCAGACGGCGAGGGAGGACACGCTGCCATCAGCAGATTCTTGTTTTCTTCTCCAACACCAAATATTATGAAGTGTTTCTCCATTAGAGAGTGGCTCTGGCTGAGTTTTTCAGCCGTTGCGATTCACAGCGCCGCTAATGAGCTGCTGCGGGGCGCGGGGGGGCCACACTCTCATGTCTCCATCCAGCCCCACATGGAGCTGTGGTGGAGACCCATGATCCAGGGTGTCCCTGCCCTGCCCGCCCTCTTGACGGGGAGCCAGGAGCAGAGGTGGCTGTGCTGCGTAAGGGACAACCCCAGGCCAAAGAAGGAGGATGGACAGCATCGAGCCAGGCTGAGCCTGCGCCAGCAGCCAGAGCTGCCTGCACCCATGGAGGTTTGCGTGCCTTACGGTCCCTCAAAGGCTCTGCCTTTGGTTTGACTGTAAATGAGGAAATTACTTATTCTCAGGAGTATCTCAGCTAATTAACAGGCATCGTTAACGCTCTTGTTATCATATTTGGGCAGGGTGCTGTGGGCAGCAGGTCTCCGAGACTGGCTGCATGGAAAGGTGACCGTGGGACGTTCCTGCAGCACGTGGGGGTTGGACCATGGAGACTGGAAACGAGGGACACTGGGAGGGCCAGCATTGTGTGGGAGGGGGTTGTGTCCCCAAGCAGCCCTGGAGCGGAGAGCGGCTGGGGGTCCCCAGGGGGTGTGGGGGCGGGCAGCGGTGGCGTTTTGGCCCTGACCAACAGACAGGGCCCCAGGGACACATCTGCCCTAAGCCACCACCATCTTTATTCCCAGCTTCGAGGCTGGATGGCTCCACCCTGCGCCGCTTCCCACCCTCACATCCCGCTCCTGCTCTAACAAGGCTCCCTGATTGCTGCGTCTTCACCTGAACGGAAGGATGCTGCAGCTGGTTCAGAAGATGACTCTCCCCCGCCCCGGGAGAGCTGCTGCGAGGAGCAGGGGCAGCAGCGTGGGATGGAGCTGCCTCCCTGCCCTGGGACTGAGCAGCAGGATGGAAGGATGGACAGACAGACAGGCTCCCAGCCCAGCTCTGCCTCCGCGGGCTGAGCTATCATCTCCTGCTCGGGGAGGGAAGCTCTCAGCTGATCCAAATATTGCTGCCGCGGCGGCGAGAAGGAGTCAAAATATCTGCGGAGCCCGTCAGCACGAGCCCGCCGGGCTTTTGTGCTCGGCAGGTGCAGGAATTCAACAATGCCGGAACCGCCGGCGAGGCAGCGCCGCAGCTCCCCCGCACCTGCGGAGCGCTGGCAGCGGGTGGGGACGCGCCGTGCTGAAGGATCTATGTCCCAGCTCACCAAGGCGACACAGGCGTTTGTGCCCTGCCCAGGGACCAGCCGGGCCCCCTGAGGGCAACCTGGGGATGGAGCAGCGGTCGGGAGTGATCCTGTGGGGCTCAGCACAGCTCAGGGTCGCTGTTGCCGTGTGCCAGCAGGGATGGCCACGTGCGGAGAGGGAATGGGTGAAGCCGCTGAGCCCACTCCTCTCCCCTGTCCCAGGAGGGCAGTGTGGGCAGGAGGCTGGCACAGGGGGCTAGGGCAGCCAGCCAGAGCGTGGCTCATGGGCAGATGGCCGAGAGCTGGAGCTTGTCCTGCCAAAGGCCCATCCACTGCGCAGCCCTTGGGATGGAGGGACTTGTGCCACCGAAGTGCAGACTCAAGTCAGGGGGGAAAAACCCAGCCCAGCTGAATTTTGTGCCATTTAACACCAGGGTAATTACCACCAGTGGGAACCTACCGCCCACACAATTATGTGCTAGGATAAACTGGAAGAGCATAATTACCATTACAAATAACTCACTCCTTGCCTTTATTGCATCCAGAGCCTGGAGAAACTCCCACCAGCGACTCCCCACCAGCACCCCGCTCTGACATCTCTCTCCATTGCGAGGGTCAGCACAGGGAGGAGAGGGGCTCATAGTCCCTGGTGCTCCAGGCCATCCTGGAATTCAGCCTCCTGCTTCATTTCCCACAGGAGCACTTGGCAGAGGCAGCTCCAGTTCGCCGCAGCTGCCCCGTGAGATCCCTGCCTTGGAGGCAGCGCTGTGCCGAGGCCCAGGGCTACAGGGATTCAGGGCAAACCCATCAGGAGCCTGAGCTTCCCTGGGACCCCAGAATCTTCCCGTCTTTCCTCCAGCTCCAGGAACACCAGTGAGGAGGTGAGAGGACATCGAAACCCCACCGCAATGTCTGGGTCTGGCAAACCGCCCTGGCACAGGGCAAGACTGGGTTTTCCAACACATCCAGGTCTAAGCCCAAGAGCCGGGGTTGATGGCCCTGCACTCGGGGGGTCCTGGCCCCCTGCCCTTCCCCAGCAGCCCCACCATGGGCAGCCCATGCTGCGGTCCCAGTGAAGCCTGTTGGTAGCACTCACCGCCCGGCGCTCAGGGGGATGCTGTCCTCATGGCCCCACTGGCAGCAGCTCCTCCACGCTGGGAATCCTGGGGGCAGCAGGCTCTGGGGGAGGAACAGGAGGGGGATGAAGCCAGAGCAAGGGTGTTCCTCCCCAAAACCAGCCTGACCCACCTCCCTGTGCATTTTTTATCAGCCCAGCCTTCCCTCCTCCCCCGAGGCCACCCCACACCGGCGCAGCAACGGGGACATCTCCGCACAGCCACGGCCACGTGTTTCACCCAGTTTAGCCCCAAAACCATCCCCAGTCCCATCCTGTTATGCAATTCCCTGCCAGCGGGTGCCAGAGCCGGCCCAGCGGCCACCTCGCCATCGACTCTCATTTGCTCTGGATCCGGCCGCTCGCTCCACAAAGCCTCCTCCCGCCACCCTGGCTTTCCAGCATCACCAAAGGGACTTTTTTTCCAGCTTCCAGCGCGGGAGAGGCGCGAGCTCGGCCCGTTCTGCTCTGCAAATTAATGCGAGGTTCTGCCAGCTTGGGTCCTGCTGGGGACCTTTATGGCTTGGGATGAAAGCAGGAGAGAACAAACACGCAGCATGAGCGCCCGGCACTGTGCGCGAGCTGGAGCCGGGGAAAAAAAATAAAATAAAGTGGTTTTCCCACTTAGGGGCTGAGCAAATTTGATCTACGGTCGTCAGAAGAAAATAAATATGGAATACCGCCAGGTCGTTTCCGCCGTGCTTTTAATCTATTTGCTCTTTCCCGACTCATTGTAAGCGGGGAGGATTGTGGAAAGCAAACATTTTATTTTATTACTAATTGCCCTGTTATTTTATGAGGCTGAATTAGTAAAATTTACTCAGCCTGGAGGAAAAAAAATGAGGGGCTTAGTAAGTGATCACCTAATTTAGCACAGAAAGGGGAAAGGGAAAGGGGAAAGGTGAAGAAAGGGAATGGGAAAGGAAAGGGGTAAAAAAGAGAAAAAGGAAAGAGAAAAGGGGGAAGGTGGAAAAGGAAAAGGGAAAGAGGATATCTGTGAACAGGATGCAAAGATCACAGAAAATGCACTGGCTGCAACCAGGAAATCAAAACCAATTACTGTTAATAAAACAGAGCAGCTGCAGGCAGGCACTGCCTGCAGAGGGCTGTGAGGGGCAGGATCCAACTAGGCACCGCTGGAAAAAAGGGATGAGGCAAGATTTTTAAAAAGTCATGAAAGATGAATACGAGCTGAGGAATTGCAAATATGAGTAGAGCAGGAGGTGTTTACCGAGGCCACCGAGAAGGGCTGGCAGCACCATGCGGCCCAGCAGGGCCGGCTGGGACCCCGACAGAGCTGGGGGGCTCTGGCACCCGGGCATAACTGGGCGGCTCTGGCACCCCGAGGTTGGGGGCATCCCGCCTGGCTCAGCCTTGCCACGGCACATCCCTTCTCGCCGAGCACGGGCGCTTCCCAGGCACCAAACCCAAATCCACGGTGCCGCAGGGCTCCAGCCCAGCGCAGCCGCCCCGGTCCACACGCCGGCAGGCTGAGGACAGGCCGTTCGACGGGCCGGGCACGTTATTAAGCACATGATTAATTTTGGCACCAGCCCCAGCTGCCTGACAGCTCCTTCTCCAGGGCTGGGAGAGCGAGCGCGAGAGGTGCTGCCTCTGCTGATGCAGCGGTTGGTGGGATGAAAAATCCTGCAATGCAGCACTGCTTCTTAATGAGCCATTTGTCTTTGAGTCTTCTTCACTCATTACCATGCCGGGAGAGGGATGGGAGTTGCCCCACGTCCCCATCTGAGCAATTACTCCTGGAGCAGAGCGAGGAAATACGGCCACGACGCGCCCAGCTGCCAGGGATCCCGGCACGGCCGCCAGCGCCGGGACTCCCCACCACAACACCGGAGACTCTGGCTGTTGCCACCACAAGGGGACAGGACCCCCTTTCCTCCACAGCCCAGGACCACCCACGCTGGTCCCAGACCTGATTCTCTGGGGGCAAGAGCCGTGCTGCTGTGCCAGATGCGCAAGAGAGATGGAGCATCCTGGAGCTGCCAAGGCAAAGCCAGTGGAGAAAGGAGACTGGATTTCCTTCCCTGCAAAGCCCAAACCCAGATCTTGGTGGAAGAGCCACATCTTCAAAAGCCCTTTAGGACGGGGAGCACCTGGGCCAGGCAGCCAGATCCCAGGAATTTGGCTGACAAGGAAAGAGGTGGCATGGGGAATGGGCCACGGCAGCGTCCCTGCGCAGGTGCAGGCAGAGGAAGGGCTGGCAGGGGTGAGAAGTCCCATGGCACAGGCACATCCAGCCCCTTTGGCCCTGCAGCGACGCTCATCCTGCCCACGGGATCCAGGACGTGGCATGGACTGCCAGAAGTGGGATCCCACAACCGGAGCATCAAGAGCACAGCTGATTGGGTTGGGAGACCACCCTGGAGGCACTCCCAGGCCAGGCAGGGCTCTGGGCACCCCAGCCCGTGCCAGCTGGCACAGGGCTCATGGGGGCTGAGCCGCACGGATGAGCACCCATCACCAGTGATGCCCACGGACAGCTCCCCTCCCACGGACACACTCGACAGCTGCCTGCGCTGCCTGGGGCCAGCAGCAGCCAGAACTCTCCTCCGGTGTCCTCCAGGCCTTGGTGGGAAAGAGGGATGTGCAGGTGACTCCAGGCAGCCCAGCGGGACGCAGAGACCACAGCCTGATGTTCACCTGCAGCAAAGGGAAGGGATGAGCAGGGACATCTCCCTGTGCCACACTCACCCTGGGGTCTCTGCCCACATTCCCACCGGGCACCTCACTCCAGCGTCCAGCAGAGCCCCAGGTGGGCAGTGGGCTCCAGCATCCCCCAAGAGTTAGGCCTGCCTGTGCCACAGGCTATGGCAGCCCCTCAGGCCCTGCAGCTGTGCCAGGGGCCCCAGCTGGCAGCAGTGCTGGATGAACCCCATTTCCCCATCAGCCCCAGTCTCCCCTCCCACCCCATGGAGCCACCAGACGAGCCGTGCTGCCGATGCTTAAAGACCCACTTACCTCCCCGGCCATGCCGTGAAATGACTTAAGCCAGAGATCACTCCAAAGCCTCTTTGGGGCAGCACAGCCTTAGCACCGTGCATGGCAGCAGCGACAATCTCTGGCCATCTCCTGCCCATTGCCTCCCAGCCCCCGGGCAGGCTGGCCCTTCCATCCCCAGCTTCACTCGCTCTGAGCCCCGGGCAGGCTGTCACTGCCATCCCTGGTCTGCTCCTGCCTGGTGCTCAGCTGAGCCAGGGCTCTCACCTGTCACCAGCGCTGCTCCTCATCCTGCTTTCCCCAGCACGTGGCACTCTGCGCTCCAACCCCAAAGAACACCCATCCCAACCGGTTCCCTTCACAGCACCATCCCCTCCCACGGCTCTTTCCTCAACAGGGATGTAAGGGCCAGAGTTTCCAGGAATGGCAAGGGAGCAGAGCCCTTGGTCCCCGTGCCAGCAGGGATGCTCCGGGCCATCACGTCCCATTCCCAGGCTACATCCCTTGGGGCCAGAGCTGGGATGAGCACTGCGAGCCTGAGGCATGGCACAGCCCAGCTTGCCAGCAGAGGACCCAAACTGCTGCTTTAATGGATGGGCTTAATTTGCAAAGCTGATGAAAACCTAAATATTTAAATACATAATTCTGCACAATGCTCTTAGCGTGGGGACAGAGCAAGGAGAGGGGGGGCACGGCTGGTGAGTGAGGACACGGCTGGCATGGGGGACACTCTTGTGGGACCACCTGGATCACCTGGACAATGGCACCTCCACCGCAGTGTGGGGACCATGCACACCCTCGCCCCCACAGCTGGCAGCACCAGCAGGGTGGGTGCCATGGGGTGCTCTGCTGTTGGCGCTGGAGACCTGCTCCACCACCAGAAGCATCCCAGAGGGAAACTTGGGGTAAAGGGAGCGTGGTCCAAGCTGGGGGGCTGTGAAGGGCAGGGGATTGAGCCCCCATGGAGATTACACCACCAATATTACTGCTACAACAGCTTAGAGATAAAAGAGATTTGCAGGATTTACCAGCAATACAAATTGAATCTTTAATTTTAGCTGCAGGGGAGGAGCGGGGGCTCATCCTGGGGATGCACGGAGGTGTGCAGGTGGTGGGCCCGGAGAGGTGTTTCCAGGGGAAAATTGATGTCAGAGCTGTCCCCATGAGCCAGAGGGGCTGGGCAGTGTCAGGGCTGTCCCCACAAGCCAGTGGGACTGGGAACCCTCTGCCCAACCTGTCCTTATTCTCTAACCCCAGCTGCCGGCTGCCAACTGCGCAGCACAGCCTCTGCCAGCACGTGGGAGCTCCTGCGGGATCATCCTTGGATGAACCACGTGTGTGGGCCCAGCACCAGGGATACTCTGGAGGTGCTCAGGAGGGGCCCTGGCCCCACAGGCTGCCCCTGGGCCAGCCCTGAGCCAATGCGCGGCTGCTTCACTGAACTCCCCTCTGTCCTGACCAGGATGTACCCAACAAGGCTGTGCCTGGGCGAGGATGTCCCTGGATGAGGCCATTTGCCAGCCAGGGCATGGACTTTGCAGGGAATGGGACTGGAGGCAGCAGGGAGGGAGACAGAGCTGAGTGTCCTCTGGGATGGGGTGGAGAAACCCCCAAGGGGATCCGGCCATCCCCTGCAAAGCCAGAGCAGGGGCAGAGGACAGGCAGCAACAGCCCCCTGCCAGCTGTGGGAAAGAGGCTGCTGGCTGGCCCCACGTCCAGAACGGGGTCCCCATGGTGCCACCGAGCCAGGTGCCTGTCCTGGCTCACCACTCCATGGCCAGTGTGCCATGCTGGAGCAGGTGCCAGTGCGGGGCGGGCTGGGGGAGGACAGCAGAAGATGAATGAGGGAGTCGGGAGGCTAATGGCATTGTCTGGAAAGTAGGTCGTGTGCTGAGCAAAAAGATATTTATATCAAAGCTCGTTCCCCCGCAGAAGCTCCCGAGCCGGGTGCAGGCAGCACCACGAGCCCGTGGCCAGTGCTCCGCACCCCCGTGGCACCCGCGTGGCACCCTCGTGGCACTCCACACCCCCACGGCACCCCCTGCCCGGCCCCACGCCCAGCTCTGCCACCCTGGGCACCCCCCAGCCCCAGCGCTGCCCAGCTCAGGGTGGCAATGCCGGAGGTGAAGCCATACCGATGGAATGGAAGGCAGCTCTTTGCCTTCTACTGACCTGGCTGCAGGCGCTGGGCACTGAATGGCACCGTTATTTTTATTTTAATGTAACCTTTGCCAAGGTGTGACACTGCCCTGGACACTCCCCAGATGGGCACAGTCAGTCCAGGATGGCCACAGCGGGTCCTGCCCAGCCCAGCCTTGTGCCAGCTGCACCTTCCTGGCCCCTCTCCCGCCACCCAGCTCTGGCCGTACTCCTCACAACCTGCATCACCCCTGACCTGAGCCTGGGCCGGGTCTCAGGCTTGTTGCAAAGCTCAGTCACGTCCTTTCTTGCTTGGAGGAGACCTGGGCTCCAGGATCCTCCCACACCCCTCCAGCCTTCCCAGAAAGCCAAGAAATCATCCCAGTGAGCCCAGACAGAGCCAGTGTCAGCCAAGAGGTTTTGCCCCTTCTGCCCATGCTGCCCCAATGGCTGTGGCCATGATCCAGCCAGCAGCCACGGGACCAACCCCATCCCCATCCCACACCTGGCAGCCTGTGATCCGGCACGGGAGCAGGTTCATTTCCCGTAATAGCTGTGTCGGCTGAATTTACAGCCTCGCTCTGAGTTATTAATAATAATGGCCTCACTGTTAAATAGGGCTTTTCATCTACCTCAGAGCCCTTTCCAGAGGACGTCTGCAGCATTATCACCATTTTATTCTCGTTTCAGTGGGCACAAGAGTGAGATGGAGAAGGGGCAGCTGATCTGTGGTGTGGAGCGCACAGTCCCGCAGGGAGCCCGGCTGTGAATTCCCCAGGGAGGCTGGAATGCCAAGGGCCTGTCGGGAAGCAGCCACGGCGCTGAGCCTCCTGCCAGCCGTGCCGTGGTGATTTACACCGGCAGCGAGCTCAGGCCCTGCCGCACGGATAAATCCACTTCAGGCAGCAATAAACCAGCGTCACCACATTGGTAATCCGCAGCGCTCCCACCGCCGTGAGAAATTCAGGCGCACATGTGCCGATAAATCCCAGACTTGTCTCAGCAGGGACGTCCCTGGGGTGGAAATCCCCGGTGGAGCCGTGGCCGGAGGGGTGGGTGCAACCAGGCTCTCAGGGAGATGGCGGCAAGGGAGACCCTGGGGATGGATCCAGCACATGGGACTCACAGTGGCCACGTGGGACTGGGAACATCCCCGAAACGCCCCCTGAGTGTCCCCCCGTGATGCCCACCCACCCCGGGCAGCTCCGGTGTCTCCCTGCCGTGCACTGCAGCGGGGCCTGATGGGCAGATTTATTCCCCTGTAAGAGAGCTTTGATCTGAAGTTATTTTTTGTTTACTAGCAACAAGGTATTGTAAATACATCTTTGCTGATAATTATAGAGTCTGGGCGCACACCTTAATCTCCATAAAATATCAGATGCTACAATTTGCCTGATTTAATGAGATTGGAGGCTGATAAGCCGCTGAGGTAAGCTGTAAACTTGGGGGGGAGGAGGGAAATGATTGCAAAAGGTGCTAAACCGCCTTCGTCCTTCTCCTCCTGCCGCTGCCACGTGCCCAGCCCCAGAGTGTGTGCCCAGCCCCGTAGCCCCCTGCCCAGCTCCCGGGGTGTGCCTGAGCTGCGCCGCAGCAGCTTCACGCAGGGATGGGCATTTAGGGCAAACAGAGCTTTTTATACAATTTACCTCATTAAAACTCTAAGAGCTGAGTGTGGCACCGGGCTGCGGCCGGGGGCTCTGCCTCGGCACGTTCTGCTCCTTGTGGGCCTCGTGCCATGCCAGGGGGGAGGCAGCATGGCCCCAGTGCCAAGCCAGCTCCATGTGCCAGCCGAGGTGCCAGGACAGAGTCCCCAGGGGGCACAGGGGCACGACTGGGCTGCACACGTATCCATGTGTGTCCATGTGGGTCCAGGTGTGTTCAGGTGTGGCCATAGCCCTACCTGGCACCACCGGCCATGCCAAGGGCAAGCTGAGGGGAGGGGTCCGTGCTGGAGGGGGACCCACACCCAAGGCCACCCACCTGCCTGTGTACAGCCGTGCCCTCACCACGTCCCTCCTCAGGCATGGGGGTCTGTGGGGTCCCAGGTGCCCCGGGTGGGGGGAGGTCCCCTCTTGTGGGGATGCCTGGAAAGCAGGAGGCTCCTCCCGGTAACGAGAAGCACCGTTTCCACAGCAACCTTAAAGGCCCACGGCTGCCGCCTCAGAATGGACTGGCTGTGGTATTTTTGGGGGACAGCCAGCCCGCCCCTCTGCCCAGCACCTTGGCCTCAAACAACAGCACCCCGTCCCCCCACCCAGCAGCCCCCAGTCCATGTCCCCCAGGTGGCACCTGGGCTCACCCACACTGAGACTGAGACCCCCAAAGGATGCACACCCCTTGCACCAAGAGAGACAGGACCCCCCAAAACCACCCCTGCTCCCACATGGATGTCGTGAGGAGCCAGCGGTGACCTACAAATGTCAGGCTGACGGGTTAATTAATTTCCCTCTTCCTCAGGCCGCTATCAGATGGAATCAGACGTCACCTGAGACTGTTAATTGGGCTAATTATTCCAGTTTCAGATTTTAAATAATTAGTTACTGTTGACTCCAGCTTGACTTCCGCAATTTTCTAAAAAAGGTCAGATGGTTCCTGGATCCCAAAATCCGAGAGATGGGGTGGAGGGGCTGCAGCAGGGGCCAAGCACACTGGACCCCTGCACTGGCTGGGGACACTGGGGACAGCGTGGTTCCCACCAGTGCCTTGTACTCATGCTGGAGCTGGCAGGAGAGGGACATCCTGTGCCTCAATGGCAACAGAGGGAAACCAGGAGAGGCAAGGAGATATGGAAGCACAGGGTGAAGGGTGGGATGGTGGGCAGGAGCCCCTTCCTTCCTACTCCAACATGGTGATAACTGCCTCAGGCTGAGCTCCTTGGCTAGGCCAAGCCACAGTAACCCCCCCAGTAGTGCCCAGGTCCCACGGGGCACCTCATCCCTCCTGGTTTGACTCCCCAGGGATGAAATCTCAGTCCAGGGTTTTCAGTAATTGATTTTCCCACAAGGTTTCCCAGCTGTTCAGCACCAAGGCATGCTCCAGACACTGGGCAGTGGCTACACGGGCAGCACCTGCCCTGCAAAGGGAGATGGTGGCCAAAGCAACACCTGGTGCCCAAGGGCTCCCCACAGGGACTGCCTGTCACCTGCCCAGGGCATTGCAGAGCGGGACACACTGGGCAGAGGGACAAGCAGAACCAGCTCATCCCTGGGCTCATTCCCTCAGGAACACCATGCTTTCTCCCAGCCTCATCCCCGCTATTAATAGCCTTCACTAGCCTCCTCGGGAGCCATTTGCATATTTGATTGCAACTCCGGGGCGGGGCAGGGCCCTTCAATCAGCCGCTCCCGCAGTCTCATTTGCATGAGTTGACATTTTGTTCTGGGAGCAGTGACACCGGCACTGCGGCTGGGGACACAGTTCTGGGGGGCCGAGGTGAGCACAGTGTCCCCAGCCAGCAGTGCTGCCCCAGGCCCTTCACATCAGCCAACCTGTGTCTACCCGGGAGCACCAGCCAGGGCCGGCAGCCCCTCCCTGGCTGTCCCAACACCCGTCAGGGAGTGGTGAAGCCTTGGCGGCCCATGTCCCCACGTGCCCTGCCCTGACCCACCAGCCCGACTCGCGACACCCCGTCCCTGTCCGACCTGCCCGGCGGGACGATCAGTAGCGCCGGGCGGAGGGAAGGCTGTGCCCAGGCCGGCGGGCAGGGCGTGGGGTGGCAGGCACTGCCGTGGGTGGTTTCCTGTCCCACCAGCCCTGTCTGGAGCTGCCGCACATCAAAGGTCAGGGGCAGGGTGGGACGTCCCCAGGGAAGCGGAGGGACCCCGAGCCCCAGCCCGCCCGTGGGCACCCCCGGGGGGAGCGAGGGTCGGGACCCGCCGCGCTGCCGGTTCCGCTGTTGGGACTCGCTGCCCGGGATCAGCACCGCGGACAGCGCCCGCCGCCGCCAGCGCCGCCACCGCGGCCACCACCATGGCCACCACTGCCACCATGGCCACCACTGCCATTGCCAAGGCACCGCAGCCTCCATGGCCACCACGACAAACTCCCACCACGATAAACTCCCACCAGGACCGCCACCGCCACAGCCACTATGGATAGCACTACCACCACTACCACCATGGCCACCACTACCACCACTGCCACCATAGTCACCACTACCACAATGTCACGACGCTCCCAAGAACCTGTGCCACAGGCGGCTGTCCTGCGGCCCCGCCACCAGCCCCTCTCGCAGCCCCAGGCCAGGGATGTGCCAGACAGCGGCAGGAGGAGCCGGGTGGCTCCAGGGCCCCGGGCAGACACAGCCGGGAGCTCTGTCCCAGGACGCCCTCGCTTCCCCCTGGCTATTGGCATCACCTGGCAGGAAAAAACCAAGCCAGGGTAAGGCGTGGGATCAAGCCTTAGGATGACAGGGAACGGGAAAGGGCTCTGCTGCTTCCCTCCCTCCTGCCTCAGTTTCCCCTCCAAGAAAACGCATCACAGATACAGGTTTGTGTCACGGAGAGGCAGGGTGGTGGGGGAAATCACAGAGAGGTACAGAGGGACCCAACTGCCACTGTGACTGTGCCAAGGAGCGAACTGAAGACAGGCAGGGCTCGAAGCACAGATGTCGGCACCGGCTGTGCCGCTCCCCGGCAGCGGGACCGTCTGGCAGGCAGAGCTGGGGCTCCCCGGCTCCATCCACGGACCAACACACAGACACACTGAGGGGACCCTGTCCCTCGCACACACGGAGGTGCAGCCCTGCCCTGCTCCCCACACCCCCAGTGAACANCAGCACACACCCCCCAGTGCACACAACCCCAGCCCCAGGACACAGCCCCCAGCCCCAGCACACTCCCCCAGTGCACACAGCCCTCAGTCCCTGCACACACAGCTCCCAGTGCACACAGCCCTCAGCCCAGCACACAACCCCAGCTCCCGGCCCAGCAGAAACAGCCCCCAGCCCAGCTCTGCAGGGAACGGGAGCAGAGATCTCGGGGCTGGGATCTCCCCAGCCCGGTTGGGCGAGCTTCCCGGCTGTGCCGAGGCTCG
>VZRN01005389.1:196464-231894 GCA_013397935.1 Dasyornis broadbenti
GGGGCCTCCGCGGCGCCGCCAAGACACGGCGGTGGATTTTCCCCGGGAGCCAGAGCGGGCGGCGGCGGCGCAAAATGGCTCCGGTGCGGCTCTGCCGCCGCCTCCCGGCGCCCCGGGACCCCCGGGCGAGGAGCGGGGGCAGCCGCACGTGGGACCGAGGAGATGCCGCCGGAGGGGCGCGAGGCGTGGACTCTGCCCTGCGGAGCAGGTCTGGCATCGGGATGGGTGGTACCCACCCGTGGGCATCCCCTGAGGCACCCTGCGGAGCCTGACTGCCACCGAGACAAGGGGTACCCACCCGTGGGCACCCCCCTGGGTCACCCCGGGGAGCCGAGGGCACCCCGGGACCTTCAACCACCCATGTCCAGGGGCACGCTGCCTGCCAGGGAGGGGACAGAGTGCAGAGACAGTCACGGGGTACTGGGATAGCCCTGGAGTGCCAGGATAGCCCTGGGGTGTCGGGATAGTCCCTAAGTGCCAAAACAGCCACAGGGTGCAAAGATAGCCCTGGGATGCCAGGACAGCCCTGGGGTGCCGACATAGCCCTGGGGTGCTGAGATAGCCATGGGGTGCTGAGATAGCCCTGCGGTGCCAGGATAGCCCTAGGGTACCGGGACAGCCCCAGGGTGCTGTGACAGCCCCGGGCAGGGTGCAGCCCCAGAGACCCAGTCTCCCCCCGACAGACCCGGGGCCACCCGCTGCTGCCTGCCCGCTGAGCCACTCACACCACACCCTGTAATTTGATAATAATTATAATAATAATAATTACAGCATGCACGGGCTGGAAATGCAGGAACAATAATCTGGGTAACGCCCTGCATGGTGGCAGGAGCAGCACGGTGGCACATGCCCCATCCCTGTGCCAAACTGAGCCCAGAACACCCCACCACTCCACGTGGGAGGCCCTGCCCAATGCGTGGGGAGACATGGCCCTGGCAAGTGCCCTGCATGTGATTTTGGCAGTCGTGTCCATGACCCAGTGCTGTGGTCCTTAGCCAGGACAAGTCCCCAGGCTTTCCCACTGAACAGGACACCCTGGCAGAGCCAGAGTCAGAGTTGGGGCTGCTCCCATTCTTGGTATATATAGAGTCCCCTGAAAGCGCTGGTGTGCCCAGGAGGGGATCCCCAGACCCAGACCCCACCAGGCCCTGCAGCATCCTGCATTGCCGACACGGCTGCTCCTGCTGCATGCAGGGAGCAGAGCTCTGCCCCCTCCTTCAGCAGTTATATAAAAGGATTAAAATTTAATATGAACTTCAAAAGGGGAAGAACTGGGTGGTCGAAGGCAGCTGGCCTGGGGCCGGGTGCAGAGCAGAGGCACCTTGGGACACGTCCCAGCTCTGCTGAGCAGCAGCACTGCGGCACATGGAGACATCATCCAGCCCCGTCCGTGGGGCCAGAGCAAAGTGTCCAGGCACCATGGGCAGCACGGGCATCCCACGAGCCCATACCAGCTTCACTGAGCCATGGCGGGGTCACAGTGGTGCACAGTTTCCATGGCACATGGAGACCCCATTCCCCAGGGTCAGGCCTTGCCCCGCACCTTCACCTCTCTGCTGGCAACCAGGCAGCTCTTATTAATCCACCACCCACAGGCACAGCATCACCCACCCATCCTGGTGCCCACTGCCACCCTGCCGGCCCCATGCCAGCAATTCCCTGGCAGCACCTCTCCTCCTGCTCGGTGCCTCACGTTTCCTTCCATGCACGTGGATTGGAGCGTGCTGGAGAGCAAGACCCCCATTTGGGGGGCAGCTGATGCACCCCTGTTCCCCACCACCCCCAGAACCCGCGTGGCTGCAGAGCACCCGCTCTCCCGCCGGTGCAGCACGGGGAGCGGGGCTGTGCTGGCAACAGGAATGAGCCAGTGCTGGGAAAACACCATCTTCCGCCCACACAGCCGCCCACGGCCCCGCGCCTGCTCCGCCGCCCCCGCCGCGCCGGGGCTCACGGGGAGGGGGCGGCAGGCGAGGAGTGGGGGCTGCGCTCAGCACGGCCGCCCACCCATGGGCAGGGCAGGGGATGGCGCAGGGGGGTGCGAGGCTCAGCAGCCCCCGGTGCAAGAGCCGCCCTGGGGCAGGGTCCTGCCGCAGGAATGGGGCTTGGCTAGGGGGGCAGGGCTGCGGGGGCCGGGGCTGCCCCACATCCAACCCTCCCCAGGGCACAGGAGCTGCTCGGTGAGGGGCACAGGCACCCGCCAGCGAAGAGACTGGGGAAGCCTTTGGCTTACTCATTTTTAATCCTGGCCGAGTGCAGGAGGGATACGGGCATGAGGCTTGGGGACGAGACTGACCACGGGGCCACAGACAGCCCCCAGGCAGCCCAGCTCATGCCATGGGGGTCTTTGGTCATGCATGTCCCTGCAGGATGGAGACCCCTGGGAGACGACAGCAACCATCGAGCAACCCTCTGCATCCTGCCTTCCCACATCCCGCTATGGCTCAGCTCCCATTGCTGGGCGAGTCCCTCTCTCAGTGCCAGTGACAGTCTCCCAGTGCCAGTGACGCCCTCCCAGTGCCTGCAGTGCGGGGGGCAGGATCTGTGCTTGAGCAGGAACTGTGGGTGCGTGGGAATGCACAGAGAGCAGAGCAGGGTGGGAGGAGGGAGGTGCACAAAGCCAGAGCTTCCCACCACGCTGCTCCCCATCCCTCACCCGGCAACAGGGAACCACATCCCACCAGGACTGTGACACTGGGGCAGCGGGGGGCAGGACCCTGGTGCCCACTCTGCTATGAGGAGGTGAAAGAGGATGCTGTGGTGCCAGGCATTGGCCCAGGAGGCACTGGTGGGGGCAGAGGGAAGCACCGGCCGATCTTGCGCAGGGTCCGTCCCAGGTCAGCACGGAAGCGCCGGATGGAGAAGCAGTAGATGAGGGGGTCCAGGCAGCTGTTGAGGCTGAGCAGGGCCACGCTCAGTGTGTGCAGCATGTCCAGAGTGTCGGGGGGCCTGCAGAGTGGTGCGGGGGGCCGACTGCCCACCCAGGGGGCCAGCGTTAGGTGGTAGGGGGCCACGCAGACCACGAAGACCAGCAGCATCCCCAGCACCATGGCACGGGCCTGCTGCCGGTGGGAGCCCGGTGAGGCTGTGGTGGGCACCGAGAGCGCCCGGGCGATGGAGGCGTAGGTGCCCAGCACCACCAGGAAGGCGGCCGAGAAGAAGCCCACCATGGCATAGGCGTAGCCCCGCTGCCGCCCGTGCTGCTCAAAGCAGGCGGTGGTCCCGGCGAGGGCAGGGAAGGTCTGGCGAGTGGCCAGGGTGGGCACGGCGCAGGCCAGCCCCAGCAGCCAGGCCAGGGCGCAGGCCAGCGCGGCACCGCGGGGCCCCGTCAGTGGCAGTGCCCGCCGAGCTGCCCGCACCGCACAGAACCGGTTGAAGCTGATAAGCGCCATGAAGGTGATGGCACTGTAGGTTGCCAGGTAGTAGGCAGCCCCGGCCAGGCGACAGGCAGCCTCCGAGAGTAGCCAGTCCCCCCCGGCCAGGTAGTAGTGGATCCAGAGGGGCAGGGTGAGGTTGAAGAGGATGTCAGCCAGTGTGAGGTTGATGAGGTAGATGCGGATGGCTTTCCTCACTTTGCTGCTCTGCAGAAAGACCAGCAATGCCACCAGGTTGCCTGGCAGCCCCACACACAGCACCAGACAGTAGATGACGGGCACAAGGACAAACTGCACCGGGTTGCTTGGCATGCACTTGCCGGGGTGTTCCACCGGCAGCAGTCCCGGCGCCGAGCCGTTCATCCCAGGCTGCTGCAAAGATGGGCAACAGTCAGTGGCACAGCCCTCGGGGACAGGAAAGGGACATTGACCTGGACAGGACAACCTCTCTGGGTGGTACCAGCAGTAGCTGCTGGGCACTGGATGCAAAGCCCCCAACAGGGATGCCATCATTTTCCAGAAGGGCTCAGCTCTCACAGGAAATAAGGAGTCCCCAGCTATGTCCCCCCACGCCACAAGGGATCCCAGAGGCCACTGTCAACTTCCCAGCCAGAGCTCCCAGGGAGCGGCAGGCGCAGCTGCAGCGCAGCCGAGGGACAGAGCTGTGGCTGGAGGCACCCGGAGGTGCCGCACTGGCTCCAGTCAGCAGCTGTGGGGCTTAACACCTCCCACGCAGCGCGTGCCTGTGGGGCCACCGACCCCAGCCCTCTCCCAGCACCCCAAATTCCCCATGGAGCCAGGCATGGGGAAGGCACCCACTGGCACAGCAAGCTCCAGAATGGAGAGACCCAGGTATGGATGGGGGGTACAAGCATGGGACCAGCATCCCCCCATACCCCCCAGTCCTGCACAGGCAGGTTTGCCTCTGGTCCTGGCCATGGAAAAACACGTTGTGCTGCAGTGGCTGTATCCAGGGCTGCAGTTATTTCACCTCCCATCACTGCCTGCCCACACCTCGCCAACGAAGGCATTGAGTCACCAGCCGGTGTTTTCCAGCACGGCAGGGCTGGATTCGGCACACGCAGCACCCAACCCTGGGCTGAGGCACGGAGAGCACGTGCTGCTGAGCCTGGGGGACCTCAGTTGGACCCCAAAGGAGCCTCTGGATCCCTCAGTGGTCCCCTTTTCCTCCTCCTTCCCCATCGTTAGCACAGTGAATGCTCCATCTCACCCACACCACGGTTGTTTCTTACCTTGCCACGTCAGGCTGGAGCGGCTGCGTCCCTTCTGACTGCTCCTCACTCTGATCCAGCCAGGCTGGGGACAGCTTTAAGTGCTGGGGGAGGCAGGGGCTGCCTGACTCCCCCCACCATCCCAAGCCCCACTGTGTGTTAGTGCCTATGGGACAGCAGCTGGAGTGGGGAGAGCACCTGTGTGTGTATGTAATGGGGGATTCCCTGCTGGAGCCACCCTAAGATTCCCAGCGCCGGCTGGGGGTATGTGGGGGTGGCCAGTACTGGCCTGGCCAACCCCCTGCGTGCCCCCAGCCATATCTAATACCATTTCCCAGGGCCCTTCTCCCACTCACGCCTGGATGAAAGCAGCAGAGGGTCAAGTTTCTGCACCCGGCAGCTGGAGAAAAAAGGGATGCCCCAAAGGGATCAAAGTAGGAATCTGCCTCCTCCTGGCTCTTTATGCTTTTGTTGGCTTCAAAGCTGGTTTTAGGGCAAGCAGCCCTTGAGGCCTCCCCAAGCTCTGTGAGCATCTGACTTGCTGCTTTGTGTGGCCCTGCAATTTGTGGATGTTCCTTTGGGACACCAAAAATGTCACCCCGAGGCAGTTCAGGTCCCTCTGGAAATACGGGGGTGTCATATACCCCTTGCTCATCCCAAGAGCCAGACTCCCCACACAGCCATCCCAGCCCCCTTGGTGGGAGATGTACCGGGTTCAGATGAACTGTGGTTCATCCCATGCGCTGTGCCCATCTGGGGTGGCAGAGGGTGGGTCCCTGTGGGAGCAAGATCCACGAAAAGCACATGCCTGCCTGGCCACTCGTTGCTGTCACTCCGTGGATGTGCAAGGGGTCTGGCACATCACTGGGTGGCTGCGGGTGGCCGAGGGGCCCCACCCCAGATGGATTCTCCCCGCTGTCCCTGTGCCTCTGTGCCAGCTCCCTCGTCAGCTCCCACATGTTCCCAAGGCCTTGTTTCCAGGCACTGCCCTCAGGGACTGTGGCCTCCAGCCCAAGGACAGCCCCTTTGCCCTTGAGGCTTAGCATGGTGGGAGAAGCAGAAATAAACAGGGAGGCAAAACATGAAAAACAAGAGGTTTTATTCCAAAACTTGAAAGCCCCCAAGAGAGAAGAGCCAGCCCCTGCTCAGTGTGGCCAAATGCTGGGAAGAACCGGACACCTTGTGCAAGTTTAGCAACAGAACTGCCAGAGCAGTGCCACGGCAGTGTCACAGTGATGCCACGGCCACCATCCCACAGCACCAGCCCAGGTCCCACAGCGTGGGGACAATCAGCACCAGAGTCACTGGCAGAGGCAGGAGCGTGTCAGCAGCAAGTTACCCTGCAGGATGCAATGCCATCCCTGAAATACCATAAAGGCATTGCTTCCCACCAGCCGAGCCATCCGTCCTTCCTGTCTCTGGTCATTCAAACTTGGGCCGGGGGGCAGCCGGGTACCCGCGGATGTTGAGCAGCAGGAGGAGGCCAAGGCAGAGGGTGGCCGGGGCACACATGGCCAGCGGCTCCCGCAGTGCCAGCAGCGTGTAGATGGCACCTGGGCAAGGAGCAGAACATGGGAATGGGAGTCCCCGGCCAAGGGTGTCCCAAGACCCCACAAAGGGCACGGGGTGCCCACCAACTCTCACCAATCATGACGATGCTGAGGATGAAGTTGCTGATCTCCTGCAGCAGCTGGGGCCCAAATGCCAGCAGCAGCCCGGCTATCACCTCCAACCAGCCCACAGCCACCAGGTACCTTCCTGGCTCCGGCACGAACCCCAACTCCTTCAGGGGAAACACCTTGGCGAAGCGCACGAACTCCGATGCCTGGGAAGGGTGGGAGGGGAGCGAGGCAGCCCTGAGCCCGGGGCTGGGGGGATACAGCCCCTCCGGTGGGTCTGCTCTGCTCTGCCCTGTGCTCCAAGGCAAACAGCTCTGCACCCTAAATAACTCAGCCCTGCACCCCAAAGTGCTTGGCCCTGCAGCCCAGCACCCCAACCTGCCATTCCCCCCAGGGCAATCAGCCCTGCACCCCAAGTGACTCAACCCTGCACCCCAGTGGGATCAGCCCTGCGCTCCAAGGGACTCTGACTGATTCACAACGAAGTGCTCAGCGCTGCACCTTAAGGTGCTCCACCCTGAACCCCTGTACCCCCAATCTGCTCATTCTCACCCAGGCTCAGTCCTGCACATTCCCCTTGGAGCTCAGCCGTGCACCCCAAGGGCCTCAACCCTGCACCCCAACCTGTTCCTTATCCCCGGAGCTCAGCCCTGCACGCCTAAGTGCTCTTTGTACCGCTGCCCCCAACCTGCTCCTTCCCCCCGGCCTCCGCACTGCGTCCCTCGAGGCCGCGCTCACCATGTGCCGGTGCAGGTCGGCCGAGAGCCAGTCCGAGACCTTCAGGGCGCCCGTGAGGGAAAAGAAGAGCCCAAGCAGGACACGGAGAGCGGTGAAGGCCGCCGCCATGGCGGGACGGGCGGGCCCAGGGGCGGAGCGGGGCGGAGCGGCCCGGCCCCGTTCCCAGCCCGGCCCGGCCCCTCTCCGTGCCCGGCTCAGTACGGCCCCGCCTCGCTGTGGTACTTGCCCGGTCCAGCCCCAGCCCCGTAAGGACAGGGATCCCGCAGCCCTTGGGTGCTGCCGGGGCAGGGAGTGCTCACGGGTGCAGCGTCACCCCCCAGGCTGTGACACCCCGTCGCCAGCAGTACCATCCTCCCACCGAAACAGAGCTGGAAGAAAAAGGGGAAACCCCTCCCTCCAAACAATCAAACCCCACAGCTGGTGCTTTGTGGGCTCTATGCGCGGGTGTGATCCATGGCAACAACTGCTTAGGGTGCGAGGGGCTGCGGGGACCGCAGATGAGGCAGGGTCCAGTCAGTGCTGGCCACAGCTCCAGCGAGCAGGCAGGAGCTCGTTGAGGCAGCAGCGAGGGCGTTCTGGCCCCAGGGAAGCTGCTTTGGGGTGACGGAGGCAGCCGCGCTCCCCAGGCCTCTGCGTCACCGCCTGAGCTGCTCAGCCACCGGCACAGGCCGAGGCTCCCAGGAAAGGCAGCCCGGGATTGGCGAGAGCCAGGCCCAGGGGAGCCGCAGGCGCTGACGTTCGTGTAATTCAAGTGGAAAAATTTTTTTAATGCCAATAAATCATGAGAGCCCGAAGTGTTTTCCAGGCACGAGGAAGCACTCTGGGGCACAGAGAGCACAGGCAGCCTGGACTTGCACCAACCCCAGCTCAGCCACCACCTCGCAGGGGCTGCCACAGGCACTGGTTGGACAGTGCCCAGGAACACTGACACTATTTTTACTCCTGGCAGCACATGATGCTTCAGCTGCTGACCATGATTTGGAGCGCGGGTTGGCACTCCATGGAATGACAGACAGCAACAGACCGGACAGGCTCCAGGCCTTCATAGCTTGGAAAGCTCTTCGGTTGAAAAAGGAGTTTAAAATTAAAGACCAAACCCTGAAAAAGGGGGATCCACATCAGCTCAGTGGATACAGGGCTGTGGCAACAGGGAAGCCATGGCTGTTCCCAGGATATTGTTCAAGCTTACCTGCTCTCAGGTAACTATTAATTTTATTAATTACAGAAGCTACTTAACGAACTATTTGGTAGAACGAGGTGTTGGCCTCAGCAGCCAGAGGACAACTCAGGTGATGGTAACAGCCCACACCAGCACTACGGAAAACTCATGCCCTCCCTACAGGATACAGGCTGTGGTTTGCTCATAGCAGGGAGTTGAGGAGATGAAGTGCAGCACATGGAACACTGAACAGTTTCACAGAGGAAGCAGCCAGTGCTGCAACAGTGGAAATGAGGACAAGTTAATGGAAAATAACAGAATCTGAAGAAAAAAGGTCGCACAAGCTGCAGTTGCTGTGAAGACAAAGACTGAACCCCAGCCCCTGCAGGGCAGCTACTGAAGAGCCACAAACCTCACTGAAGCCTTTTCAGGATCCAGACAATACCACAAAGTCATCAAATCAGAGTGAAACACCTCAGATTGCCGTCACCCAGCACCTGATTGCCTGAGAGAACAGCAGCAGCTGCTCATACAGCACCAACACTCCCAGCCATGAGCACTCCCAGGCATTCAGACCCCTCTCAAGCATTTCATACCACTTTGCCCCATGAAATTAAATTTATTTTCATGTTTCTAATCTGGTAAAGCAGGTCCCAACCAAACATTCAGGAGGAAACCCTGCTACAATGAGCAGAACCACCACTGGTGCATTTCAACATATTAAACAGCTTGATATTTAAACAAAAGATTATATTTAATGAATGACAGCATGAACCATGTATGTGCGCAGTACAGCTGCCAAAGCATCAAGTGAAACAACACGAACCACGGCAATTCGTGCTGCAAGAGCTAAACCCAGCACTGTTCCAGCTTCTACAGAACTCTTAACTTTGGCATCTCAGGCTTAATTACTACAGTCATCACCAAGAAAGCTATTAAAAACCAATCAGGCACAGGTAAACATTTGGAATTCTACAACACAAAACTGTGTAACACTCAAAATGGGTCTAAGGAATGAGTGAAATTTCCGAAAATTCATGTTGGTCAGACCCAGCCATACCACTCCACACTGACAGACTGCTTACACACTGAATACCCTCCGGAATAAAACAGAAGTCATTTATAAAAATATTTAAATATTTTATTTTTAAGAGCTGTATGTTCCTGGTTCCTCTTCACTGCACTCAGGCTTCTTTTTCTGCAAGTGCAAAGCACACAATTAGAAAGATTAAGAAAGACAGAAAACAACAGCAGAAACTACATGACATGGAATCACCATTCAGAATCTAGGCCATGCGCCTGCCAAGTATTCTCAGGTACTCACATCACATTTGAGATTCACATTTGAGATTAAATGAACACAATTCATGTATTTCTAATATCAAAAACGGCTTTGTGTGTTTTCCTACCCCAGAGCAAGGAGCAGCAGTGACAAACCACACAGGATTCAATAGGAATTCACCTACTGAATCCCACTGGCTTCACACCTTACAGGTCTACTGTTACTCACCTGTAACTCCCAACTTAAGGGACTCAGCATGTTGCTCCTCAAACAAGGTTTTAAATATCTGAAGTTTCCCCGTGTAGTTTAGTGGCAAATTAGAGGGAAAAGGTTATTAATTACAGCTCTGCAAGTTGGGTTTATTTCCCTGAACTGCTATTTGCTGTGCTCCTGTACATGCTGATTTATACACCAGGTTATTTTTTAAATACAATGTTAAAGTATTTCAGCAAGATAGCTTTTTAACAAGGTTTAGCTGAATTAACATCTGAGAAGCAGCTGCTCTATTCTCCTTTTCCCAGGCTGACAATCACCAACTGCAGCCTGAGTGCAGGAACGGTCATTTCTTGTTGGACCACCTGCAGCATGTAAAGGACAGAATTTATTTGCTGCTGCAGGGCTGAAAAGCCTCAAACAATGGATACATTTTGGCTCTAACAAAAGCACGATTCAGAAAATTAATATAAAATTGAGATTAATCACATGTTTCAGGCAGGCATTACATAACCCAGGACACGGTGATGGGCTACTGAGCCCTCAAAGCAGTGCAAGGGCACCAACGACTTACTTGTCCACCTGTTCCCTTGGTCCCTCCACGCACCACTGGGCACCATGCTGGATGTGCTCATACTCGACTCCTCAACTGAAACAACATTCCCAAGTTATTATACCTGCAATGATTTTGAAATCTTTTGTACAAACCCACGTCTAGAAAGGTATTTTTAGCCACTGCTGTCAAGATATCAAGCCCAGATGGAATCACGGTGCTCAAGCCCACAGTGTGACAGCAGGGACTAAGTTCTACCCTACACATTTAATGTGCTCACTCATTTCAACTTCGGAGTGTTCCCCAATTCAAAGGTAATCTGTGACTGAACACCAAGTGTACAGAAACCTTTATTATTTCACCCATCCAGGACAAAAAAAGTGATACTTACTTCCCATGGATGAGCACTCTGGTGTCACTCAGCTTTCATCTTCACCTAAAGGATAACAACTGAAGTTATTGGAGTCATACACAGCAAACTGTGACCATTTCAAAATTAACTTAAAAATAAGGTTTTAACATACATGGACTGATTAGTTATGAGGGGAAACTTATCAATTATTCCAAACTATTACATGGAAGAATAAGGGGCAGAAATAGGCTAGCCTAAACACTCATCAAGAGCTGAAGGAATATGCAGGCAGTTGCCTGGAGAACTGCACCCTGAGCACAAACCGTAACCCCAGTCTGAGCACAGTGAGGTTTGATTGCAGCCAGAGGTATACTATCCCTTATGTGAAGGCATTAATTTTGTCAGCTACTTCAACTCTATGACCCTATTTTGTCTCCTGCAGCAATGCCCTCTCTTCCCCTTCCTGAGGGAGTGCAGTGGCCCTGGCCTTTGGAGCCCTCAGGTTCTCTAGTCCTACAAGTGCTTCAGAAGCCAAAGGCAGACACTAGAAGTTGGCACTGTCACTTTTATCCTCAGCAAGGTTCTTCCCTCCTCAAACCCTGCCCTTTATTATAGATGAGGGCAGTCTGCAGTGGTGAGAGAGCTGGGGATGTGGTCCAAGAGTCTGGACAGCTCCAGTTGGGAGGCAAATCCCACCACGGGCACAGCATTATCTGACCAGGCAGGGACAACTTCAGGCTTAGCCTCCAACCCACCACCTGGGTTTCCTCGGCCCTCGGGAGCAGGAGTTATGCACGTTTTGTTTTCTCTGCCATAGCAACAAACACCATGCATAAGGGATACTATATCTTTGTGCATCCTTTGAAAACTGCAGATTCCCTGCTAGTCACACTCCTCCCAGCCCTCCCCAGTTAGCTCTTCAGTACTGGTGTTCAGAAGCAACATTTATAGAGATGGGGTGTTCACAGACCACTGCGGGATTGCACAGCCAAGTCCTAACATGTCAATCATTACCTAGCAGCAATGACACAGGTGGGAGAAGGCCAATCCTCCCTTTTTTCCTTTTCCAGGCAGCAGCTATTTCAAAGCCCCACTAGCTGGTATGAAGAGTGAAAAAATCTGAAGCTAATTAGCTGATTCCAAACTTGCTAGTAGTGGAAGAAGCCAAGTGATTCCCCAGAGCAGCATACTTGGATGCATCCTTCCCAACATGCTCAGCCTCACTGAACATAATGGAACAGAACACTGGCCTTCCTGATCATGTCACTGCAGCTGGCAATGATTAACAGAGACATGCAACCCCATTACTGCTCCAGTCCTAAAACTACTCACAGGCCTCAGTGTTTAGCTATGGGGAGAACTGCAAGCAAATCAACACTTTGTATGCTTAATGTTACAATAAAGCCCCATCCACGCTGTGCTGTGCTCTCCTGCCAGCACCAGGCTCTCCTCGGAGGGCCTAGCAGTACGCAGATGTATTCTGACACCACACTTCTGAGCTTCAGGTAAGCTTTTGAGAAAAAGTGTATTTCACACACAGATAAAACCAAGATGAAACACAATGCAAGCACTTGAATGTCATTTCTTGTACCCAGTTGTTACAGATTGACTTAGAGCAGACATGACTTAAGTTTGCTACCACACCAAGTTTCAATACTGCAGCCAGAGATGGTCTGAGCCCCATGCTTCAATCACAAATCGCTTGCTCCAAGAGTGTCAAAAACCTGCTTAGTTCAAGTACATAGAATGAGACAGATGTGCCAATAACCCCTTTGTAACATTCGAGCAGGTCAAGTATCCAGAGCACACTGGAAAAACTTAAGTCAGATCTGAGCAATGGTTTAAGATCACTAATTCAGTTCTGCTGCCTGAGAGCACACTGGCTGCCAGCAGGTTTGCTACTGGATCCCAGTCCCAGGCAAAGATGAGTCATCACAAAATGGATTCTAGTCACAGGTGAAGGTAAACCATCATGAGAAGCCAAACTGACTTTGTGACATTGTGTCACTGCGTGACCAGCTGGCACGGGCTACACTCTCTGGGGTGTAACCAAAGACCTGTTGTCATGATCTTACAGTGCAGCTGCTACTTCAAGAGTTCAGTGGAACATGGGAAAAGTGGCTACAGCAGAAGGCAAGGTTGTCCAGCAGATTCCTGTTCACCAGCAGGAGTCCTGCCTGGAAGGTAACAAAGAAGAGTCCAGAAGTGGCAATAGAAGTGACAACAGAAACAAGTGTGCAAAGCAGAACTTTGCAGAACAAAGGAAAACACATTACAACACCTGTGAAATAAACTGAGTATCAGACAAGAGCCAGATCATTCGATGGAACGAGGGACCTTGAAATTCAGGTTCAAGAGCTAATGCAAAAGAGCTGGGGATCAGCATGTCTGGATGTCTGGCAACATAAGCATGTTAATCCTGGAACACCACAGTCAGGAGTTCTAGTAATGAAGAGTTTAGAATAACATCCCAAGACTGATGAAAAATGAAATTATACATTACACTATCAAGATGAATCTATGAGGCAGAAGTACAGAATCTCATCACCGTCAATTAAAGCAGAGGAATGTATCAGGCTTGTCAATCAAAGGTTAAAATTAAGACAACTGCAATGTCCAATAAGCTCTATGAAACTCACAGAGATATTCAATCAAGCACTCATTTATGTCCTCAAAAATATTCCAGATCAGTCTCAGAGCTGCTTATGCCAGTAGTTTGAGATGACTTTCACGTAGCACACACGAGGCAAGAGCAATGGTTACTAACACATTCCCACCAAGCCAAGACTCTACACAGGGATGAGCTGCAGATGGGCCACTTCATCACTACAGAAAGTTTAAACGTGTTGTTTTCTAGGCACTGAGAGCACCTCATCAACTAGCCAAGTGAGTTTAAGATCACACTCCCTCTTCCCCACAGTGCTCATTTAAGAATATCTTCGTTACATTGGAACTAAGGAAAATCCACCCAAGCCAAGTCGTATGTACAGAGGAATCGGGTCTGGCAATCCTCATCTAAGAACCACAGTAAGTTACTTGTTGTCTCTGAATGAGACAAAAGCTTAAAACCGAAAACCACGCAGCTTTGATGCAAACTCAGCGTACAGGTATGGAGTGCTGCACTGTAATTCCACAGTCAGAAGTGTGATGTCAGAATACCCACAGTATAAGATTACATAGAAAGTCACCAAGTTATATTATATTGCTTGTTACCTACCTGTATGCAGTCGGCAATGAGAATCTTGGAGCAAGCAGGAATACTACATCCGGGTCCTAATGTCCATTGCCATTTGTGGTACTACGTTCCTCACAGTTATGAACTGCAGAAATGCTGGCTAAGTGCAGTTATGTAGCAGGCCACTAGTTTTAAGTGTAAATTGCAGTCTCAAACTCCAGCAAGAACTTGCTGCCACAGTAAATGGTTGCCAAGGAGAAGCCAAGAATTTGTCTACCACAAAAATACCACAAAATCTCAAAAGTAGTTTCCGTTTCTCATCAGCTGTATAAATGATTAGTGTAATATATCTACACCAGAAGGTAAGATTATTCTGAATTCATTTCTGAGAAAGTTTTAAGACATATGTATAACGATACCAGTTTCTACTTGCTGCAGTTTTTAGAGCTCCAAGTGTCAAAATGGGCTCAATTTTGATAAAACAAGCTAAATTGCAACAGCCAATGTCCTCCAAGTCCAGTACAAAAATGTTACATGATCCAGACCATCCAAAAACAGGTCTGACCAGCAAAGAACTTTTCTGAATAGTTTTAAAGATTCAATTATATAAATCTGAGTTTATGAAAAAAGTCCAAAACCTCATAGGAACAGATCAAAGGAACGTCACTTTCTCGCCTCCCACATTTAGTAACTTTTATCAGATTTTAAAGTTGACTTTTGCCAGCTTTTAAGACACCATCTTTAAAAGGTCTTGAAAAGAAGTTGGCTAGTTCATCATATGCCTGTTTATTTAGTACATGCAACTCAAAGCAGAACTTGTTTTAGAAATTCTGCTTATGCAGCTACAACAAAGCCAGATTTGACCAAACTTTCAGATGTTTTGAAAACTGCCAAATCTTTCAATATTTTTACTGATCATGGTTTTGCAACTCAGCTATTTTAATACCTATCAACAGTAGCTTACGTACAAAACAGGGGTACCCAAAGACAAGCTCTGTAAGGTACAAGGACAGCAGCATCCTTCACTCTTCCAAGTTACAGAACTACAAAAGAACATACTTTAGGATATGCACCAGCATCTCTTTTAATAAAGAATGACATGTAATCTGAAAAATAAACTGAAAAAATTAATTTAATGTTCACGTTCAATTCCCCACCTCGGACACCTTCACCTTTTGTGGGTGTCCCACGAACACCCTCCAGAAAAGATAATGTTTAAAACCGCTTCAATAATGCAAATTGCATCGACACTGCTCATTTGTGAACTATCCAATACAAGTAACTTCCAAATACTTGGTCTGCAGTTTAGAAACTGCTAATTTGGAATTTCCTCAAGAGCAATTCATTGTTGTAGCATGTTATAAACCCCCAAACTTTTCTGGGTTAAAAAAAAAAAAAAGTGTTCACCAAACAAGCTGAATCGCTCTTTAGTGAGCTTCATGTTCCAAGTCAGTGTTACCTGTATCAGCATTTCCCAACTTGCTATTTTGTCATTTAAGGGGTAACAGTACTTCAAGAGGGATCAGACATCTGCACCCTAAAATACTGCAATCTGACACTTACATTTTAACCACTGGGAAAATTTAGTAGGAAATTTAGAATTAGCCAATGCTTAGCACAAGGAATGGAAAGATGTTGGGAAGATTAAAGCTATTGACAGCACTCCGGTGGTTGGGGATCATGTGGAAGTACAGCCAAGCTACATTTACCTACTTTGTGCCAAGCAGGTTGATGTATCCTGCATTAACACCGAGGTATTTGACACTGGGAAGTCACGTTCCCAGCTCACCTGGTACAGAGTAATAACAAGCAAAGCAACTACCTTACCAATGAGTCCAGAATGCTTTGAAATTCTTCTGGGGCTTAATAAAATGAACAGCAAACTAACGAATTCATCAGATCTTCTACAAAAAGAACCTTAAAGGGAGTTTATTTGCACTGTGTAGTATTAACTCTTAGAACTCCAGATTCAGATACTACTTTTGAAGCATTATCTCCAAACATCAATAATAAAAGAGCGATAACCATCATGCAAGCAAGCTGATTGCTGTATTTTACATACAGGATTTTAGGATTTGCCCACCAGCTACACGATTTAAGAATAGTTCCTGCAGTCCCCATAATACAAATGATTGTATTCTGAACTAGGCAAATTAGTCCACTGTTAGCATGAGGACATAAGCAAGTTAACCTTAATCACTCGAGTAACACTTCTGGTCTTTTTGCCAAGCAATTTCAGGCAGGTGTACAATATGGAGCAAGGCCAGATCCTGTAATCTCAAAACAGCTTAAGAGCATATAAATATCACATTAACAATCCTTTAGTTAGGAAGTCAGCCAATACAAGGCATTCTATGAATTTATTTTAAAATAACCATTGCTAGTCTTCTGCTTAAAGTCTTTGCAAGATTCCAAGCAGTTAACTGCCAGGGTGGCAAGTGCTACCATCCCACCACCCATAGCTAAAATATGGAATACATTACTGCACTGCTTGCAGTAATGCTTTAAATAATATATCTTACAGCACTAAGATTTCCATTTGCTTCCTTATTGCAGCACAATTACTGCTCAAAAATCTGCACCTACTGCAAAGTTTGGCTACAATTTAACCCAATCTTTGGCTAGAGAGGCACTGTGGGAAGAGGTTTCACTCTTCACTGTAGTTCCACACCCTGGTCTAGTCCGACCTCAGCTTGAGGCTGTTGGGTTACTGTGACAGGTGTGGTATTCAGCCTCATTTGTTTAACCACGACTGGCAAGAAGAGTTACTACATTTAGTTTTCTATTTATTTGAAGCACAGTAAAAAAAAGGTTGGTACACTTTGGGAATTCAGTGGCACAAGGTACACTGCCATCAAGTTAGGGACGTTATACATCAAAAAAACAGCTAAATTTGATTTTGAAACACTGCATTACATAATTAAATTGTACTCGCCCAAACAGACCACTTACAAATATTAGGTCAGTAAGTTTCTAACATCCATAAAAACGTAGCTTTCTTACTAAAATGCAAGAATTAAGAAGTTGGTGTCTAAACAAGACAGACAAAAACAAACTGGAATGAAACTACAGATCACATCTAAAATCGGGGCTTTTTGTTTGGGGCTTCATATTCTTCTCTCCCTCTACCATATCCTGCTGGTGTTCCAGGCCCCATTCCTCTAGGACCCTGGCCACCCACGGGCCCCGCACCTCCCTGCCCAAAGCGTTCAGGACGCTATTGGAACAGAATTAACAGTTCATTATAAGTAGTTGATGTCCATGTGTGTTAAGTATATATTTTTAGAAGGTTCCGTAGTCAAGGTTCGTCGATACAATCACCATTGAGTCGATCCACAGGTACCGGGAACATAGAAAGGAAAAAAGGGTAATTTAAAAATTAGTTTATTGTAACACATGCCTTGAGGTATGTTCCCACTTGATGCATTCTCATACATCTGTTACAAAGAACAGATCCTCCCTGCAGTGCTAGAAATGTAAGCATTAGTGCAGATGTGAATTAACAACTTTTCCAAATGAGCTCTAGCAAAATTTTCAACCAAGTTAATGCAAATAGCTTGCAAACTTCTCACCTTTAGTGCAGTAAAAGCTCAGATTACAACACTGTCATTTCCAAATAAGCCTAACGAGAGACTGCAGCTCCGGTTGGCTGAAGCAGGAGCTGACATTCATCAAATGTAACAGAATGCCTACTCACCAGGACTGGCATGTGCTGTCTAGAGACCATGTGCTTTTCAAGATGGGGTTAAGACTACGGTCTGCTGACTAAACTGCAGAGGCCTTTGGCAGTACCAAAACTCATTGTGAGCACTACTGCATTGCAAGAAAAAAAAAAAGTGAAAAAAGCTACTGACCAATGCTTTACCTAACCAACGCAACTGCTCGAGCAAAGATTGGCACTTGTTCAAACCCCACGTACTCCGGAGCTGCTGGTGCTGCATCAGATGCAAAACGTGTTCCAAGCACTCAGTGTTTCCAGTTAGAGCTATGCACAGAGGGTTGTGTGCATCCAGGCAGTATCTCCCTTCCCGCCCCACCTTCACCACAAGCTCTTCGAAAATTCACAACTTCACAGCATTGAAAGGTTTCACACCAAGATATAACAGCTAAGTTACTCTGCAATAAAGCAGAGACTTCAGGTCTATTTACTAGTACCTCCAGTTGCATGTACTTCATTCAGTTACTGTATTAGTAGGTGTGATCAGCATTCAACCTACAGAACTTACACATTATGAGGTCAAAGAGAGCTTTAAATTTTCATTTCAACCAAGATTCCCACTACCGAGTCACAGAACAATGGTAGGTGGTTTGTTACAAAAAGTATCTGTAACTGAGAATGCACACTTCGGAGCTCCTGACTTCTGAAAGTCAGCATCAATCCTTCCAAGAAAGGAGTTTCACAAATATTATTTAGGTTATTACTGCCTAATTCATGGCAGCTTCAGCTCATCTCCAGTTCTGCTTAAAGGTATCAGCCTAGGAACTGTGACAGCATTGTGTGGCAGAGATCCCCAGCCTAAGAAACTCCAGGCAGTTAATCCACCTCACTGTCACACCCTTTGACCAGATCACATTTCAGGTATTGCACAAGTTCAACATGCACCTGTACCATGGTTTTCAGGAGAAAAATGTACATAGTATCCACCACACACTGCCTAACTGCTCACAGGAAGCTCAGGAACTGCTTAGATATCAGTAGATTATTGAGATACCTTAAGGCCAACAGCACTGTCTACTGAATCAATGATGCTCTGTGAAGTTACCATTGCAAAGACATGGTTCCCCAAAAAGATAAAACAGAAGATATCTGACATGCTACTATGGTAGCTCTGCACATTAAGCCAGAGGCCTAAACCCACCCAAAAATCATTTAATTCAGCTTGTGCTACAAGTGTACACCCTTTCAGGAGGGTGAAAGCACACTGGTATCGCCACCTAAGCCAACAGATTTCCATCCTGCCCATTAAGCACTTCTGTCATATGCATCCATGGTGCTTCAAGTGTAGGAACACCAAGCAGGCTCCAAGCCCAATCACACATGTAGTGTGCCAAAAATAGTACGGTTTGGAAACATACCTCGGAACAAGAGATATGCTGTAGCTTTAATAGGCTCTACCTTTGTGTTATGCCCAACACAGGGAAACAGACTGGGCTATCATTCCTTTGGGAGACAGGAACCACAGGTGGCTACAGTCCAGGATAGCTGGAACATGTCTGAAGCTAAAAACCAGCATTTCTGCTCTTCTACAGCAACAACAGCACAGACTAAGGGATATGCTGTTTACCAGTGATTACTTAAGTTAATCTGCTGCTGCTGACCTGAGCGCAGATTTTGGACTGAACAGCATACCCAGACCAACATGCATCCAGCCTACCTAGGCTTGGAAGGGCCAAAACAAACAGTGTTACATATTGGGAAGGAGAACAAAAAAATCTCTCTTGTCCATCAGTACAGAACATTAAATTACTGAAAAGCTACCACATTATGTATTTTGATGAAATTTGTCAGATACTCTAGAATTCATAAAAAAATCCTTCCAAGCCTAACAGTGACGCAGAATTTCCAAAGTCCAATGAAGTCAGTTAATTGCAAATATGCTAAAGAGCACATTTGAATTCACTTACAAACAAGTTCTGAGTGTGTAAACTACCATAAAGGTTTTAAACTACTCTAGTGCTACACACTGCCACGTTGTCCTGTGCTAAAAACACCTGACAAGAGAGTCAGTAGTTAACAGTGACATTTCCACAACCATTCGAACACTGGAGAACTCATTCCCAACCACAACAACTCCCTTGTGCTAAGCTAAAGCCACCACAGGATACGTTACCATGTCACTTCCCATCATAGAACCACTCATGGCTGCTTGGCCAACTCCTGGATTAGCTTCATAACCTATGCCGCCACCACCTCCCAGAGGTGGGAATTTCTGGGCTGCTGAAGCATAAGGATCTAAGAGAGAGAAATATATAATCATATTCTGACAATTTCCAAGTTACCCACATGAAGTAATTACTTAAAGATTCTTTACCTCCCATGTTCATTGTAGCAGCACCACCCATTCTCATGTCTCGCTCCCTCTGCATAGAAGAAACAACTTTTAACTTGGATAATCAACCATCAAAATCCAGACTTTTCCGGAGACAAAGTACATGTACAGTCAACTACTGCAACTGCCCCTACACAAACACAGTGCAGTAGCCAACCCAAAGGAAGCAAAACACAGCGACCTTGAAAATACATCAGCACAATTCATGAACACTGTAGCACATCCCAAATCCTCCATGATGTCACTTACTGGATCCATGTAACCCATTCTACTATAATTTTCTTCCCTCTGTCTTCTCATTTGTTCTTCCATCTCCCGCTGACGGATCATCATTTCCTCCTCCCGCCGGCGACGCTCCTCCTCCTGCCTGGTCATCCCAAAGCAGAATGTTAAATCCCGGGAGCGGAGCACATTGAACACACACCAGCATCACTTGCTCCAGCAATTATAAAGGCACTGAATGATTACGCATAAGCAAAAAAAAAATACTCTACAATGTTAAAATATTTGAGAAGAAACTTACACAGTAGTTCAATTTCGCAAACACAAACTGAAGCAGCAATGGCGTTTCTTGAAAAATAAAAACTTTTATATATAAGTAATTGAAAAAAAAAAGCATAAATGTAATTTTCAATACAATCCCATGAAAGCCAAACCAACCTCAGCTGAATTTCCTTGCGTTTCTGCATTTCCTGATTATGAAGTTCTTCCATACGCCTCAGCTCCTCCTGGCGCCTCATGAGGTCTGCAGGAATGAAGCTTGTGAGCAGCTTTTTCATAAAATGTCACATCTAAATCATATGTGAGTAAGATCCACCTCAGCTGCACTGTGACAAGGAAGTACCTTCCAGTGTCACTGTTCTTACCAATACCCCACTGCAATAAATATCAAGAAACTACGTCGTTCCTCTGTTTTTAATTCTGAAATTCTCAAGTTCATAGTCAGAAGCATAAACTTGATCACTAAACCACATACAGCCATATATTTAAACCAGTATGTAAAGCAAAAAGATAGTAAGAATTCAGAACCAATTACCTTGACGCAGGAGATTTGCCTGATGCTCATGATAAGCATCTTCCATCTCACTTTCAAGTTTGTCTTTGGCATCTTTCATGTTTTTTGCCACTTGCTCTCTCTGCTGCTTTTCCATTTCATCTAAAGATTTCCATCTCTGGGAATATTCAAATTCAAAACTGCCAGGCTGAGCAAAACGGGGAGGAGTCTCTCTTTCCCTGCAGAAAGAAAGATGTTCAGAGTGGGCAAACCTGGAAACTCAAAGTCAATACAAGATCACAAGCAAAGTAACTGAATTATCAGGGAACATCAAGGGCACCCTGTGAATACCTGACAACCATAGGATAGAGATGGGTTGCAATGGAAGTGCTGCATCTTCCACATTTAAGACAATAGTGCTTGATACAGACAATTATTACAGCAAATATGGAGACTCCTACATCCAAGCAAATCTTCAGAGTGCTACTGCTTGTTTATCTCGTTCTTAACTGTCTTTAGACACTTCCACTTGCTGACAATTCCAGGTGCAAAACTCTCACAAGACAGGCCTTTGTCCCAGCAGGCCCAACCAAGGTGGATTTTTCCAGTGTAAAAGCACTCAGTCTCAAAGGCAACTAATAGCCTTCACTTTTACTTAAATAGCTCTCAAAATATCTGACGGCCAACGGCTTGTTCTGTCATATAAAGAAACTAGACTTCAAAATTCAGTAATTAATGGAACAAAACTACCAAGTTCAAAAGCTTTTCATACAATAGCAATATAAAGTATTTCAACATTTTGGAAAACTGTACTAATCCACATTCTTCTCAAAGCTGCCTCTAAACCACTTACAATTTTTGATTAAAGCAAAGCATTTGGAACACTTTCTGAGCCAAACCAGACTGACTGGATCTCCCTCCCTGCACTCCCTTTTGTGATCTGGGAAAATATAAAATTCCTACAACAAACAGGTTTAATATAGAGATTCTAACACAAAACTGATGTCTTGGGAAAGATTTCTCTTGGCTCTTTAATACTTGTCTAGACTCCTTGCTCCTTCATGCCAATAGTCAGCTCATAAGGCAAATCCATATGCAACAAATTTATACTACTCACGGAATGAGTTAAAATTTTACTTTATTCCTCCTTTCAACCCATGAATGTAAATTTCCAAGTTCCCCATGGGATCATCAACCCAAGACATGCCTTAATGGCGATGACAGCTCTCAACAATAGCATGAAACAGTTCAAGTCTGATTTTTCAAGTTTCTGCATACACCAAAACCATCTGTCAAGCTGCTATTTCTTTGTAATACAATGTAGAAAACTACTTGGTGAATACACTAAACAATTCATGTTACTTTCAACTATGAACAAAAAACCCCCCAAGAACTGGAAATACAATCGAAAATCTAAAGCCTGTTTCTGAAAAAATTTCCATCTTCCTCAGTGCCAGGGACAATACTACATAAAACGTCACTGATACCCTCTTTATCGCAAAACATAGTGCCTACTTTTGATACATCGGATTCTTCTGAGCAAGCTTTTCTGGAAGACCATCTTCATCATCCAGTTGTTCCAATGGTTCCACAATAACTGGCCTGGGAGTGCTGAACAGAAAATACTCATTTTATTCCTCCGTAAGAGCCTCCGTTCTCAAAAACTAGAATCCTATAACCTTTATTCAGCTTAAAACTAAAAAATCCTGGCGAAGTACTTACGTTGTCAACAAAAACACTCCCTCAGTACACCGTTCAAACGCCTTCCTTGCAGCTGGCTTTGATGCAAACTCAACAATGCCTTTTCCTGTTGATCTACCTCGATCATCTACAATCACAACAGCTCTTTCCACCGGACCGAACTGGGAAAAAGCTTCCTCGAGCAACTCGTTGGACACGTAGGGTGAGAGGTTCCGCACCGACAGGGCAGCGGCGTGTGTGGCAAAGCGAACGCGGAGCTGCCGGCCCCTCATAGGGGTATCGTCCAACTCTGCCTTTGCGATTTCCGCAAGAGCTCTAGATTCCTGAGGGAAGTTTAAAACCCAGTTTCAGAAAACTAAGCTGTACAACACCACATCGCGAGTATGAAACGGATAAACACACAACATGAATGCCTACCAATTTAATGAAACCAAAGCCTTTCCCCTTGTTGATAAAAACCTCTCCCGGTTCCCCATATTTGGCAAACAGTCTTTTAAAGTCTTCGTCTGTGATATCAGCAGGCAAATTCCCAACAAACAACCGGCAGCGCTGTGTGTACGTCTTCTCCCCGGGCCGCCTCAGGAGAGAGAGGTTCGCTTTAAACCCCTACAAAGAATCAGACGAGTTCGAGCCGTTACTGTGAGCTGCACTCCGAGCTGCAGGCAGCCCTGAGGACCCCCGAGAACACAAACCGCAGGTCCAGGGCCGCCAAGATCACCGCGAAGGGACCCAAACCATCGTCCCGTGGCACTACGAAGAGATCCAAACCGGAGCGCCGGGACCGCCAGGGACACCGCGAGGAAACCCAAATCATAATCCCGCGGCACCCCGAACAGACCCAAACCGCAGCCCCAGCGCCGCCAAGGGCAGCGCGAGGGAACCCAAATCATCGTCCCGTGGCACCACGAAGAGATCCAAACCGCAGCCCCGGGACCGCCGGGGGCACCGCAAGGGGATGCAAATCACATCCCCGTGCCACCGCGAAAGGCTCCTCGAGGGAATCCAAACCGCAGACTCAGGCAACGCGACGGACCCAAACCACAGCCCCGGGACCGCCCGGACACCGGAGACCGCTCGGATCCCGCTGAGGCGACGCCACCTCCCCCCCGCTCCTCCCCTCAAGATGGCGGCGCGGGCGCGCGGAGCCGCCGCCATCTTGTGCCTGAGGGAGGTGGGGGTTGGGGGAACTGTGACTCACCTCGTCCGACAGCTTCTCGCTCCTTTCTCCCGGGCCCTGCTGTGCCCCAAGGCTCTGCTGACCCTGGTGCTGCTGCCCGCGGCCCCGCGGCTCCCCGCCCGGCCCGCCACGATGCCCCGGGCCTCCCTTGTGTGGCCCCTGCGGCGGGCCGCCCGGCCCCTTGGGGCCGCCGCCAGGAGACTGTCCTTGTCCTTTCTTAGGGCCGCCGGCCGGCGTCGGGCTGGGGCTGGGCTTGGATTGCGGCTGTGGGCCGGAGGGAGACGAGGAGGGAGCCGACACCGGCGGCTGCTGCTGTGGCTGCTGCCCCGCAGGCAACGCAGAGGATGGAGGCGCTCCCGCCTGGCTGCCAGTGGGTCCCGCTGTGGTGGCGGAGGCTGAGGAGGATGAAGACGGCGGAGCAGAGGTGGATGTGGGCGGCTTCGGCGGTTCGGGCTTCGGGCCTCCTCCCGGCGGGCCCCCTGGGCCTTGCGGGCCGCCCGCCATCGGGCCGCGGTTCTGTCCCATGCCCATGCCGGGCGGCGGCGAGCGGAAATCGTGGTTGGGCCCGCCGCGGCCGCCACCGCCGCCGCGCCGGTGAAAGCCGCCGCCACCGCCGCCACGGCTACGGAACCGATCCCGCGACATGGTGGAGCGGAGGGAGGAGGGGGAGAGGAGGCAAGAGCTCCGGCCGCGGCGGCTGCTGCTGCTCAGCGCCCGCTGCGCAAAATGGCGGCGAGCTGGACGGCCTCGCCGCCGCCTTTGTCCACTCTTAATATAGTGTCTCCGCCCCCGGAAACCCCCTCCTCCGCCCCACCAGCCAACTCCTGGCCCCGGCGGTGGTGACTGACAAGCAAAATCACCAATAGCGTGGCCCAGTTCCTCCAACCCTTTGATCTCATTGGTAACGAGCCTGCCCTCTGTCCATTGGCGCGTTTGACCGCCGACGTTGGCACGGGACGGGCCGTTAACCCCCCGTGTGCTGATTGGGCAGTTTGAGCGGCGGGAGGGGAAGTCGCGGCGAGAGCGCGGGTCGTGATTGGCTGGCTCGGCTGTCAGTCAGGCGGAGGCGCGACCTGGGCTGGGCCGCGCGGCGCCTCAGGGCGCCCTCAACCCCGGCTGCGGCTGGAAAAATGTCAAATAAACGTATTTTCAGTTACAGTTCGCTGCTTCAGCGCGGCCGGAGCCATCTCTTCTGCTTTGAAACCAAATTTGAGATTAAAAAATGTCCAATTTGGGCGTTCAAGCGTGGTCGTGGAAGCCCGGCGCTCACATGGCGGGTCACGTTCACTTTGTTTTGTGTGAAAAGTTGGGCAAGGAAGCACAAAACAAAACAATAAAAAACCTGATCTGGGAATAGCGATCCACGGTTTCCAGACGCCCTGGGAATACAGGACACGTCTCGGTGCCGACAAAAAGCGATTTGCCAATTCCCCAAAATGTACACAGTGCATTCTGAGGTAAAAAATAAAGCGGCTGTACCAAGTCCATAGTGGTTACAGTCCCGACATTTCATGTTCTATTACAGAAAACAGGCCAAAAGCCCATTCCATATCTTGAGTGTCCCCTTCAGCAGTGCCACGCAGAAGACACAGCATGATACCAGGATGACGTTTTTATACCTTCTCTTTACCAGTGTTTCAGTCCATTCCCCTCTCAAGTTCCCAGGGATGTTTCACATTCAGTTTCAGGTTAGAAAAAAACAAAAACAAACCCCGTGTGAAACTCAAGGGCAAGTCTGGTGTTAATTGCACAGACCTGGAACTGTAGCAGTAGTGTGATAAAACATCATCAATCTCAAATATTTCTGATACCCTGGGGAAGTCAAAGGCCAGTTTCATTCGTCATTGAATCATAGAGTCACAGAACAGTTTGGGTTGGGAGGGAACTTAAAGTCCATCCCATTCCACCCCCACCATGGGCAGGAACACCTTCCACTATCCCAGCAAGCCCCATCCAACCTGGTCTTGGACACTTCCAGGGATCCAGGAGCAGCCACAGCTTCTCTGGGCAACCAGTGCCAGGGTCTCCCCACCCTCACAGGGAAGGATTTCTTCCCAATATCCACCTCACCCTGCCCTCTGTCAGTGGGAATCCATTCCCCTTTGTTTTGTCACTCCAGGCTCTTGTAAATTGTCTGTCTCCATCTTTTCTGTCAGCTTCTTCAGATACTGGAAAGAACTAGATCTTCCCAAAGCCTTCGTTTCTTCAGGATGAACAATCCCAATTCTCCCAGCCTTTCCTCACAGGAGAGCGACAAAACAAATTTCCCTGTGGCTCTATATATTTTAAATGAAAAGGAGCCACAGATTGATCCTGGCCTCAAAACACTGTTGTACTGGCTGTGGAACTTCAGCCACTTCCAAGCGCTGCAGGATGTAAACTCCAGGTCGTTTTAAAATGGATTCTGGCCGTGGCCCTGCTGCCGGCAGTGAGTGTTTCCACCACGAGGTGTCTCAGAGGTTAAATCACTGCAAGAACAAATTTGGGACTGGCTCTTATCACACACAAACAACTGGCATCACCTCACTGTCACATCTGGTTCTGTCTCTTCAGGAAAGAAATAATATTGAGCGGAAAAAGGTTGGTTTTGTAGTTGTTGTGTCATAAGTATAAGTGAACTGTGTTTTGGGGAGCTACTAATTTTTTATCATTCTTCAAAAGACATAAAGAATATAATTCTCATCCTAATTCCACAAAAATCTGTATGACAAAAATCAGAACAACAGAAAAAGGGAGGTGCAGCTCTGCTTTCTGCTCTGTGTGGCCAGGGACAGGACCCAAGGGAAGGGCTGGAGCTGTGGCATGGTGGGGGTTAGGTTGGATATTAAGAAAAGATTCTTCCCCCAGAGGGTGGTCAGGCACTGAACAGGTTCCCCAGGGAATGGTCATGGCCCCAAGGCTTGTGGGTCACTTCCAGCTCGAGATATTCTGTGATTCTATGACTCTGAAAAATCTGTACAACAAAAATCTGTAGAACTTACCTGAAGTTCACAAAGCAGCTTTGAATTTCCCCAGATCTAGAAGAGGCCAGCGTAAGAGTCCATGTTTTGCAGCTGCAATATGAGTGTTTATCCTGGTCTTCAAATCAAAGAGAAACTGATGTCTGAGCAGGACTTGAAGTAAAAACAACCTCTGTGAACAATCACCTGTTTTGTAAGTGTTTGTGCTAGGCAGCTTGCTGGTTTCATACAAAAAAAAAATACTGAATTAGAAAGCTTGGGATGTTCTCCCCGGTATGTTCCACTGTAAACAGACATATCCGAGACTGGAAATTCTCTATGACAACTGGCGTAAGTATTCCTCCATCCTCCACATTGATCTGTTTCTTGGGATGTTCAGTACACATATAGATTAACTCAGTTTAATAAGGGCTGTTGAGAGAAGCAAAAAAAGGAAGAACTCCAGACCTTTATCACCCTTAGAATATTAATCTATTTTAAAATAACACTAGTGTTATTACTTCTGAAGATTTTTCATACTGTATAACTGATCTAGAAATTGAATTAAGCTGTGCTAAGAAGCAATATGTGACTAATAAGGAAAAGACCTGTAGCAGCCTTAGAGGCATATGACAGAGGAAATCAGGCTGACACAGAGGTGCCCAAAGTTCTGAATGTCTCAGCTGCCATGAGCACAGGATAATCCTCAGGTAATCCCTGCATGGAGCTCAGCAGGACATTGATTTAGATAATTTTTTTTCCTAAACTGTTTCCTCTTCTTATAAAAATAAACACAAGGCAAGGAGAAATCTGAATTATCTCTGTATTATTAATTGCAGACTGTAGGAGGAAGGAGCAGCGTGTGTCCAAGCTGCTAATTAGGAATAATTACCCCATGAGGTTCTGTAAGTGTCCCAAGTACAAACAAACATGAATCCCACTAACATCCCTTCCCACTGAAGAAGCAATTAAATGTTGTGAGGAGAAGCCATGTCTGCACTCCCTGGGCACTCCCTGGGCATTCCCTGGGCATTTTTGACCAAGAAGAAAATAGTTTCAGGGCTGTTTGTACAAATTCCAGAATGTCCCAGAACTAGAGGTGCTCAGGAATTTTAAGAATCAGGAAGCAAAGGAGGTGTGGGAAGGGAGAGCAGAGCAGGGAGGCACCCAGAAGGTGCAGGGTAGAGTCCTTGCCCTGCTGCAGGCTCTCCTAAACCAAGTCTGGGATAAACCTGCCTGGAAGAACAGGGCTTCCTGCAGAACATTTCATCATTCTGGGACTCACCACAGTATCATGAACAAGTGTCACCTTTGAAAGAATAAAGGAGGAACCAAAATGCCAACAGTATCATGTCTACCAGAAACTGAGGCAGAACAGCAGAAGTGGCCAAGAGCTGCTGCAATGGCTCTTCAGCTCACAGCAACTTTCTTGGCACTCGGTGATGAGGGTTCTCCTCTCCCTCTGCCACTGTTTTCACCCCTCCTTGAGTATGGATTAAATCTGCTCTCCATGAGATTTTTCCTCTATACCATGACAAATATGCCTATAGGCTTAAAAACAGAGAGCCCTGAGACTGGGAAGATCTGTGACTTGAGAAGATCACACAATCTGAACAAACTGGTCTTCCCCTCCTCTTGCTGTCTGTGTCTCCTCTCTCAGCAGTAGCTGCTGTGCCAGTGGGCAGAGTGATCCTTGGACAGCTGAGCATGCCAAGATTGTGTTCCAAGAGGCTCCAAGAGCCCTCTGTTCCCAGTGATGTTAATTGGAGTTAAGGATGCTAACTGCCTTGCAGGAACACTCAGCACAGTTGTACGACAATGCCGTCAATCCAGACATGTCCTTGGGCTGTGGAGAGAAATGAGATAGACATAACTAGAATTTATCCCACTGCCCTACAGTCAACAGCATCCATGTCATCTATTAAGAGATTTTAATTCTCTGTGGTTTTCTACTATAAAAAATTTAATTTTGTATTTCTTCAAGTAAGAGAGTTTAAAACTGTTGCATTTTGTCACCTGCTGGCCTTGCTCCTTTAGATGCAGCCCAGAAAGGCAACTGTGTCCTGGGCTGCATCCAAAGGAGCAAGGCCAGCAGGTTGAGGGAGAGGATTCTCTCCCTCTACTCCTCTCCAGTGAGACTACCCTGGAATACGGCGTCCAGTTCTGATGCCCCCAACAGAAGAGGAACATGGAACTGTTGGAGCAAGTCTAGAGGTGGGACGTGAACCTGATAAGGGGACTGGAGCACCTCCTCTATGGAGACAGCCTGAGAGAGCTGGGGATGTCCAGCCTGGAGAAGAGAAGGTTGTTTGGAGACTTCATAGCACCTTCCAGTATCTGCAGGCAGCTCCAGGAAAACTGGAGAGGGACTCTGCATCAGGAACTGGAGTGACAGGACAAGAGGGAATAGCTTCATACTCAAGAGGAGAAATTTAGCCTTGACATATGGAAGAAATTCTCCCTGCGAGGGTGTGGAGACCCTAGGACAGGTTGCCCAGAGAAGCTGTGGCCTCCCCTGGATCCCTGGATCCAAGGCCAGGTTGGACGGGGCTTGGAGCAGCCTGGGATAGTGGAAAGTGTCCCTGCCAATGGCAGGGGGTGGGACTGGATGGGCTTTAATGTTCCTTCCAACCCAAACCATTCTGTGACTCTTTGACAATAATTATGTGACAAGATCGGGATGTAGCTGTTACAGAGAATCCTGTTCTTCCCTCTCACAGAGAGACAAGCAGGGAAACAGATACATCAGCTCTGCAAAATCCCAGCAGTTCCGAGCCCAGCTTTGGTTAATGTTTGGCTATGCATGGAATGTCAGTGGGGCAGAAGGGAGTAGACTCACAATGCTGTATTTCATCAGGCTGCCATGACTTTCTCAAAAAATGTAAAGAGGCAATGTCTTCTCCGTATATATATGTTTTAATCCACTGCTATTTCTAAAAGATAAACTTACACAAAAGGGGGAGCAGAAAATTAAAGGCTTTTTTTTTTTTTTTCATAACACAAAAATGGTGGAAAAATTAAAATAAACAGTTTCATTTTGCATTTGGAAAAAGTGATGTAGTCACAGCACAAATTCAGGATGATATTAAAAAGCAGCAACCAGAATTTGTGAGTGGGCAGTAATTTCCAATAAAGATTCGAGAGGATGTCTCCAAACAACACAAACGGCCAAAGAACTCCAGAAGTTAATCATGTCATGCTTCAGTGGCTCTCAGAAGACAAAGATAAAATTAATCCTGCTGTAGCATCAGGCACTTGAAGAGACTTCCCAGTGGATTACTGATCTGACAACCTGACACCTATCCCAGAGCTTGTGCACACTCAGATTTTGCAAAAGTCTAACAATTCTCTTTTTGAAAATTAGTTTTGGCATCTTATTATGACAAATAATACTCTCTAAACATCATGGTATCACGATGTCTAGCAGAGCCTGCAGGCAGTCTGAAAAGTCTCGTGCAGATTTTACGGATCTCACCCCGTTTTACTTCGGGGGCTCAGAGGGCACAGGTTGGTGCCATCACGAGCACTCCCACTGCCAAAGGACCACGGGGCTGTCACAGCAAGGAGGTTTACTTGGGGGGGGGAGTTTGGATTTTCTGCAGGGAGACAAGTGGAGATGAAAAAACAAAAGGAAAGACCCAAAAGCAAAGAGAAAACTCACATTTCCTCTGTTGTGCTTCAACAAAAGAATCTGCCATGAACCTGCGACTAAACTCCTGTTACTATAAACTGGATTTCTATTAGAAAAACTTTCCAATAAATCTATCCTGGTAGCACGAGCAAGGCATGAATATAACTGGGAAATAGATAATGACTGTATAAGAAAATCAACTGCAACAAAGAGAAGTTTTCTGCTTGCTCTTATGGCAACTCCCTCCTGCCAACCTGCTGTGGATGAGATGCAGCCATGTCCTGAGGGGGCATTGAGCTGATGGTCTACAGTTAAATAAGAAATTCAATTCTCCCTCTGGGTTTCATGCTTCTGCCATAGAATTTTTCCCAACAGATCACCCAGTACCAAAAATAATCTTCAAAATGGTGCACTGGCAATTTTTAAGGCTCCAGAGTAAGAAACACACAGAGTCCCTGATGCAGAGCAGCATCAGCTGTTAACACAGAATTAACTATAAAAGTCTGCATCCCACATCTGCACATTGGTCACTGTCTGTTTAAATATTTCATGATGTGTGCAATTAAGTTCCTTCCTCCCTGTTGACTCTGTGACTTTAGAAATCCAAAGTACTTATCTTGACCTGTGTTCTGGGCTTATTTTCACATTTGCACAGTGACAATGAATGAAAACAATTTCTTTTGTATTTATAACCAGGTTCACTTTGGGGAGCTGGGACCTGCCATATTTGATGCGCAAAAACTGCTGTCTGGCATGTTTGGAAACAAAAGCCTCTGTTATTGAGACTTAAAAAGAGGATGCAAAATAGATTTATAATGATTGTAATTAGAATAAAAGCATGATTGTGCTGAACTTAAATCCTGGTCCAAATTTCATACACATGCACAAACCATCCAAACAGAAATTAACTTCATAATTAATATTGGATCATTCCTATTACAAAAAAGCCACTGTTAATTATTGATGATGCTTGTGCTTCTCCCGAGCTGTTTCCATCCTTTCCCCTCCAGTTCATGGAGTGCTGGGGGTAATGCAGCGTGTACAAATAAATCCCTCAGAGGTGTGTAAGTTACTGCATGCTCCTGCATGCAGGAGGACCTGCTCCTGGATGTTCTTATCAAGCAGAATACAGAGGGGCATTTGTTTGCACGAGCAGAGCTAGAATATTCTCTCTAGAGTTCAGCTTCCTCCTTTCATCCCACCCACCACCAGACACTTCCTGACATTTCTCCTGCAGGCAGAGCAAGGCAACTGCCTTTTTTTTTTTTTTTTTCCTTTTTCAACGGCTGCTCCTTCAGTTATCTGTGGGTGGTGGGGGAAGGGGATGTTATCTCAACAGCAAACACAGCCAGAGCAAGTCTGGGAATGAGGGGGAGTTTCAGGATGGAAATAGGCCCCTGCCAGCCCTCCTGTATCTGTGTCTCTATGACTAAGCATTCGCTTTTTAAAACTTGGCTTTTCTCTTTCCTTGATCCTTGTTGTTTCCAAGCCTCCTGTTCCTCTTTTGTCCTGCCAGCCCCTGACATCACCAGGGCCAGGGAAACGCAAATCCCACCCAGAACGTGGAGGGACAAAGCCAGAGCAGCCCCTGAGCTGGAACACAAACTCACATCCTCACTGCCCCTGGGTCTCCCTCATCTGCTCAGGGCCCAAGAGGAGATGACACTGTAATTGTTTTTCCACTGAAATATTCCCTGTATTTTCTTACAGCATTACAGCCCCACCTTGGAAGAGCCTGCAGCACAAGAGCACCTAAAATTAAGAGGTCTCCACAGTTTTGCCCATCTCTGGGACAGAAAAGGCCACTGGCTGCTCATCTGCACATCCAGTCTCAGTCCCCCACAACAAGGACAAAGAAGTGCCCAAAGCACCACATGGTTTAGTGGGACTGTGGTGGTGGTGGTGGGTTGATGGTTGGACTTGGTGATCTAAGAGATCTTTTCCAACCTTAACAATTTCATGATTCTTTGTGGGTACAACATTTGCAACAGCCATGTTTTCCTCCTCCCACCTCCCCAAGCTGTCCTATTTGGATGCTCACTGGAAAGGAAACAAAATTATTTGTTGTTATTAGTTTGTGTTTGGCCCAAAATAAACAGCAAGGCAGTTCTACCTGCAGCTGGAATTCTCTGCAGAGACCCCACACTGGAGCAGAGGCAGGAGTGCCCAGCCCCAACCCACAGGGCTGGCAGGTTTTCAGGAGAGTCCAGCCCCTCTCCGTACAGCTGGCAGGTTTTCTGGGTGATCTATATTCAGCTGTGCATGCCCCTGGGGATGTGCAAAGATCATTCATCCAGTTCACTGAACTGCAGCCTGCATGTGGAGGGGGTTTCATGGTTCGTTTTTAAATGTCACTGGTTTAAAGAGGAATAGTCTCACTAAGGATTGTGCAGCAGATTGGAATATCGGCACTCCAGGGGTGAATTAAAAGGCAATTCAAAAACAATAGTGTGGAACAATCTTATCTTTTCCCTGCCTTATCCGGGCATTTATCTTGGTCTGCTCTGCACGAGTCATCACCATATTATCTATGTGTTCTGCAGTGTCTTTTTTAGCCACATTAGTACACAGACAGTTCATGTAGAATCACAGTCATGGAATGGTTTGGGTTGGAAGGGAGATTACAGCCCATCCAGTCCCACCCACTGCCATGGGCAGGGACACCTTCCACTATCCCAGGTTGCTCCAAGGCCCGTCCAACCTGGCCTTGGACACTTCCAGGGATCCAGGGGCAGCCACAACTTCTCTGGGCACCAGGGGCCAGGGCCTCCCCACCCTCCCAGGGAACAATTCCTTCCAAATATTCCATCTAATCCTGCCCTCTTGAACGTGAAGCCATTCCCCCTTTACCTGTCACTCCAGGCCCTTGTAAATCGTCTCTCTCCATCTTTCCTGTTGTCCCCTTCAGGCACTGGAAAGCCACAATTAAGTCTCCCCAAAGCTGAGCCAACAACATCACCTAAGATTCAAGAGTAAGCCAGGTCTGAACAAGCTTGAGAATGTCCTTTTCTGGTTCCAACACCCTACAGAGAACAGGCTTGGATGTCTCAGACCACACCAGGGTCGATCTGGTTTTACATCGTGGCTTTCACTGTCACCCCCTCATCTGTCCATCATCCATCAGCCTCAGCAAACCTGCAGAAGGCAGAGACTTCAACCACACGTGGCTGATTGATGACCTATCCTAGTGACAGGATCTATTTCTCACAGAATACTTTGTGTAGTGGTCCGAAAACATTTTCTGTTGGATGTTGAAAGTTCAGATATTTCCATCACTCCCTAATTTACTTAGGAGAACCAAGCAACGCCACAAAGCTGTCTGCTCCCAGTAGAATGTTTGAACAAGTTCATTTTATAGGATACTATGGAAATTTACAATGTAGCCCCAGGAAGTTACAGTAGTTTTGGCAAGTCTTGTGACGCCACTGGAGTTCTCGTGGTATTTGAGGTTATCCTGAGAGGCTGAGCATTTGGCACTGGGATTACATGAAAACGGAGGTTTAGTCAACACAAAAACACACAGACTTTCTAAACTTCAGCCTGAAAACATGCACACAGCCATTGCAATGCCTCAGAAACCAGGAGGCAAAAAGTAAAAGCAAGCTTATTTTCCTTAATATCTTAATTCCTAAACTAAACTCATCTGTTAAGATCTTCCTCATACTTCAATTTCTCAACATTTTCATTAAATTAATAATAATTTATTATTTAGTAAATTTCTTTATCTACTTTCTGTATTCGTAGAAAATCCCTAAGAAATCTGTGCATTTTCCGCTGGTCTACCCACAAACAGCACAGCTATGCTGTGACCCACGTGCCTTTGGGACACCTGTGTGTTCACAGTGGCCTTTTGTGCACAACACCTGGGGAACTCGGACATGTATAGCCCTATATTGAGACTATTTTAGAATTCCTAACTCTTAAAAAAAATTAAATATAAATCCCTATTACATTTTTTATTGTTACTGTATTTTTCCCCATTAAAAAAAAGATTAAAACATTTCTTCTTTTCATTTGTATCTATCTAAATATAAAACAATTTTTAAAATTACTGTAAAATTTCACATCAGGCTCACAGTTCTCATATAACATCTTTTGCCATTAAAAAAAAAAAACAAATTCTTAGAGAAATTTCACAAAAATGACTCATTAGCTAGAATTTAGACTTCGGGATAAGGATTATTTTAATTTAGATTTGAGGATGAGGATTATTGCATAAGTGAAAAGCATTATGAAATTATCACATTAATTATCTCTGTCCTTGGAATGCCATGATTTCTAAGCGAGACCTGACAGGATTTCCTAAATGAATCCCAATATTCTGTATCCAGCATTTCAGGCCAGCTGAAGGACAGTTTTTCTATAAGGATCCCTTCAGTCACCACTGAAATGCAGCAGCTGCTCAGCACCAGCCTCTAATTGTGCAAATCAGATAAACTGGGAAGTGGAGATTTCCGTTAAGACCAAGTTTTAATTAGCAGATAAATTATTTAATTATTAAAGAGACAGGAACACATTGTCCTTATCAACTTGCGGGTGTTGGGAATGTCTGACATTGCTCACAGTAAGAAAACTCAATAAGCTGTATCTCACACCTAGTTTCAAAAGTTTGCCATCAGTGTTCATTGGCTACAAGTTACATAGTTCTGTTTTAATTAGTGTTCTGTCTTCTACTGGTTAATGATTCTCTTGCTTCTCATGCTAGTTAGTGCCATGCTCAGTGTTTCTCCTCTTTTGGGTGAGTGGTTTCTTGGATCAGTGGTCCATGAATTGGTGGTTGTGATCTCCCCCTGCCAGAATTACCTTTTACCCAGTTGGAGCTAATTCAGCAGTTGCTACGTTGGGCTTATTAGTTTTTTCCTTGTCTTCCTTGTCTCAGCTCTGCCAGATGTCTTTGTGGCCCATCAATTCTGCATCCCTGTGTCCACCATCAGTGGTAAAACCTTCTCCCCAAGATTTGTTAAACTCCCTCTACGTCTGAGATCATGAAGTAGATCCAGCCCTAAACCTTAACAAGGCAACTCGACCAACAATTTGTTTTTCTAACACCTGGACATCATTTAGAGCTTGTGAGCTGCTCTTTGTTCCACGGATTAAACCTCCCTTCTTATTGATGAGGCTTGAAAGCACACACGAATCAAACATCACAGAACATCCTTAAGAAAATTTGTACATATTCTACATTTTGCAACAGTACCAACAAATATTAAATACAGTAAAAAAATTACTTAATTTAAAATGAAT
>VZRN01005389.1:232456-317339 GCA_013397935.1 Dasyornis broadbenti
CGCGGCCCCGCTGGGGGTCCCGGGAGCACCGAGCCGCACGAGCTGCCCGGCCCCAGGCCGGCAGCGCTGCCCCTCCGGCCTCGAGGCCCTTCAGCTTCCTCTCCCCCAGGACAGTGTCCAGGCATCATCGCCATGAGCGTCTTGGCATCACTTAAATAATAAACTTGCAGCTAACCGGGAGCTGTCGTCGCCGTCCGTCTCCTTGTTTAAAGCACGATGTCCTTGCTGCTCCTCTTTATTTCAGTTGTCCATGTCAGGCCAGAGTGAATCAAGATGGCAGCACCATCCAGTTCTTGGGTCCTCAGGCTGTAACCGTTGTGTGGCTTCCACTAGCCATGGCCATCCCAAGGCATGGCTGTAACCCTTGTGTGACTTCCATTAGTCATGACCCTTCCAGGACTTGTCTGTAACTCTTGTGCCAGTACCTTTAGCCATGCACATCCCAGCTCTTGGTCCTTCGTTGTCACAGCTTGGGCCATCATTTCCACCTCTTGGTCTATAAGCAAGCTGTCCATACTCATCTACTTGGAATCATAGAATCATTAAGGTTGGAAAACACCTCCAAGATGATCAAGTCCAACTTTACCTGAAGAATTACTTCATCTCTTGAATCAGTGCAAGGTTCTTTGTGGCCAACACTTTGTAGCTGTGAAGGAACTGCAGGTGAATGTTTTAAGCAGTGCTGAAAATAATCTTACCATGAGTCTGGTCCTCTTTCCTGCACACATGTAACATTTGGTTGAAAGCTTTCTGCCAGGAATGAGGTTAAGTCACATTTGTGCTTGTGTGGAAGTCCATAGCCCACTACAAGACTGAGCTGTCCAGTTCCCTTTTCCCAAAGATGAAGAAGTTTTCCCATTCTCCAGCCTTGGGAAAGACAGGAGTAGAGACTCAAGTTTTCCTTTGGTATATGGGAGAGAAGTGTAATTGCTGAATTTGTATCAGGGAGCTTGAAACTTGTGATGACAGTGAAACTAATTGTTGATGAGCATTGAAACTCAGTTATCAAACAGAACATGACCTCCCAGGGTCTCACCCAGGGAGTTGCGTAGATGTCTGTCTACTCTGCTCTTAGGGAATGAACATCATCTGTGAATTTCTCAAACCTGTGTCTTTCAAACACTTTATTTACAGGCAAACCCCAGGAATTTTGTGCAATTGCTCACAGATAGTGCATAAACATGCAGGTCTTTGGGGGAACCAAGTATTGGCTACCTGCAAGAAGTTTAAAGGGAAGTGACTGCGCGTAGGACAGTAACCTAAGAAATCTTGAATTAAACTTCATTGCCAGTGCTTGAAGTGTTGGTGGACATAAGGAAACACTTTTACACTGTGACGATAATCAAGTGTTGGAGTAGGTTGCTCAGAGGTCGTGCAGGTCTGTCCTGGTGTCTCTGGTCTCTTCATGCTCATTGGCTTGACATGCTCCATTTATCTGTGGAGTTACTTTGTGTCGCCTGCAGAAAGATAGAAGGTTGCCTTTTTTCTTGTCAAGCTTGTCAGTTACCCACTGAGGAATAACAAATATCATCCAGTCAATATCATCTTCATTGGTCTCGGGAAAAATCATTGCTCTGTCCGTTGGCTAATTATTCCCTGGGTGCCAAGTCTGGAAGTCTCCATCAGTTATAGAAAGCTCCCTGTGCTGTTGGCATTGACAACATTCTCTGCTCCTGCTGAAGCAGAGAAACTTCTTCAGTAAAATTTAGGAATGATCCAGGAAAGTGGTGTTGCCCTGGGCAAGTAAGTTAGGAAAGGGGAAACAACTTGCCAATGAGGCATCATCCCAAAGCCAGTTTTGTGTCAAGATGTTCTTGAGGAATATGGAGAGAAATGAATCCTGGGCTGCTCCAAAGGCTGATGGAGCCTGTGAAGAGTGAGATTAGCAAACTCTAAATCCAGCACAGAGAGATCTACAAATAATTAATGAGGTCATGGAAGACCTGCATTGCCCAGTTCTCTTCCCCATAGTGGCCCAGTTCCCATTCTACAGGAGGTCATGATGTTGGATTCTTCCAAGTCTTGTGCCTAAGGCATAACAAGCATTTCTTATAAAAAATATTTTCCTTTGTGTGGAGAAAATAAAAACTACTGTAATGATTTCCTCAGACAGGAACTTAGCAATTAGTGGTGTTCTCAGTATTAAAATCTTCTGCAGTTATTCCAGAAGCACATACACTGAAACTGGCATGTTGCAGATCCCAAAGATAAGCAGTCACCATCTTTTAACTTAATCCATGAATGAGCAACAAACTAAAGAATAAAGTTTTTGCCAGTCTAACTATGACAGAAGTTTGTCTAATTTTGATTTTTGGTTTTGGTAAGTTTTTATGGCTAAATTGTTCTAGAGCAGGTTAATTTATGCCCCAAATCAAAACTGTTGTATATGTTAAGGAAAGCATTTAGCATATTTAATGTTCAAATTTACTAAATAATATCAGTATTAACTTGAAAGGTGTCTGCTAGTATGTGTTGACTGGAATGTTCATTTATTTACAACAATTCTCTATAACCCCTTGGACTAGACAAGACAATTTGGGCTGTACTGAAATATGACACTTGGGCTCTTGGAAATTAATTTGGTGTGAACAGGTGAACACTTGGGTGTCCACATCGATGAAACAGGTGTTTGCAAAGGATTTTTAATTTTTCATGACTGTAATTAAAAATTGAAGGAGATCATCTCATTCAGAGAGTTTTGATGCTGAATTACTCCAGAATGGTACAAAGATGATGAAAACGTTTCTCTGACAAGGCTTGTGCACCTCTCAAAGGATGTTTTGATGTCATAATCTTTTAACTCTCTTTCCAAAAATGAGTATAATGGATCTCAGGCGTTTACGTTAAGACTTTTCACATTGCATATAGACAATTGTCAGCTCTTTTTGCCCACTTCAAGGCCTTTTGCATGATTCGTATTGTGGAATTTAATTCTGAAATCACTCACAATGCTCTTGAAGTGGTTATCTCAACTTTTCTCTCATTTGGGGTTGGAACTGCATCATCTTTAAGGTCCCTTCCGACCCAAACCATCCTGTGATTCCATGATTAATGACCATTATAGCCCATCATTCCTTCCAGACATTCCAAGCCCTGTTGGCCTTCCCCTAAATAAGTCTTATGGGAAGTTTTATCTCATGAACTTCAAGGTTTTCTGTCAGTGACCGACTCACTCCAGATGATTTCCATCATCCATTCCATGAGTGTGGTAAAGGCCTAAGAGCCCTTGGACCTCACTCGTGCTGTTGATCGTAACACTTGTTCTCGGGGATCATCTAACTCTTCAAAAGAAGGTTTCTGCAGCAGGGAATATTTAATTGAGGACATGGCAGCAGAACTGGGTGTGTTCTCAGTGTCCAGCCTCTTAGCCTATTTTCTGCCTGTAGCACCATTTTCTTTTCTTCTGGAAGTGCTCCTCAGAAATTTAAAGGGAAATAAAAAGTTCAAGAGACTCTAACTTGCTCTACCAAACTGGTATTGATCCAGAAATTATGTGATGTAGCTGTCCTTGCTGTAAATGCTGATTGAAGAATGATGGTAATGTATTTAATTTTGGTTACTATGTTTCCTGTCTGCTTTAGATAAATTTGTTGAAGTTTAAAAGTAGCTTGAAATATTATAGGGGTTACCTCTACATTAGAGACTTTTAAAGTGTGTTGTGTCTAATACCTCTGAATTTTTTAGTAAAAAATGCATGATAGCCAATTGTTGTTATAACCAAAGTTTAATACATCAGATTTTTGGTAACAAAGCAAAGACTTTTCCCTTTTGATTGCTGGCCCATAGTCCCAGAGCAGGATAAATTGCTGCTGCCAGAATTTCTTGATTTCCTTTGGAAAGAGAGGAAATCTGAATCATTAGCCCAATAAACTAATGTTTAGTTGTCTAAATTTAGGTGAGAAGAACTTGAAATAGAATTAGCACAACTATACAGAGTTATTCCCACGGCAGACATTTTGGAGCACTTCCTTCTATATTCTTATTTTTTTTAATAACTTATTTGTGTAGTTTTGTAAATCTTGGCATTTCTTAAAACAGTCTAAAGTATGTGGAGAGATTTCACCTGTATTGAAATTCATCTTTAATTGGTGCTGTTTGCTCAAGAAAGCTTTATGAAGTACAGTTAATGCAGCCTATAAACAGGTTTTTATTATGTTTAATTGTGGAACAGGCGTAAAGGAAGCCAGAGTTAAGAAGGTGCTTTGTAGAATGAAGTAGATATTTTGTCTCTTTAAGGACAGAGATACTGAAATAGAGAGAAGTGGATGTACATCCAGGCCCTCCCATTTTCACCATCAGTTGCTGTTGGCAGTGAACTTTTAGGAGAAGGGAAAGGTCTTGCAGTACCTGATGGAGCTGAGCCGAGTCACCAGTGTGGGGCTTGGAACACAAACCAGGCTGGGCAGGAGGTGTTCCCGCTGTGTTTGTCAACAAGCAAAAGGTGCTACAGTTGTAAATTTTCCCAGTTTGTACACAAAACCACCTTGTAAGTTTCTTAATTGAGGACAGATTCTAATGACAAGCAGAGAACTTCGGGTTCAGACAGTTCACTCTCTTCAAAAATGAATTAACAATGGGTTGGGGTTTTTTTTCCTCCTATTAGTAATATAGCTAGTAGCAACTAATTACTAACGTAGTTCATCATCTTACTGGAAGAGACATTGAGTAGAGTGATCTTCCTGAGGTTCTAGTGCTGCTGTTCCGCCCTGGATTGTCACCCTTGGTACTTCTTAATTGTTTTCCATGGACTGGCTTTCCCTCAAAGACACGGTGATGGCTCTCTCTCAATGAGCTGTTCAGCTTCTGAGCTAAATGGAATTAAGGGGACTCAGTGACTTGCAGAACGTAATCTTCTCACCAGCCATACTTTTGAAAGCTTTGGCCAAAAGTACACATTTGTGATCCGGGCAATGCTGCCCTGCTTGTGGAATAAGCTTTAATATGTAACTGAACTAAAACACTTGATTTGGAATAAGTAGCTGTGGAGCATCGCAGCAGAAATGTACATATTGTGACACAGACCCTGCTCTGATATTGGTGATTTTTACATCCTTGTCGTTTCCATTTAGTTTTCCTGCCTTATGCTGTGAGAAACAGGAATTATTTTTATTTCAGCTCATTTGTAGCCTTAGTGTAACCAAAATCCCAGCCTTAGTGGTTGTTTGTGTCTTACCAGCAACAGAGAAGTTCAGCACGGAGCAAGGGGTGAGGTTTTGAGGGAAGAAGTTCTTTGTTTGAAAAGAAAGACTTTTTTGTTGATATCTTCGTTTGTTTGCTTGCTGTGTGGTTTGTGTCTGTGTGTATTTCTTAATTGGCAAAGCCCAAAGATCAGCACATCAAAATCTGGTGTATTTGCAAAGACTATTGCAAGGAAATTGGTTGTTAATAATATATATTAGGGAGGAATTCTTCCCTGTGAGGGTGTCAAGGTCCTGGCACAGGTTGCCCAGAGAAGCTGTGGCTGCCCCTGGATCCCTGGAAGTGTCCAAGGCCAGGTTGGCCAGGGCTTGGAGCAACGTGGGATAGTGGAAGGTGTCCCTGCGCATAGCAGGGTTTGGAACAAGATGAGCTTTAACGTTCCTTCTAACCCAGTCTGGGATTCTGTGACTGCAAGGTGAAACTTTCCCATGTGGAGCTGCTTCCTTCGCAAATCCATGATTTTGTAGGTGAATGTGGGAAGGGCTTGGATCCCCCTATGATTTTTGTAGGTATGGACTAAATCCAGCAGTATTTCAGAAAATTTAAGACTTGCTGTGACTTCCTGTGTCTTTGACAGATTCTTCTTGGCCCTGTATACATTGCTAACAGTGTGCAGGTTCTGTGTGCATGCTGGGTGGGTATGGAAATTATAAGGTTTGTTTGGAATTGGCCTGTGAATATTCCGAAAGCTCGGGAATATCAGAAAAACCTAGTGACAGAAAGGGGCAATAAATTTCCATGCTGAACTGCTCCCTGTGATTTCTGGTGAATCGTCCAGAATTCTTATAACACAGAAATGAAAGGGAAGGAGCACATGCCTAAATCTGCCCTGACACTTAAAAATTGAAGATGTAAGTGAGATGCAAGGTAAAAATGTGTTTCTTGAATGGAATACAGGGAGTCACAAGCAGCTGGGAAATGCCTCCTTTTATATATACACCAACGTGTTTGGGATTTGCCTTTAAAAACTCCCATCACCATCTCCACTGTATTACCCTTAGACTAGATTAAAAATAATCTTTTCAAGTGTTCAACACGGCTCAGGGAAGCCTCAGAGACACCCAAGCTGCCGAGCTCACGCTCTCCCTCTCCCCAGAGGGACTCTGAGCCCATTCCCAGGCAGGAAGATGCCCTGTCCCCGGCAGTGGCAGGGGTCCCGGAGCCGGCTAGGGGGGGCTCTGCTGGCCCGGCCGCGCTCGGCTCTATGGCTGTGACCCTGCCGGGTTCTCTTCCTGCCGCAGCCCTTCTTTTCCTGTGGCAGGTATCTGCAGCAGCCTGGCTCTTTGTTACCCTCTCTCTTCCCTCCCCAGGTGCTCCGATGGTATGAATCCGTAGGGCTGGCTGTGTTTCAGTGGGAAGCAGCTCCGGCAGGACCCGCTGCGTAATTCTGCGCGTACCGTGGAGTTTTCCGGTGGCAGAGGTGCAGCGCGGTTGGCTGCCTGCCTGGCATCCCTGCCAGGGTATGTCATGTGGGAAAGGTCAGGGGATGCTTCCTGAGCTCACCCCACCTGCCTCGAGAATAGCGATTGAAATTTCAATTCCTTTTTTATTATTTTTTTTTTGTTTCGAACGATGTCTTATCAATTAAATGAGTTCTGGAGTGGGGGTTATGCTGTGCATAGAGGGACAAGGAAAATACAGGCAATCTGAGAATCATCTCAGACTATTTTTAATTGCAGTTCTCTTAACATCTGCTTCCTTTCCACAGTTTGCTTATGGATGCATTAAATTCTAGGATCAAACTTCAGAAAGCTTACTACAAAGACGTGTGTAAATTAGTTACACTCTTTTGTTTATTTTTTAACAGAATTCTCTGTTTTGCACAGAAAGCAATAATGTAGCCATAGGCAACTTCTCTGTTTGTACTGCACAAAAATAATCTATGAATTGTTTGATTTATGGATGCCATGGCAATGTTGAACACCGTTAAGGTATGGATCAGCTTTTTAGTTACTTCAAATTAGCACATTGTATTGAAGTGTAAACAGTGTCCTTTTGTCCCTCACTCTCAGCACAGGCGGGTTGGTGCTGAGGCTGTGACACTGCTCCCTTAGACTCTCATGTGCATCTATAAAAAAACAGTGACATATCTGGTGAAATTTTAATTTTTTTTTTCTAAAAGTAATGCTACCTTTATTTCTAGAGTAGTTCATTTTAAGCAAGTCACATTACTTTCTGAAATAACTCATTGTTTTGTCACCATTTCTATATTCTTGCTTCATTTCATTCATTCATTTATTTGTTTTTTACAGCCTGAGTAGGCAGAACACTGCTTTGTATGCAGTGCTAACTAATGAGGCAGTCACTGAGAAAGATGTAGCCTAAAACATTGAATTTCCTGAATACCAAGTTCAAACTGTTCTGTATTAAACTCTTACAGAGTTACATGGTTAAAAACACTAAGTATTGTTATTCTCTGGCAAATATTGGGCAAGGTGATTGAATGAAAATGTTTTAGAATATTGTATTACTGAGTTTTGTTTTACAACTGCAAGTGTGTTTTGAGGACTGAGTTGAGGAGTTGAAGCCTCAGTATTTGAACAGAAAACTTTCTGTTTCTAATACTTTCCTTCTGTAGTTATCAAGGACTTAATGCCGGGTATTGAGGTACCTCTCTTTATATCTGGCAAAAGTAACCCAGAGGAAATGCCATCAGTTCTGTGTTTGCCCCTCAAGTACTTTTTCCCCACTCCTCACCACATCTTAAAAAATCTGAGCAGAAGAAATAAAGGGAATTAAGGGTGATGATGGCAAATGAAAGGGGGAAGCACGAGGACTGGGGAGAGGGAATTGCCTTGCAGAACTGTAATAGAATAATATAGAAATAGTAAATTGGGCATTGTTGCTCACATTTCTTGTGTAATACAAGACCATAATCCAGTTAAAAGCTAATGTACATGATTGATTAAAGTGATACATCTTTATGGAACTGGTAATACACAAAACTTCCTCCTGAGATGGCATTAAACAAGACTGTAATAGCATGGGGGAAGGGACTAGAAGTGTATAATCAAAAAAATACCCCACACTAATAAAGAAAAAAATATACGAGCTCTAATTTCAGAGACAGTCCAGTTATAGACTTATGGAATGAGTAATTTGTAGGAGATATATAAATATATATATTTTTATGTGTGTGTAGATACATATGTGTACACACACGCAATCATCATCCAAACACTTTCCCTGGTTTTCTCCCTTTGAATTTACACTATGTGGGAGTTCTGATGCTGTTCTCAGTTAGAAACTAGATGGTGGCTTCGATAAGGCTGCTCGTATTGTCAGATACTGGAGTTCCAGGTTTATAAATATTTCCAGGGAAAGCTTTTGACCACAGACACAGATCTTCCTCTGTACTCAAAAACCTTTTAAAAGAAGATACACAAGATGATCTCTTCTTTTGATAGCCTCACAAAATAACGTGTAAAGAAACAAAAAAGGATTAGTTTTTCCCTAGGATTTCCTTGTGTTGTGGGAAATGTCTTGGATTCCTTCCAGGTAGATTGTAAATATTTCCCAGGTTCTCCATAATATTTCTGAGAGTCCCTAATACTCTTGCCGGTGGCCCCTTATGCTGACTTGCCTGTCAGTGTTGCTTTGAATGAAACAGTTAGAGAGATCCACACTACAAAATGTATCCTATGCTGATAAGAGCCTTCCTGGAGTTGTCCGCTGTTGGCAAAAGATTTGGTACCACCAGAAAAGGGGGTGGAATACCTGGAGTTTGGTTAAGGCAACCAGGTTGTATAGGATCTGGAATACTTTCCCACGGGTACTCCGGGTCTCAAAAGAGTTAAAGAACTACTTTGATACAAATCTGCTCTGAGAAAGAGCTCACGGTTCATCTCAACTGAAAATTTCCTTCATCCTACCACCAAATTCTGCTGTGATATTTTTGGAGAGGATAGAGAATTACTGACAGGAAGCAAAAAAGGATTGAAAAAGGTCAGTGTAGAGTCAGGGACCTGGGCTATTGTTTTTGCCTCCCAAAAGTTCATGCTCTAATATTATTATCAAATGGCATCAAGTTCCTTTCCATGTTCTTCTCTAAAAGCAGCCCACCCCTGCAGTCCTTGTCCTCAGCAGCTTGTATGAGCACTTAGTATAGCCAATATTTATGGGGATTAATTTTACACCTGTGTAAACTTAGTTGACTATGAATGGGCTTCTAGATCAACATTAAACCTCCATCTCCCAGACACTCCTGAGATCATTATAGCAGGAACAGAGCTCAGGCCTTGCAAACCTTCTGGGGAGGTATTTCTTTACTCTTTTTTTTTCCCTGCAGATAATTACAAAGAGGAGACTTGCATCAGCCTTGTGGTAGTGTGACTTTTCTGTTTGTTTGTTTATTTTGGTTCTATATTTCACTTTTCCAGCCTCAAGTGTCTGCTCAGAGAAACTGGAAAGTTCTGGTGCAGTATCCAATTAACTTGATGCCATACTGGACAGGTCCTCACTATTCCATGTGTGTCCAGTTAAGCTGAAGGAGCTACCGTGTCTTTGTAGACCTTCAGGTGGTATTGAAAAGGGACTGATGGACTTTTTGCCATCGAATGAGCTTTGGGGCAGTCTGTTGTCATCCTTTCCCAGAGCTGGCTGCTACCAAACTGATAGTTCCCATCACAGTCCCGAGGAATACTGGATTTATCAGCTACATGACTTGAGTTAAATGAAATTAGGGCTCATCCCTTTGCTATCAAATCCCATTACTTTCCCTAAGATGGCTTAAGAATTGCAGTGTGAGCAGGATCTACCAGGAAAGAAAGTGTAGAGCTGGCGACGCAGAGAAAGGAAAGAGGGCTTAAATGAATTACTGTTATCTCTTGGGCAGAAAGGAAGTCTGCTAATGAGTTGGGCATTCTGAAGGAAACTTTAATTATCCTTCTCCAGGCAGCATCCAAGCATGCCGTCAACTTCAACATCTGTCAGAGATGCAGACAGATGTTTGTGCAGCACTCAGTCATCATCTGGTTCTGTGCTTACGCTCACACTGACACTCGTTGTCTGTGTTGGGAAGTTAATAATTATATTTCCCTGTTCCCGGAAAGAGAACATTCCCTGTAGGAGAAGTGAAACCCTTGAATCTGTGCAGCCCATGGCAGTGGGAGCTGCCCGTGCTCCTGGTTTTCATTGATGGTGTTCAGAGGGAATGAAAGCTCGCAGAGCGTCAGGGCAGAATCTGTGGCCTTGACCTGGTACCAGTATCCCAGGTAGAAGAGAAAATTGACATTCCCTTCCCTCTTTCCTCTGGGAAGCAACACTATTTCTAAATTTTCCTTGTGTGCCTTTTCTATGTATCCTGATCTCATTAGGCTAAGTGTGGCTTCTCAGTGATGTAACAGTCTTAATTCATAAAAATTTGCTTGGGCCAAGGAAGGAAGAAGGAGGAGGAATTGTGATCTTTCTGCTTGGTTTTGATCAGATACTTTTTAGCGAAGTATATGGCAGCTGACCAAGACAATGACACAGTGCTTTCCTTTTTTACAGTTTGAAGATAAATCTGATGCGGTATTTGATATTACAGAAAAATGTAAGTATTTTTATTTATTCTCTGATGTCATAGTTTCACAAAGCGTTTCTTGGAAGTGTCATTGCTGCTGAACAAGACTGTCTTGCCCTCATCCCAGCCCTTCCTGCTCATTCACTCCTGCACTGCCTTCTCCACAAGTGCTACAAGTGAGGTGAATGGAAATTAATGTTTTTTCTTTCTTTGGTTGGTTTTACTCAGTTCAGCTTCTGCTTTGGAGTGGTGAGGGGGACTGAACTGTTTCTGTGTCAGCAAGGTTTTCACAGTAATGTTGGTCCAAGAAGGCTGAGAGTGTTCAAGGAATTGCAGCATCAGCCAGATTAGGACACTCACCCTTCTCCTTTGTTACGTATAAGGTTGGTCAATTTTCTGACTATTCACTGGGGTTTTTTTTCTCCCTAGGTGGTGAAATTCTGGATGCAGAGATGTCTGAGGACGCTGACCACAACTTAACACCTGCCCTCGACAGCTTGTCTTACGGAGTACCAAACCGAGCAGGACCTGAAAATTCACTGCAGGGTGATGATCATGATTATTTTCTGAACTCTGGGGATCTTGCAGGCATACCTGTTGTTGGGAGTGACAACGAAGATGATCAGAATTTCACTCCAAAGGACACTCTTTCTTCAGCAATTCCCGATGAAGATCATCTGGAAGAGGGCAAGAAAGTTCCAGATCATGAACTGGACAGTGAAAAAGAAATTCAGGTTCAGAATGCAATCCAGAAGGATCTCATTTCCCCCTTTGAGCAGGGCCCTGTATTTAAGTCACTTCGAAAAGATTTTAGCATAACACGAGATAATGGCAAAGAGGTTTTTTCAGCAAAGGACAAGAATAGAGAAGGACATTTTCAAGAACGTGAAAAACAGTTGGAAAAAATCCCTAAAGATATGGATCCTAGATTGAAAAGCAGTTTTCTTGACAAAGCAGGTAACTGTTGACATAGACCTGGCTGCCCAGCAAAGAGGAAGAAAGAACTAGAGAGAAATCAGCAATAGGGCTAATTATTAAAAACATCACCTTGTTGAAGAGAGCAGGCAGAGTTGTGTGTAGGGAAGCAGTTTATGAAGAACCCTGAAATCCAATGAATCCTGTGTTAGGAGGAGGACTTGCAAAGGCTTGATAGTGTTAGGGAGGTCTCATTCTCTACAGCTTGTTACAGAGCCTCAACATATCCTTTGTTGTTGTGGTTTCCTAAACCAAGCTGGGTGACAATTCAAGCTTCCTTTTGGTTTTTCTCACTGTTTTTTTATAGACCATGGTGCTCCTTGAAAGAAAAGGTGATAACGTTCTGGTAAAGTTGATGGCCAGTAAAGATTTTTTTGTGCAAAGTACCAATTCTTCACTGATCCCTAGGCATTTAAAGCAGTATGGATTTGGTAGTAACATCAGGGAAAGGCTTGCTAGAAATGAGTTAGTGTCTGCAGGAACGAAGCCAGAGCATAGCTTGAAATCTGCTTTTCCTGGGAGACCGCTCTCCTTCTTCCTCAAATAGTTGTGTCTTGGACTTCATCCAGCCAACATGGAGAGAACCAAAGATGCCTAAAATCCCTTTCTCATTTGACAGTCACCATAATCTTGCTGCCCACACACTTATTTTTGACTCCTCCAGTTACAGCAGAATAGTGAATGAAGGAGTTAAGAATAACCAGGCAGGAACACGTGATTTAATCTTATTCAGCAGAGGGAGGGTGAGCCAGCACGTGAGGGACTCCTGGCTGCTTGTTCACATTCACAGCTTACAGTTCTGAGATTTAAACTTTATATGTTCAGCAACAGCATCTTAAAATCAGTGCTTCCAGTGGGAACCAATGATAGAGAAACAATAGAGATGTTTTTTACAATAACGTTACGGATGTCTCTACTTTTACCTTCAGTTAGAAATCAAGGGAAGGATGTTTCTGTATATAAGATGTATTTCAGAAAATTGTAAACACCTACAGTTAAAAGATGAGGTACAGTAGTTAGTAATTGAAACAGGAATGACAAATACTTGTGGTAGCATCCAATATCTAGAGTTTTTAAATGATATATTCTAAAAAAGCAGAAGATGCTTTTTCCTGAGAAGACGGGAAAAGGCAAAAGATCAGAACAGCAAAGAAAAAGCTGGAAGATGTTGCTCTGAAAAGTATTTTCTGATTTAAATGTCAAAATGGGAGAGTTCAGAACCTGCCGGGGTGTGGAAAATTCAGAATGAACAATTTGCGTTGGAATTTTACAACTATTTTGCTGGAATGGGAAAATAATGATCCAATAGAATAATAAAAAAAAGTCAGTTCTCTTTAGGGAACTCACCTTACTTGCAGGGAGGAGAAAGGGAGTAGTTTAATAGTGGTGAGGTGCTGTCAGACACTGGGGTTGGGGAGCAGGACGAGACTCTGATAGTTTTAAAGGCAATGCATTGGAACCTGTATTCATTTCTATTTAATGTATATGTTTTCCTCAGTTCATAATCAAGTAGAAGAAACATTACGGACGCAGTTAGTGCCACAAACTCCAGAAACTAACTTCAGGGTAAGCTATAGATCTTTCAACCACTTTTGCAAGTGCAGCAATATGCTGGAATAATTCAAAATACGTATTTTGTATTTGAGTGTAAATCTGAGTGTTAAGGAAACTGATCTTCTGACTCTTAGACATCTTTGCTACTTAAACAGTGCATATAATTTTGTAAAATTTTCCTGGTCCTTTCTTTGGATTGAGGATTCTTTTGCTAGCCACTTTCCTGTTCAGCGTGGTTGGAGTGACCGGTGAGCCGAACCTACAGCTGGATACATCCACTTGACCTGATGCCTTTTTTCCACATGAGCCAGGGAACAGCTGTATCCACAGGAGACCCTCCCAAACAACCAACTTACAGAGCTGGGTGGCTTCTGCTTTGGCCACAGGAGTGGAAAGCACTGGGGGTGGGATGAGAGAGGGGGCTGCAGGGAGGTTGAGGCAGCAGCTGCTGCCCAGCATTTCTCCCACCTTGGCAGGACCGAAATCTCTTGGTCTGCAACACAAACTCGCCTTGGCAGCAGCCCAACTCCTCATGGCAGATGCAGGAGGGTGAATTCTTTTTCATATTATTGTTTCAGGAGTCTAGCTACCTATTTTCTAGTAAGGAATCTATTGGACAAGAGCTGGGGAATTCCTTTGCACCAAATATTAGAATTAAGAAGGAGCCTTTGGATGACGAATATGATAAAGCTATGGCCCCACAGCAGGGACTATTAGACAAAATTAAAGATGAACCTGGTAATTCTGAGGTAAGTTTCCCATTGCATTTCTCACTTTGGTCTGACAGCTGACCGCTTAAGCTGAACATAAATTCAGCAATTTATTTGGTTTGTTGACCGAAATTTAACTTGAAGAACGTAGTTTAGTAGAAGGATTTTTCCCTCTTACACTACTATGAAACCCAAACCCCCCAACTTTTTGATGTCTTATTACCTTATCTCTGAAAATGTTTTGCTTTTCAGTTAGAAACAAAGCCAAGTGCTCTAAAATTTCTAATACTAAATCTGTGGCAACGTAGATACTTTATCTAACTAGGAAATAAACTGTAAATCACATTTTGTTAAATACTTTATGAGTAGTCACAATTAGAGATATAAATTAAAGCAGTGCTGTTACTGCAACTCCCTTCTTAAAAGTCGCCTTTGCAAGTACAGTGGTTTGTTCTTGTTTTAAATTAACACGTAGAGGTCTTAGCAAAATATTTAAGTACTTACACATCAGTGAAGTCAATTTAAGTATGTGTTTAAGTGACTTTCTCCTTCAAGACTGACTTTTTTTTATGATGGTAGAGGTAAAAGCTCAATAGTTGCAACCTGGAGAAGATCTGACCTATGGATTGAACAGTGCTGGGGCCAGGATTGCTGAGCTCCAGCCGGTTTCTGTGCCACTGGTTTGCTGTGTGACAGCAGGGAAATGAGCTGTGCTGCAATTCCTGTCTCCCCACTGCTCATATTTGGGTGACATGTCAGACTTTATATGTTAAAGGCGTGCAAAATATCCCAAGTGATCCATCCCCTTGCACCGACACGAGAGTGTTGGTGTTCCTGTGCAGGTGTTAGTTTTTAGCATCAGTCTTTGTCCTTCTGCTAAACCTCCTCTGCTCTCCAGGCCTGTCTTCCCAGCACTTTTTCTTCTTTTCCCATAATACTCTCAACAAGAAAAAGAAGTAAAGTATTTGCAACTTCAGGTTTTACTGTCCTTCTGATTTGTTCAGTCGCTGTGGGATTGTTTGGGTTTATTTTTCCTTGAACCTATAGAATGTCAAACCACGTGTAGATTAGTTAAATCTGTCTCTTCTTTTGTCCTCCCAAGATGGCATCTGCTGTGTGGATTTGTGTGGAATGCAAGGCGAGATGTCTGTGGTTATCAAAGATCATATTAATAAGTAAAAATGAAGACTTGAAGAATTTAAATGTCAAATATCGTATGGTTCAAAATATTCCTTCCTGGAGTAAAATCCTGTGATTATCAACTCTGCCTGATACTGGAAAAGTAGGAGAACTGAGTTCATTTTGTTTTGCTTTAGATTGGAATTAATATGGGGGGATTTTATGGGTTTGTTTTTTTTTAATACTTCCTGAAAGATAAGAGCATTTCTTGCTGTAACTAATAGTTGGAGCTGAAGGTTTTTGGCTTTCAGCACTGTTAACGCTGCTGTGAAACTGCTCGATCATGCACAGTTGATGTCAGGATTTGCCTCCATTTCTTTTCCTACTCTTGACTAAGGATACAGTTGCAGTTAAAGTGCTTAAAAAATTGTATGTCTGCAAATGATTCGTTTTAAAATAATAATAATAATTAAAATGGTGCTTGAGAATCTCATCATAGCATGCCCATACCCAGCTTAGAGCTTCTCTTACCCGAGATTTGATTGTTTCAGTCTGATGGTTCACATGATCAAGGAACACCATTGCCTGTTCTCCTGGGAAACCTGTTGAGAAATAGTTTGCTTGTCTAGTATAGAAACTTCCAACTTTCCCCCAGCAGTAAGAGGAGTGTTCAGCTTGAGCATGTGCTCAGTGGAGGTTGTTGTGGGATTGTGGGAGCTGACGGAAGCTGGGGAAGCATCTCACTGCCACTGGGAAGGGAGAGCTTCCTTTTGCTTAGTGATTCTGAATTGGCTTCCCTGGCAGCCAGGCAGCAGCTGTGAATTTAGCTCAGTCATAACATGACATCATGCCTCACTACTCCCAAACGACTGTAAGTAGGCTAAATCTTATCATCTCTGTAGTTCCAAGAGATTATGCTTTTCAGCCTATTAAGATTTACATGTGGAGTGTTCCAAGCTGCTTTCTGGCTCAGATTTCTAGGGAGAGCACGGGCAGGAAGCATGGTGTCAGTGTGAATAGCTGCTGGGGACTAAGCCAGTCATTTATAGCATGTCAGCTATTCCACCAGCAGCTGTCCAGGGATTTTCTCATCCTGTACCAAATGTGAGGTGATTCCCCTCTCGCTGGAGCTGGGACTGGTGGTGCCAGCCTTGTTCTGCTGCAAAGTTTCACCTTAGGCTGCTCCGAGGTCCTAACTCCTGGGTAGGACAGAATGCTCCCATGCAGGTCCCAGCTCTATTTTATTGCTTCCCTCCATGAATGTGGAGATAAAGTGTCTTTCCCAGAACAGAGGCAAGGGCTGCAAAAGCACTTCCAGATGGAAAGTTGGAGTGGAAAGCAAAGATTTCCTTAAGCTTTGGCTGAATTCTGGAGTGTCTTGGAGTGCAGCTGCAGAGACGAGTGCACCAGGCAGCCCCACTTGTCCATTTGTGCCCCCTCAGGTGTGGTTTGCTGTGGAGCTCTGAGCCGGAGCTGTGTGTGGTGCTGACACAGCAACACTTGTCACCCGGCCTTCGGGGCAGGCTTAGGGCACCCATTCTTCCCTAAAGTTCAGTGCAGCGTTGTGAAAGAATGGAAGTCGTGTAACCTGTTATCACATGTGTGTGTTTGTTCTCCTTTTCCTTTCCCTTTGTTTTAGGAGTACGGCCAGCAGCCAAAATCTCAGGAAGGGGAGCTGAAAATCAGTGCTGTATTTTCAGTCAGTGGCAATCCTCTCGGTAAGGAATAAGCAAGAATAACTTCATTTAAATCTGTAAAGTGTGTCACCTTTGCAAATAGTCTTGCAGGTCATTCTGCACTTCATTCACTGTGTCTGATCCCAGTAGGAATGAAGAACTAGTTTGGCTTAGAGAGAATGAAATTGAGATTATGAAATAATTGTGGTTTTGAGGCATAGGAAAATTGAATGTGAAATGTGAATGTGAATAGGAGAACTGAATGTGTTAAATAGTCTTAAGATGAAGGGAGAGCAGGTTTAGATTAGGTCTTAGAAAAAATGTTTCCCTGTGAGGGTGGGGAGGGCCCTGGCACAGGCTGCCCAGAGAAGCTGTGGCTGCCCCTGGATCCCTGGAAGTGTCCAAGGCCAGGCTGGACGGGGCTTGGAGCAACCTGGGATAGTGGAAGGTGTCCCTGCCCATGGCAGGGGGTGGAATGAGATGGTCTTTAAGTTCCCTTCCAACCCGAACCACTCTATGATTCCATGTGCACATTAAAAGTGCATTCTCCATCTTCAGAGTAGTTATAAAAATCTGCTATGCAGAAAACAAGCACAGGGCATGTATTTGTGGAGAGTTCATCTGCTATTTGATTCTCCTCTAGACCCTGACAAGCCAAATAAAGCCATGAGCTTTGTGCTTGCCCCTGCACACCAGTGAGTTCTGTGTAATAGAGCCGTAACACTTACTCTGTGTTTTCTCTGTGTGGTTTTTTTTTAGTTCCACAGCTGTCATCAGGTTTCCAGCCTGCTGTGGCATCCTCTGGCATGAGTAAAATGCTTCCCTCAGTTCCAAGCACAGCTGTTCGGGTTTCCTGTTCTGGCTGTAAAAAAATCCTGCAGAAGGGGCAAACTGCCTACCAGAGGAAAGGCTCAACCCAGCTCTTCTGCTCCACACTGTGCCTCACTGGATACACCATTCCAGCTTCTCGCCCACCAGCTTCTACCAAGAAAACCTGCTCAAGCTGCTCAAAGTAGGATGGTGCTTTAATTTGTTCCACTAATAATTGATATTCAGGCAGATAATGAAAGGCTTCAGTTCTGTTCTTGTGCCCCTCACTGCGTCAGTAGCGCTGCTCCTGTTATGCTTTCCTTCAAAAATTGGGGGCTGATGCTCTTCCCTGTTAATTGGTCTGTCTGCTTGCAGTTCCATTTCCTTAATTGGGTTTTACATACACATAGATGTAAAAGCCTCTGTGGTGCAGAGTGCATCTTCTCTATTTTTTTTATTTAAATGAGCCAAATATTAAAAACTGTATTTCTAAAGGTCCTCCATTTTCCTGCCATTTCGAAATGTCATTGCACTCTCAAAACTACTAACAAGAGTACATTTTCAAAAAGTATTTTATGCATTATTTCTTCTAGAGGATAATAGATTTATGAATCCCTAAAATGAAGTAAAACATGGGTGAGTTAATGTATTCAAGGCAGAATATTTTCTTAGATTCTAAAAAGCAAAATTAACTTTTCATTCAGTGAAATGAATTCATTGTGTGATCCGTTATGTGATCTTGGATTTCTGTAGGTCTTGGATTTCCAAACTATGTCACTGCTACTTTCATAACATGTAGAGAGATTAGGTTTATTAAGAATTGAGTTTTGCAGGTAGTGGCAGTTTCAGCACCCAAATCAGTTACTTTCTGCCTAAGCCCAGAGTAGAAAGGTGAGGTTGGGCTTTCTAGAGTCTACTTGGACAAAATCCTTTAGAAAATATGTACATTTTCCACAGTCCTGTTGGATACACAGTCTTGAATCTTCAGCTCTAAAAACCATTTTAATTATTAAAATTTTTTGTTCATTTGTATTATGTCCAAGTTAGCAAAAGGAGACTTTTGTGGCTCTGTAAGATGTCATTACTATACATTCACTTGAGGCAAATAATTTCCAGGCTGATCATGCTACAGTCTGTTTATAGAGAATTATTCATATGTATAATTTTTAGTTATGAAAGTTACTTTGCCAAAGGAATGCTGCTTTGTTCATCATTTCTTCATCAACAGATTTATTATTTAAAGTTTTACAAGGGCAACTGAACTTAAACTTGAGGCTTCCATGAATTATTCTTTTCACTTGCTGCCTTAGTGTGAAAAGACCTTGTGACAAAGTTTAGAAGTCTTGGCTGTAATTTGTATTTATTCTGTTGAAAAATGGGTTACTTCTGACAGGACAAGTGAGGAGGCATCCTTCCAAGCAAGGAAGTTATATAAGTATTTTCTCCTAGTTTCCTGACTTCAGGGCTTCAAAACTTTTCTGTGAAGGGTTGTTTCGAAAGAGAGAAGAAACAAGGAGAAAGTTCAGTGTGTTAAATCCAGCAGCAAATAAACAAAATTCTGGATGGGAAATAAAAAAGTTAAAATAAAAAAGTTAAAGTCCTCATCAGACCATGGTGGACTGAACTAGTGCTGATTAGAAATTGTGGCCTTTCATTTTTCCCTTTTTTCCCTACCCCCTTATTTCTTAAAAGGAATTGTTTCACATACGCTGCTTTCTAAATTTTTTGTAATAAAGGCTGTGCAAAACAGTTACTTTCTCCAAGTTCCTTTAGAAAAGATAAAATGATAGAGCTTGTGCTTTTTGTAGGCCACTCCTAATTCCAGGTACAAAATGTTTCACAAAATACCTACTTAAGAATTGTACTTATCGATTTTCCTAATAGGAAAGCAAAAATGAAGTCAGATACTTAGACAGCAAAAAAGAAAGGTTTAAACTGACTGGATCCACCCTCTCCTGGAGAATGTTTAGTCTCCAGAAGAAGCAAGAACAGCAAGTTGACATGAATCCGACATTAATCCTTTATCTCTGTGTTTGTTTGTCTTTTTCCATAGAGACATTCTGAATCCAAAGGATGTAATCACTGCCCAGTTTGACAACACAGACTCCAGTAAGGATTTCTGCAGCCAGTCTTGTCTGTCTACATATGAACTGAAAAGGAAACCCATTGTCACTATCCACACCAACAGCATTTCCAGCAAGTGCAGCATGTGCCAGAAGAATGCAGTGGTAATTGCAGATTTCCTCATTTGAATTTCTTTAGCTCAGCACAACTTGTTGTCTCAGAGATGAGCACACATATTCTTTCTGTCCTTGCTGTCTATTCCTTCTTTTCTTCAGATCAGGCACGAGGTGAATTACCAGAACGTGGTGCACAAGCTCTGCAGCGACGCCTGTTTCTCCCAGTTCCGCTCGGCCAACAACCTGACCATGAACTGCTGTGAATATTGTGGAGGATACTGCTACAGTGGTTCTGGCCAGTGTCATGTCCTGCAGATAGAGGGACAGTCCAAAAAGTTCTGCAGTTCCATATGTGTGACAGCTTACAAGCAGGTACATGTGACAGGACAGTGGGAAGTCTGGCTTCCCACTGCCAGAGGGCAGGGTTAGATGGGATATTTGGAAGGAGTTCTTCCTTGTGAGAGTGGGGAAGACCCTGGCACAGTTTGCCCAGAGAAGCTGTGGCTTCCCCATCCCTGGAAGTGTCCAGGGCCAGATTGGACGGGGCTTGGAGCAGCCTAGCATAGTGGAAGGTGTCCCTGCCCATGACAAGGAGTGGGACTGGATGAGCTTTATGGTTCCTTCCAACCCAAACCATCCTGGGATTCCAGGATTCCATGATTCTGTATTTGGACAAAATACTAAAAATAATATCCATCTAATCTTTGACTAGATTTTGGGTGTTTTAAGAAACACCAAATTTCCTAGTTAATTATTTCAGTTATTGTATTGGTCTAAGGTAACTGCTTTCATCATTTCACAGAATAATAGAATCATTAAGGTTGGAAAAGCCCTCCGAGATCATCAAGTGCAGCCTTCAACCAAATACCCCAGTGCCCATTAAACCATATCACAAAGTGTCTCAGGTCGAAATGGGTTTTGAGCACTTCTAGGGACGATGACTTGCTGGTAATCTTTGCCCAAATGTGTTGCTTTTTCCTTCACCACTGGATCAGCTGCCAGAGAATTCCAGTGTGGGAGAAGACATGGTGGAACCCCTCAGCAGCAGCCCACTGTGACTGTTTTCAGCCTTGAGATGCTGCCTGTTTTAAAGAGTATTCTTTATGAAGTTGTAGCCTTTGAATTAAGTGGAGAGGAAAAGTAATAATTAGTTGATAATTATGACTTTAATTTTTAAACTTTAAATATTTATTTTTTTATTATAATGGATCCTCTTGAAGACGTGAGCATTTCAGAGAACCTTAGTTTATTATAATAGCTCAATTATTTTTGAATTACTTATTTTAACGCAATTACTTTAGGAAAAATTGCCCTCTGATAAAAGAGTGTAACTTCATTTTGTGGCTTGACTCTGCTGTCCCATTATTCAGGCCACTTAGGCCAAGAAAGGCCTAATGAGTTAAAAAAAAATTATTGTAAATGTATTTCATCCAGAAAATTACCTTCAGAATTAGTTGTCCTCTGAAACAAATCTGGAAATAAAATTAAATAAGCTGGAAAGGTTTTCATGCTGCTTTTATATCACACATCAAAATGCCATATGTGATCGTTCTCTTGAAAATACAGTATGTTCAAAGCTTATAAGGTTAAGTCAAATCTATTTTTAATTGATTTTTAAACAGCATTCAGCTCAATTGTCGGGTACATTCTGATAGTTTCTGGAGGTTTGTGGGTGTTTTCAAATCCCTAAAAGCTTGTACTCTGTTCTGTCCTGTGAAGAGCTGGAATAGCTGGTGCCAGAACAAAGTGCATTTTTGAGGCTGTCATACTAAAATAATCTGGTGCACTAATTCTCAAAGTTTTTTCCAAACTTAAAGACCTTAAACACAAAAAATGTGTTTACAAAAGTCAGGCTTTTTCCTGTGTCTCTCTTCAAAAGCAGTTTGTGGACCATACACTGAAAAATGTGATTGCTACTAGCAGATGGATCTCTTTCCCATTTTGCTGCCAAACATCATCAGGGGACCTGCTTCTCCCTGTTCATTGTTTCCTCATCTGTTCAGTGGGAATATTGCTTACATACACAGCTGATGCATTAAAAATCATAAGCAAAATGTCAGTTCTCAACAAGATGTTTGAAGTTGTCTGATACAAGGTGCTGATCTGTGCTAGTACAACCTGTAGAGGGGTTTGCAGTGGAGGCCTTTGCCCAGACAGCCTGGTTAAAGTACTGGTTAGAGTGGCCTGGGAAGGTCAAACCTCAAACCAGAGCTCAAATCAGTGTATCTGCACCATGAATAACCCAGCTATAAAACAAGTGCTATTTCAAGCACATTGGCACATTTTATAAATGTTTTAATATATGAGCGATAATTTCCAGGTTAATAAAACTGCCAAGTTTCAAATGAACAACCAATTTCCATGTTTTCACAGAAGTCAGCTAAAATTACACCCTGCACACTGTGTAAATCTCTGAGATCTTCAGCCGAGATGGTGGAGGGCACGAATAACGTGGGGAAGACGGAACTGTTTTGTTCTGTTAACTGTTTGTCAGCATACAGAGTAAAAATGGTCACTGCTTCAGGTAAGCTTATCCTTTTGCTTCTATAGAAACTTAATTTCATGTGGCTCATATCCGAACTTTATGTGTCTTGAAATTTCAGGCTGATGCTCTTTTTTTGTGAGGGTGGGAAGTGGCTTTTTTTTAAAGGGAAGTGCTGAGGTGGGAACATGAGGACATTCTACCATAGATAAACATAGCAGTGACAGTACAACCATTTCAATTTTGGTTTTAAGACGCTTAAACATGATAACCAATTTTAAATCTATTTTCTTGCCCTTACAAGTGCAGCTGGTGGGTTTCCCAGCTAGACAGACCTCTTGTGTGGGTGTGTGCCATGCCACTGCTGGGACTCTTCTGCCCCTTGTTCGCTGGGGGGATCAGCTTTGTTATGTCTGCTCAATGTTGCGTGGAGCTAGGCAAACATATTCTCAGCTATTTTTCTTGTGGAAATAGAAAAATGCTTACTGACATTCTAGGGATATGGGGAGATTAATTAAATTTCTGGCAAGCAACAGGCACAGCAGCTGCAGTGTCTGCTTCTGAATCTGTGGAAACGTCTTCTCAGGCTTCTGTCTGTGCCTTGGCTCGTCATTCAGACTCTGTTTTTGTATGCATGGTGCAAAATTAGCTGCAATACAAATTGATGTTGCATAAATCACTTTTTCTTCTCTGTTTCACCCTCAGGTGTTCAAGTTCAGTGCAACAGCTGTAAAACCTCAGCAAACCCTCAGTATCATTTGGCTATGTCAGATGGGAGCATACGCAATTTTTGCAGCTACAGTTGTGTAGCAGCTTTTCAGGTGTGACATCTAGGATTTCTTCTTAGCTGAATTAACAGAATGCTAAATTGATGGTGGAAATACCCAGGTGCAAGATGGAGCCCTGTAAAATAAAGTCTGTCCGTTTGCTTTCCCACAGAATCTGTTCAACAAGCCTGCAGGACTGAACTCCTCAGTGGTGCCCCTGTCACAAGGCCAGGTCATTGTGAGCATCCCCTCAGGGACGGTGGTCTCGGCCAGTGGCACCACCTCGACCGTGTCCCCCAGCTCCACGAGCACCTCGGCTGCAGCAGGGCTCCAGAGATTGGCTGCCCAGTGCCAGCAGGTCACCTTTACCCGCTCCGTTGTGAAAATCAAGTGTCAGCATTGTAACAGGTTGTTTGCAACCAAACCGGAGCTGCTTGACTACAAGGTAAGAAAGATTACCAAGGGCCTTCCAAGCTCTTTTTTCACAACAGAAACCCAAGAAATTGTAGTTTATGTGCACTGGTCTGTCAGTACTGCGTTGTTGCTTACTGTGACCTGCTGTGGAGGGATTTGGAGCTGATTTTGTTGTCATTTAACCAGTATCAAATTAATACTGGTACTAGCTCTATGATCTTAAAACCAGAAAAAAAAGAACTCAAAAAAAGCCCCAAATCAAGTGATTGCCTGGCTAAATAAACACATTCCTGTGTCTTGGACCCAAGGATGTTCCTTTTAATCCAAGGACAAAGCACATTGGTGAGGGCTTTCTGCAGGAAATTTTGATTTATTATAAAGTTAAATGGGGATACTCATTTTCTGGTGCTGTCTGTTGCTGATTTCTAAGGGTATAAATACACTTCTGCATTTCTATTAACAATTTAAATGTATTATTTGGGATGTGACTCATTCAAACATTGAAACCAAAACATTCTGGCTGCGTTGCAGGGTAAAATGTTCCAGTTCTGTGGGAAGACCTGCTGTGATGAGTATAAGAAGAAGGGCAATATGACGGCTTTGTGTGAATACTGCAGGTTTGAGAAAATTGTCAAGGAGACAGTGAGATTCTCAGGCGTAGATAGAACATTCTGTAGTGAAGGTAAGAAAGGGCAAAACCCTGAGAGAAAACAAGTCACAAGGGTTTTTTCCTTAAAATTATTGGTGATACTAAAAGAAATCTAATATTTTTAAGTTAGGAATCTGTTTTTTAGGTTTAGGAACACAGAACCCTGCTCACACTTTACATTTTAATGGTATGTTTCAATGAATTATTACAGACATCACTAAATACAGGATTTAGAAGTGCCAAGTAATTGTCATTTTGGAATTAAAGAATGTTTTTGCTGTTTTCTTTTAGTTTGTAAACTGCTCTATAAGCACGACTTGTCTAAGCGCTGGGGAACCCACTGTAAAATGTGCAGTTACTGTTTACAGACCTCCCCCAAACTGGTCCAGAATCACTTTGGGGGGAAAATGGAGGAGTTTTGTTCAGAGGATTGCATGTCTAAATTCACAGTTTTGTTTTACCAGGTAAGCAATATTCTCACATCCTCTAGAAGAGGATGCATACCCCTTGTTGATGTTTCCAAGTGTGTTCAATTTGTCCCTCCCTCTGTTTTCCTAGATGGCAAAGTGTGATGGTTGTAAGAGACAAGGTAAACTCAACGAATCCATAAAATGGCAAGGGGAGATGAAGCATTTTTGCAATCTGCTTTGTATTCTGTTGTTCTGTAAACAGCAAGGTGCTTCTGACCCTCCGCTCCCAAACAACACAGGTAAACCAGGCTGGGGATGGTATTGCCTTTTGATGTGTGGGATAGTGACGTGGATGTTTGTCTGCAAGCTCATTTCAGTGAACTCTTGAAGATCTGTCTTCTACTGGGGAGCTTGTCTGTTGCTATTGAGTGGGCTCGGGTTTAGGTCACTCTTACTTGAGACAGTTTCAAACTTCTGTAGGTATGAAATGCAATTGCTTCATGTACCAAACAAATTTTAAAGAAGATGAAGCAAAAGTCACTTTCGGTGACTTCCATGAAACAAATGCCTGTTTCATTGGGGTAAAATGTACTGATACCTAGTGAAGACATGTTAAATATCTAGCTTGTCTTCATAACACTTAGTCAACGTGCTTGAACGTTAATATTCATTTAACAAAAACAGTCAAGTGGTGGAATTAGTAGACATAATGGTTTTAATATTCCCATATATAAACCAGCCACGGCTGTGCAGTCTGTAGGCATATGAAGAGTTCCCATTTCTGTGTCATTAAGTGTTGATTCTTGGGGAGTATCAATCGTAAGGTTAACGAGTGCTGTAGCTGTTTTCTTGAGCAGGTGGAATGGGAATGAGGGTGGGAATGAAGCCCACAGGAATAAGAACTGTGAGTTTCTATATGGAATGAGACAAAAAGGGATGAAAGGCCCACAAAGACAGGAGGAGAAAGTGAAACAAAAGGCAAGAATATCACTGATCCTAGAGGGGCATAATCTCTCCCTGAGTGATGGTGGCTGCAGGAGTAAGGTACCCAAAGGCAATGAGATATTAATTGGAAGTTTTTAGTGTGCCAGGCCATATTCAGCTTTTCAGCTTGGTGCACATCTGCTGCTTACATTGGTGGGAGCTCTTTTCCCCTCTTGCTTGATTTGCTTGTGGAACTAGCTCCTGTTTAAACTGAAATGCTGCAGCTTGACACCTACATTCCCTTCTCACACAGCAGCCTCTTTCATCTGGAGACAGATCTGAAGGGTGGGTGTTGTTTCAGAAATGCTTTTTTTCTAAATTATCTTACTGCTTATTCTCATTTTCTTCTGTCCACTATGTCCAGCAAACCTTTCCATGGCACCAGCCTCCTCCTCAGGCCCTCCTTCTTTAAGAAAGGATTCAACCCCTGTCATAGCAAACGTGGTGTCCCTTGCAAGCACCCCAGCTGCCCAGCCTACTGTTAACTCCAACAATGTTTTACAGGGTAAGGCAGCTGAATACCATGCCTGTACTTTTACATCTCTATTCCTGAACATTTATATTTGCTCAGGGATTTTATTTTTTACTGAGAACAACGGCCACTTCTTCATTATGCTTCACATCAGTGCAGATGGTTGCGTTTGTCCTTCCTTTATCTAGGTATAAGTAATGACTTAAATTTATGTACATACATCAGGGAATGAGTTTTAATTGGAATTCTTTTTCTTGACCTTGGCAGAATATGGATTATGGTCCTTGATGATAAGTAGCCATGTTATTGTATACTTTTTTTTCTTCACAGGTGCAGTCCCTACTGTGACAGCAAAAACAATAGGAGATGTAAGTTTTATGAGAGACTTTTCTCAATTTTGCTCGGATTGTATCAGTAACAAGTAAAGTATCCAAGAATTTGGCACCATCATTTTGTAACTGAGTTTTGATTGGGATTTAAAATTCATCCAGCTTGCAGATGCTTTTTAAAAAATTGATAGAACTTACATAGTACAAAAGTCTTATTGTGTCCACTGACAGATTAGATGTTTTCAGGCAAAACTTGTCAGATTGTAGCTCTTGAAGTGTCTGTGGTTCTCCAGTAATTCATGTGTGGCTTCTGCACTCGAGGCTGCCTTTTGTGCCCAGAAGTGGGATAGGATGGCAAAAGGACCAGCACGGGAAGAGGGGACCAGCCTGAGCTGCTGGGACTGACATGACCAAGCTCCTGCAGCTTCGTTTTCCTTCCCCACTCCCTGGTAGTGTGGTAACAGAGCTGTGGGGAAAACCGCTGTCACCACTTACCTGGGGATAACTCTTAGAGTTATTCTTGAGCTCTCTGAGGTGTGTGGTGTAACACCTTGCAGCTCTCTTAAAATACAGAGATATTTTTATGTAGCTTTAGGTTCTGGAAGACTGGCAGCTTTGCTTTTAGCTGGAGTGTCACTTATGGATTAGAATATGAGTTTTCCGTCTTGAAATAGCTCCTGTTATTTGAATGCATGACTGAAAATTACAGTTAGCAGGACATGGAATTAGTACAAGCATGAATAGTCAGTCTGTGTGTAATCAGGAAATGATACTGCTGCTGCCAGCATTGGTGTTCATTTTTCACATTTATTTGTTTTCAGTGGTTTCACATTAGTTTACTCAGTTTTATGGGTATCTGTAGCAGCCAGACTTTTAGTCATCAAAAGTATCTTAACATAATTCCTCTTTATATCTCTGCCGTCAGTAAGATTCCAAGGTCATAAGTTTATAGCCATTATTTGACTACAGAATCCAAATATTCTTGCAGATTTGTTCACTGCACTGATAACAAAATTAGCTTTATTAGCAAAATTAGCTTTAAACAACATTATTGTTGGATTAAAGTAAATTGAGATGGAGACCAGAAAGCACCAAATACATTAGCAAGCTTGTTTTGCAGTAGTTTTTAAATGATCATTTTTATCAGCAAATAGAGTTTTAAATTCTTCAGCCTCCCATAGTAGAGAACAAACATTAGTCTTATGTTATCCTTCAAATCAATACAGACTCTACCCTCATTTGTGTTTTCCAAACAGGCAAGTACCCAGACAGATGCCCTAAAGCTCCCATCATCAAAACCACCCAGGCTTCTGAAAAACAAAGCTTTATTGTGCAAGCCAATCACCCAGACTAAGGCCACCTCGTGCAAACCTCATACACAAAACAAAGAATGCCAGACAGGTGGGTGTCTGATCTCCTACCCCTGTTGGAATTGTCTGTACTGCATTTGAGAGAGTAATATATGATTTATGTAACAGAGAGTATTTTTAATGTGTTGTAAAACATTAACTAGTTTTCAGGTTGTTGTGTGGTATTTTCCAATAATTTTTGATGTGTTGTTTTTTGCTATAACAGAAGGAGAAGCACCTGCTCAACCCCAGATCATTGTGGTACCTGTTCCTGTACCAGTGTTTGTGCCAGTGCCCCTCCACCTCTACACCCAGTACACGCCAGTTCCCCTGGGGATGCCAGTACCTGTAAGTTACGCTGCAGTTCATTACAGAAGCCGGTGGTTTACAGGCTTGTTTTGTGTCCAGCACACTCAGCACAGTGTCACTGGGTGTTGTGTCTGGTCATGCAAGTGGTTTTTGGAGTCCTTGAAGCCATTTCCCTCCTGATTTCATCATGTTTGGTTAAACATCGTCACACAAAACTACCAAATTGTAGGGAGAGTACAGAGCTGGCCAGTCTGGAGTAATTTTTAACTTCATTTTAATAGTCCTAAAATATATTTTAGGTTAAATGGGAGGGACGTCCCTTGTGTATTTGCTGATTCCCTTCACCCCTAAGTATGTTCCGATACTTTCCCTGTGTTCCATAGGTACCAGTTCCCATGCTCATCCCAACTACTCCAGATAATGCTGATAAGATCATTGAAAATATTCAGGAAAACAAGGAAAAGATTCCCATGAATCCATTTGAAGCTGATCTCCTTCAGATGGCAGAAATGATTGCAGAAGATGCAGAGAGAGAAAAAACACACTCTCATGGTGGTAGGTAGTGGTTTTAAAAAGGAAATGAAATGCACTGAGGTGAAGGCTCTCTCACCACAGAAGTTTTTCTTTCCCTAATCCTAGATGCTGATTTGACTTGTGTTGACGGGAACAGGTTATGAGAGGTAGTAACCTCCAGATCAGTACATCGTGTGGTAGAAGGAGGAGTCAAAATCAAGACGACAGAGCAGCTGCTTTAAAAGAATATTTTCCTCTCAGGCTTTTTATGGAGGATTCTTGAAGGGTCATGCAAGTCAGAGTGTGTTGGATAGTGACCAACCCATGTAATAAAAGTGGAACAAGCTGGAAAGAGATGAACAAAATATCTTACTTGTCTACAGATGACCAAATAATAAATAGGGAGGGATGAAAGCCTTTGGAAAATTAAACCTATGTTGGTTGTGCATTTCTGTTTCCCCTGCAACAGCATGACCAAAGTAGAAAGCTCTTAGAACTCCACTGGGGGAGAAGGCACAGCATGTGTGTTCATGTTATGACCTAATACATAGGTTTTTGCTGTTCAAAATATTTTATATTAGTTGTGCAAGCTGTCAGTCATGTGTAGATACAGATTTCCTTCTTTTTCTCAAGGATCTCAAACATCCGAGCACGAGCTCTTCCTGGACCCCAAGATATTTGAGAAAGGTCAGTCAGATTTTTTTATTTTGCAAATGGATTTTGATCCTGCTGCATTTTTTCTTGCAAACTCCTGGTTCTGCCTTTCCTGTAGCACATGGTCCCTGTGATCCCTCTCATTGCAGACCAGGGCAGCACGTACAGCGGAGACCTGGAATCAGAAGCAGTGTCCACTCCACACAGCTGGGAGGAGGAATTGAATCACTACGCCTTAAGATCCAATGCCCTGCCAGAACCTGATCCAGAGCTCAAGCCGTTCTCCAAAGGTGATGTGGAACAGGACCTGGAGGCAGATTTCCCATCAGGTTGGTGTAATGTGGAGAAAAACTTGTTCTGTAAAATCACACACAGTTTTCTGCACGAGCATTGTACCAGCAGCCTGCTTGTGTGTTTTCATGTAGTGACACTGAATGTTTAAAGCTGAAATAGTTGGTCAGCTCTACTAAAAATTACTAATTTGAAAATATTACTGCTGTCTTTAAAGACAGCACTCTGCAGAGCCCCTGACAGGAGCAGCAGGGAGCCTTGCTTGACTCCTTTGAATTCATCACTTCTGTGTGCCTGGGTATCATCCATGTGAGTGGGGGGTAGGATCATATTTGCCTGAATAAATGAACCCACTGTTTTGGGGGCTTTTTTCTCCTAGTAAGAATTTACTTTCTTTATACAGCAAGTGCACAGATTGCTTAATTAGTCGAATATCAGCATTATTTGAATATACAAGTGTGATTGTCAGCTGTAAGGTGCTCCATAGTATCTCAGTGACAGTGACACTTCTACCTGGGCTGCTAAATCATGTGATTAAACTCTTCATGGTGTTGATTTGACTTCAGACTCATTTGACCCTCTCAGTAAAGGACCGGGTTTACATTCACGTTCACGGGCAAGACGGAGACACAGGGATGGCTTCCCACAGCCAAAAAGGCGGGTAAGGAAGTGCTTCTGGAACACAAATTCCTTACATTTTGAAATAACAGCATTGTCTTCTCTAATCTAGCCATCCATGGAGGAGCTGATTAAATGCTACTTTGTTTGGATGTGTTTGTTTGCCTGTAGGGACGGAAGAAGTCTGTAGTTGCTGTGGAGCCCCGGAATCTGATGCAGGGCTCCTACCCTGGCTGCTCTGTTTCTGGGATGACCCTAAAGTACATGTATGGGGTAAACGCCTGGAAAAACTGGGTCCAATGGAAAAACGCACAGGAGGAACAAGGGGACCTGAAGTTTTCAGGTAAATTTGTCTCTCAGTGGCGACAGAAATACTTAGCTGAAAAGCACTTGTCTGGATTTGTGATTCAAATAAAATTAAGATTAGATATCTCTGAGTTTTGCAATACCCATAAGTGGAGAACAGATTTTATGGAATTCTGTCTTGCATCTTTCTGTGCATTTAAAAATCATAGCTATTACATTCTTAATTGATCTGTTTCCTTTAAAAACAGTCTCTAAAACAGTAGAAATCTCCACTTTTCCTTCTTTGCACGTAGTAATTCTTCATTTGTAGCACAGATGCTTTATGCAGCTGTAGAGCTCTTCTGAGCTTTTATAGAACCATGAAATTACAGATTTATCAGGCCATAATTCTAAGATGACAACACCAGCTTGGCCCTATCCATTTTATCTATAGCTGGTGCATTCCCAAAGTATTTGTTGGTCAGCAGAACTGTTTGCTGGTGTGATCCAACATGAAAATCTTAACACCTTATTTCTAGGCTTCACAGCTGGAAAGAAACGTTTCAGAAGTCTGCCCATTCCGTGCTGCAACCTGCCTGAAACTAACTTTATTGCTCCTCATGTCTCCCTGGGGTGATAGATAATAATGACAATTAAATGTAATTTTTGGGTTTTTTTCCAATGATGAATTATTTTTTTTTTTTTTTTAACAAAAGCCCAGCAGTCCTGGGATTTGGCAGTATCTCACTCCCCTTTTCCCTGGTCTCAGATCTTACATCATTGAGGGTAATGGGCACTGAGTTTTGAGGGCAAATTTTCAGAGTCAAGCAGGGAATTTAAGTTAGGAATAGAATAGAGCTCTCTGGGGATGGTGGAGAAGAGAGCAAACCATAATAAATACTTGTGCAATGTAAAGAACTAAGCATGGCAGGCCTTACCTGGCATAAGAAAAACCATAAAGGGAAAAATTCTAGTTAGGATGAGATCTGCTTTTTCATCTCTTATTTGGAGTTTTTGTTGTCATTGCATGAGAACAGCTGGGGTTTATTTCCCAGGAGTGGAGTATTCACGAGTAACTACGTTTGCTTCTTGTGGCTAAGGAAGTAAATATTGCAGTCATTTCCAGGAAGCTGTGCCCAGTCCCAGAAAGATTCCCTGCTTATTCCCAAGCAGGCAATTCTGAGGTGTGGAACAGCCAAGCCTGGTAATTTCATTGCAGATCCTTTGGTCGATCAGTTCCTGGTTGCCCTGCTTCCCTTTCCAAACCCCCTCCATGTCCCATTGAACTCTTCCTTCTTTTTTCCTTTAAGAAGTGGGATATGCTGCACTCAGCTCATGTCCAGAAATACTCAGTGTCTTTCTCTCACTTGGGTGAGTCTCTCACTCCCCTGAGTCCAGCTAGAGGGGTAAAACCCATTTATAAGCCCCAGGCTGCCTCGAGCTGATGCAGCCATTACCATCCCACGTTTTGGGTTCAGCAAACTCCCAAACATTTCCATGGCTGGGCTCTAAATTCCTGCAGCCTCAGTACTCACTGTAACGTTTGTACTGATGGCACATGCAGCTGCTTTGGGTTTTATTGGCCAAATCATTCAATTCTCAGCCAACAGATAGGGAGGAGTTCACCATTTAATCATGCAGGGTAGTTCATCTATGAGATGGGAGATTTAGGAGTTCTGCCTGTAAAGATTAGGAGTGTGCAAAGATTTAATGTGCTGAATTAATTTTTCTAATCGTTTTCTTGGCCCCAGTTCATCCTGTGAAGCTCAAGGAGGACATTCTCTCATGCACATTTGCTGAGCTGAGTTTTGGCTTGTGCCAGTTCATTCAAGAGGTGCGGAGACCAAACGGAGAAAAATATGATCCTGACAGCATCTTATACTTGTGCCTTGGAATTCAGCAGGTAACTCTGGGAGTTAGGGCTCTGCTGAGAACATACAGAACTTGCTCTGGTTACTTATGGGACATCCACAGTCCCACACAGCAGCTTGGGGTTTATAGAGGAGGCAAGAATGTCTCTTTTTTGTGTTTTATTATTTGCCTTAGTCCCGTACATGACTTTTATTCTGGACATTTTTATGGTAACAGTGACCCAGTTCTTCTGTCCTTATAGGAATGTGATGTAGGGGCTGAGTGTTCCTACCTAGACACAAATACTTGGGTTTGGAACTTTTTTGATAATTTTTCATGTGTAGGAAAGATTTGCTCCTCAGAAATCCTTGTTTTAGGATGGAATGGTTTAGATCTAAAATAATTGCCCAATGTTCTTCCAATATATAAGTTTACATGGATGAGGTTGCCCAGGAAAGATTCTCAGTGACAAGACAGATACTTGTTGTGTTGACAATATTTACAGAAAAAATATATATTGGGAATAATTGCATTGTAATTAGTGAATACTGAGAGTAATGTAGTAACTCCTTACTACCTGCCTTGCAACAGTAGCAGTACAAACCAAGAATAATACTAATTTCTGTTTTAAACTCGATGTTCAATATATTTCTGTTCTGGTTTTTTTTCAGAGCAGCCTGCTTGGTCCTGTTCTGAAACAGTCATTTTGAGATAGTCAAAATCTATTTATAACATAAAACCTATTTAATTAGACTTGGAATTATCTTAATTTTTTTTTTTTCCTGGCTATACTTGGACGAAATGTAGAAAAGGTTAAAATTCCAAGTGCCATTGATAAGTTCTAGGCATATCAGTGATTTTTGTGTTCCAGTTTTGATTTATTTATTGATACAAACTCATGACTTTTAGAAAACTTTTTAAAACTGCTCCTTGATGAGTTTAAGGAACTTTTCTTCTTTGGTGCTGCAAGTTGAGCAATTTCAGCAGCCTGTGTCTCTTGTCAGGAGGTATTAGCATGTAAAGTTCTTTTCAACAGGAAAATAATAATTATTCTAGTTTTTATAGGCAGACTTTTTCAAGAATATTTAACACTTAGAGGAAGATGATTTTGCAAAAAATGGCTCTAGAGCTTGAAATATTAGCAATAGTTTGTCTACATCTCTCCTTTCATACTGGAGAGGTCCCAGTCCCTGCAGAAAATTTGATGTGCAGTTTTACTGGAGATTTCACCGAAGTGTTTGGCCCCATAAGACACTGGGACATAAGAAAGGAAAAGAATCTGATGCCCTGTATTTTTTCTGCAATGTTATGTAATAACAAACTGTTTGTCTCCCTGTGTTTTTCTCTTGTAGTACCTGTTTGAGAATGGTAGAATAGATAACATTTTCACCGAGCCCTATTCCAGGTTTATGATTGAACTTACAAAACTTCTGAAAATCTGGGAGCCTACAATTCTTCCAAATGGTAGGACAAATTTTTTGTTTTATGTAGCTGCATAACAAAACTGTATCATAAATTACTATTTTCTCAGAGCAAGAAAGAGAATGTGATCTGAGGCTCTCACGTTATCTCTTCTCTCTATACCATGGATTTTATGTCTGTATCTGCCAGTTATGGTTACACTTAAAAGTATCTTTGCCTCTCATCAATCCTTGAAAAGAAAGGATCCCAATTCTAGTATTCAACACATTAGTTTTTCTCTTCCCTCAAATTTTAGCTCATTTTTTTTAATACAAGTAGCCAGACTTGAATATAGTATTTGAGATGAGTTACTGCAAATACCATGTACAGTTGAGCTGGTATTTCCCTTTCAGTGCTGGAAATACTCCTGGGGAGTTTGAGGATCACATTAGCAAATCATTGGAATTTTGTCTCAACTCCAAATTAAGACTTCCCAAATTCTGCAGATACTTTTAATTGGTTTTCAAGCCTGATTATGTGGTTTATAGAGCTGGACACCAGCCTTATGGGTACACAAAATCTTTTCCAGAGTATCAGTGAAACTTGAGTAATGTTGGCAATTCCACAACTGGCTTTTCATTTAGAAAAATGAACTTTCTATTTAATACAGAAATAATCTAATTACATATAGTTTGCTGCACACAGTGATATTTTTTTACAACAAATTTCTTCTAAACCCCTGTATCTCCCTTTCCTAACTGACTTATGGTAATCACAATGGGCTATTTCTACACAAAATGGGACTTTTAAAGCCCATCCTCCATGTTGTAGGAATTACACATTTTTGCAGTTGGCTGACTGGTTTCATACAGTGAAATTAGAATTTAGTGAGAATCTGCTGGTGTCTGCAACTTCTTTATATCCTACTCTTCAGGTATTGGAAGTTCATGCTTTTCCACAGCTGGGTTCTCCATGCTGTTATGCTTGAGCATGCAGTATTCTGGTTTTCTAGGATTACAGCTGCTGATGATGTGAATTTGACCTGATGTGTGGTTCATTAATGAGGGTTAGCTGGAAGAGCATTTATATGCATAAATAACTATTTTCTTTTTTCTTTGCCCGTTCTTTGCAGGTTATATGTTCTCAAGAATTGAAGAGGAACACTTGTGGGAATGTAAGCAGCTGGGTGCATATTCCCCCATCGTTTTGTTGAACACCCTTCTATTCTTCAACACCAAATACTTCCAACTAAAGAATGTCAGTGAGCACCTGAAACTGTCCTTTGCCCATGTTATGAGGCGCACCCGAACTCTGAAGTATAATACTAAGATGACATATTTACGTTTTTTCCCACCCTTTCAAAAACAAGAGGTAGAATCAGGTGAGTGCTCTTTGATTATCAGGATTTGGGAAATCACATTTGTGTGGTCTGACTTACAGAATCAGAGAATTCTGCGATTTTGTATTGTCTGCTTCTCTTCTAAAGAGGACTGGGGAGAGCAAATATGTTCTGCAGTAAGCAGATCTATGCTGTTATCTTGAGCACATTTGCAGTATTTTTCACTGCTTTAAAGAGAAATTCTGAATGAGCCAAGGCACCCAGGAGAAACATACAAAGGAGGTGTCACAGATTTGGCTGCAAATTTGTGTAATAGTCTTTCATAACATCCTCAGTTTGCATAAAGCTTTATTAACTGATTTTAAAGCCTTTTTTGAAGTCTTTTTCTCAGCACTCCATAATCTTGGAGTTTGGAGGTCCAGACCATTATTGTGCATTTTTAATTCCCATATTTATCCTGGGTCTGTGTGAGGAACAGATCAGGCAGCCCCAGTGGAGAACAGCATGTTAGCAGCTTGCACTCAGAGGCAAAGACACACAGATTTTTGTTCTCTGTTAATTTTTGGCATTTGGGAAAGGGAAGGGTTTGATCCTATTGGCTTCTTCAGTTCGTAGTTCCAGTGCATTGCGTGAATTCTTCTGTAATAAGCAAAATTCTATGCTCCATATTTTCCTGCTAGTTCTTGTGGATTTTCTAGATAAGGAATGGGCTGTGGACCTGGCCTGTAGGATGTGCAGCCCTTTGCCCACCCAGCAGATCACACCAGGTGACCATGGTTGGATGGTGACACGTGACAGAACCAGTTCAAGGAGTGGGTTTGGGTGATGCAGAGTCACCACTGGGTGCTGGGCTGAGACACCAGGCCTTGTTCCTGAAGGTGCTGCTTTTCACTGAACTTCTGTGATGCCGTTTTTGTGTATCCAGATAAATTATCAGTAGGCAAAAGGAAACGCAGTGAAGATGAGGACCTTCCCACAGCAGTGGAAATGGCTGAAAACACAGATAATCCCCTGCGGTGTCCAGTCCGACTTTATGAATTTTACTTATCGAAATGGTAAGTGACAGAACTTGAGTTTTGGTCTGTGAGTAGACTAGAACAGGCATGTGAGCAAGGACCCCACACAGACCCTCTGTGCCTGTGCTGTGGTTCCTCTCCCAGGTTCCCAATCCCTCAGTGTGAGTGGAACAGGAATTCCAGCAGCAGCACTGCCGTGAGACCCCCAAATAGGTTTTGTTTATTACTGGTGTTGGCTCAAGAGCAGAGTTACAGACAGAGGTGTATACTTTAAATAAATGAGTTCTTTGGTGTATATGTAACATATGTATATGTATATGATGAGTGCCCATGGCGTTCTCATCTCCCTTAATTCCCATGTACCATCCTTCTTGTGAGGAGATTATAACTAATACCCAAGGAACATCATGTTCTTTGTGAAAGAGTGTAGGAGAAGTGTGAATTAGGTAAAACTCCTGATAAATTTTGCCTGCTGAGATGTGAGATTAACTTGTGTTTAGGAGTTTGAAAGGAGACTGTAGCAAGGACAGAGATATAAATCATTTTTCTCTCCTCTTTCTATATAAACTTCAGTTAGATCCTTGAGCAGGTGGAAGATGATGTTCTTCTCTCTTCAAAGAAAATACCCATGCAAAATGAAACAGCATCTCATTAGTGTCAGCTGAAACTCAGATAAATCACCCTCAGAAATGCACCTACTCAGCGTACTACAAATATCCCATTACTGAGGCAAAGACAGGCCTGCAGCTGTCCAGACTCTTCCTCTCCCTCTTCTTACCTTCCCTGCCTTCCCTGGCACATCATTAGAACCTTTTCAGTTGTTCTTGGGCTGGCAAAGCATTTTCATGCTCCTCATCGTATATCACAGCTGAGCCTCTGCAGTGCTGCAGGCAGCAGTACAAATTCCCTTTGCTGTTTTGGTGTGATTATCCCAAAGCCAGACAGGAGGGATCCTGGCTCTAGAGGAGTTTAGAACCCCAGCAGAGCCTGGAAGCTGCCCTGAAGTCAGTCAGTCTTTCAAACAGACGGGCTTAGCATTGCAGCATGGCCAGGCAAGCTGGGATTTAGTTTTACTTGCTCTTGAACGGCACGTTAGAATCAATTAGGTTGAAAAATCCCTCTAAGCTCATCAAATTCAGCTGTTCCCCCAGCACTGCCAAGGGCACCACTGAACGCTGTCCCCTTTAACACCACATGGCTGTTAAATCCCTCCAGGGATGGGGACTCCACCACTGCCCTGGACAGCTGTGCCAGGGCTGGACAGCCCTTTCAGTGAAGAAATTTTCCCTAAATATGCAGTCTAAGCCTTGAGGTCATTTCCACTCATCCACATTCCACATTCTGGAATCCCAGAACCAGTTGCATTCAGAGATTGGATATCAAATGCATCTATCAATCCTGACATTGCTAGTGCCATTAAGTGGCTGACAGTGAAAAACCACTGCTGTAAAGAAGTTACTCGGATTTTCTTTGTTTCTTTATAGGCAACTGATGCTGAGTGACCTGGAAACAACTGTTCCCTAAGTGGAATGGTGAAACAGAGTTGCTATCTCACTGTAACTTTGATTTCTTTGCTGATTCTTTCTTAACTTTTGGTAAGATTGTAAATGCAGCCCAGTGTTCCTAAACGTTGTTTCTTTTCCATTGGCAGCTCTGAAAGCGTGAAGCAGAGGAGTGATGTGTTCTACCTGCAGCCCGAGCGCTCCTGTGTTCCCAACAGTCCCATGTGGTATTCCACATTGCCAGTAGACCCAGGAACCTTGGACATCATGTTAACACGGATTCTTATGGTGAGGGAGGTACACGAAGAACTTGCCAAAGTCAAATCAGAGGACTCTGATATTGAGTTATCAGACTAGCTGCAGTGGGGTATTTTCCTTTGAATACACATCAGAAGCACCAAAATGTGAATACGTCCAGCCTTCAGAAAATATATATTAAATAAGCCAAGATAATGTCACCTACAGGCAGATTTTGTACCACAGTGGATGTACAAACTGGAACTGGAAGGAAGCAAGCTGTGTAAGCTGCAAATCCCAACGTCCTGTGGCACCGATCAATCCTCGGAACAAATCCAAGTGGAACTCACCTATTGGAATGGTGCATAAATCCTTTATCTGTTTAGGATTTTTAAAAGTTGTGAAATATTTTTAAGGCAACCAGTTGTGTAAAATCTACCCTCACACTGTTGGGCATGGAGAGCTAGATTGTGGCTCAGGCAACTTCCCAGCCTGCTGGCTGGCAGCCCGTGCTGCCAAGGAACACGTGGAGATCCTCGAGCTCCTCCAGAGGATACGAGAGAAAGGGGTGAGGTTTAGACAAACAGACACCTTCCATTATAAATACACCTACACCTACACTTTTATAGGGTTTTTTTTTTGAAACTGGGATCAAATGTTAGGAAGGCAGGAGCCACTGGCCATCCCAATGGACAACTCTGGCTGCTGTTAACTGGTCACACGAGGCCAGACTCCGGCTCCCGCTCCGGGCTCGCGCCAACTCTTGTTCTGTTGGAAGAGGTGCTGTAGGTCAAACTTCTGAGTGACCTTTTGGGGGCTGTCCAGGAGGGGATGTTGTGGGCTCTGTGCAGAACCCCTTCCCCAGCCCAGTAGCTCTGCAGCCTGTCCCTATAACCCAGCAAATACTGTGGTGCGCGGAAAGTTTATTTCCCTTAAGGCAGCTTTCCTTTCTCCTCTTTCCCTACTCCTATGGTTTTGATTATTTTGTAAGGCAAATCTAGAGAGGGCTTTGTCATTTCAAACAGAAATACACACACACTCTTTCTCTTTCCACCTTTGCAACACAGGCAGTGTTGTACAAAGGATGCAGTATTACTTCTGACAACAGAACTGTGGTAGAAAATGACCATGTGTGTTTATATCCCGCCCCACCCAAAGAGATTTAGTCATAGTGTTGGAAATTGAAAGAGATTTTTTTTTAAGGCTTGGCTGTTACTGAGTCTTTTGGAAAAGTTCCCACGTGGTGTTTGGAGGACAGGACATTATCAGATACTGTCTGTATCTCTGTTTTCTCAAGCTCTAGGTGTGTGTTTCTGATGACCAGTGGTCACAAGTTCGTTGGAAACCCAAACTATTTTTAAAGAAGAGAATTGTATGGTTTTTATCTAGCTCTGGTCAGTTATCCATCTTCTGTAACAGGAATCTGATATTTGAGCTTGTCACTAAAATTTCAAGAGATGAAAATTGACAGCCTTGAAGAATATTTCCTTTTTTTTTGTTTTGTTCTGTTTGGTTGGGTTTTTTTGTTTTTTAATTATTTTTTTAGCAGTTACAAAAGTAATTTAACAAAAATAAAATCAGAAAGTAGTCTATTGACGTTGTGTACTCGGTAGTCCTGTCCCTGCCTGTAACAGATTTCACTGATGTATTTTTTAATACAGAAAATTATGTGAAAAGTAAAACCTGCCCCTGATTCTGTCTGACCAAAACCCATTTGTGTCTGTCATTTCTGAGCAAAGGTTCTTCTTTTTCCATTGCCTGGCCTGGCATTCCCAGAGGAGACGCTTTGGCCACCTCTCTGGCACTCAAAGGCTCAGGGATGCTCCTGCAGGCTCAGTTCTTGCTCCATGAACACCAACCTGCCCCTCCCCATTGTTGCATTGAATAGTGTAATTGCAGGCACAGTGGATTGGACTGGGAAGGTTCAGGGAAAACAAAACCATTCTGGAAAGATCAGTTTGTAGGGGATTAGAAAGGTCCGAGGTGTGTCCGCTGCACCCAGGTGTGCCCAGAGCTATCGGTGTCCGCAGCGCAGGGGAGGCTTCAGGAATTCCCGTGTCTCCTGGGCAGCTGCTGGGGGTGCAGCTGCACTTTTCTGCTCCCTCCTTCCCTGACCCCCTGGGAATGAGCAAGGCAGGAGTGAGGACAGGCTGTGGGGAGGGAGGGCAGGCTTTCTTTGGGTGGGGACGATGTGAAAAATAATCCCACAGCTGAGTGTTCCTGAATAGACGTTAACAGAAATATTCCCATAGAATAACGTAGGGTACCTGTACCTCATGAGAAACACTTTTCTTTCGCTAAAGATCCTCACTGTTTCTTGTCTGGGAACACTTTCACTGAGGTTCATTTTTTGCAGGTATTTAGAATGCAAAGATACTCGCCTTTCAGATTCTCTCATCAAGGAAAGTGAAATCACTTTCAGTTTCATTGGCTGAAAACGAAGTTGTTAAACATAGTGAAAATTCCTCTGTCTTGGTGGCTGTGCCGTGAGAAACATTTCATTGCAGTTCTGTGGTAATCATTAACACAGTAAGTAGTTTCAGTTTCAATTTCACTCCTGCTTGGAGGCCCTTTGGCAATGGTCTGCATTTTCCAGGGTCTGCCTGGGCTGTTTTTGCCTCATGAGGAATTTCTTGTCAGCCCAGCTCAAGTTCACACTGACGCACAAGAGGGATTACCTTGAAGGATTAAAATATATTTGTAGATTATACACACAGGCTCAAAGTTCTGAGCACAAACTTGTTTGTAGTCAACATTTCTGACTCGGTTGCTGAGCACACAAGGTTTATTGAGTTATTCTTTTAAATTCTTTAAAATCATCCTGTGTCATGCTGAATCACAGAATTAACCGGTTTGGAAAAGACCTCTGAGATCATTGAATCCACCCTGAGACCTAACACCAGCTTGTCAACCAGACCATGGCACTGAGTGCCACATCCAGTCTTTTCTTAAACTGTAATCTCAGAGAAGCAATAAAGATGGGTGTGAGAATGAAAAATAGAAAACTTCCTGCTACCAGGGTGCCAGCAGGTCCCAGCGCAGGAGGTGCTCAGTGCAAACCTGCTGCTCCATCCTGGCTTCAGTTCACTAAAAAAGGGAACTGGGACCACATGGAAAGCCACAGAATTAGGTGCAAAAGGAAGTTCAATTATCTTGGGAATTACTCTGCCAATTCCTGTTTAAAAAAAACACCCCAGGATTTCTCTGGAATAGTTTCCAACTCCTTGGAGACTTAAAACAGAGCAAAGTCCCTCATCATGTGTCCCCAGGTGTGCTGCTGGTTCAGTGCCAGTGTCACAGAGGTGACTCAGAGGAATGCGCAATAAAGTCAATGGTTTTATTGGTAACAATCTCAGTAACTCCCAGTCCCTTGAGCAGTAGTTTCACTGTTGCCTTAACAACAAAAGAACCCAGAACAAATGCTCATGCATAGAATGCTTACCGTGTTCATCACTGCCTGGCGAGGCTGGAGCTTTGCTCCCCTCAGCACAACAGGTTCCTCCCCATTCTTCATCCTGTCATCCATTCTAAACATTTCAGAGGCAAAATTAAGATTTGCTGTCTTCACTAAAGAGCTGCTCCCTGGCAGTACTTTCCCTGCAGCATCACTAGCCTTGTAAGATAAGTAAGAAATAAGTTCTGAGCAGTTGAGCTCCTGAGCATTTATTGTTGGTTTCTTTTTGTACCTATGTACGAGCACCAAAAATGTGTAAAAATCATGGACCATTGCTGAGGAGAAAAGCTGGAATGAGTTTAGGGAGCACTGAAATGGGTGTGTTGTGCCTCTGAGAGCTGCAGGTCTTGTCTCATGTTGCCAGAGCTTCACACCTGCAACAGGTGACGTGACAGGGGAGTCCCCACAGGATCCCCTCCTTTGCCTTACAGAGCTCAGCTGCTCCAGGGAAATCCCTGTGGTCCAGCACCACAGCCACAGAGTTGGGCAGGTAGGACTGACTCTGCTTTTGCATCTTCCCCGGGAGGAAACAATTGGCTTGGTAAAAATGGGGATGGGCCAAATGGTTTTGCACAATATTACTGTGTTTTTTATGAAGTTGACCCCAGCCCTTTTTTAGGTGGATTTTTTTAAACTAAAGAGGAAATTGCTCATTTAGTCTGACCACTGGCACAAGCTTCTTCCAGCAGCAGAGCTGTAAAACCTTGCCTTTTTATCTTCAGTTTCCCCACTACAGTCCCAAGAAGCATTCCAGAAGTTTTCTGTTGTGTTGTGCTTTCTGAGGGACAAATTCTGGACATGCCAGGAAGAGCAAGTGGCAGAAAAGCTGTTGCAAGGTGCTGGAAAGGTGTTTTGGGCAGGCAGGTATTGATGGAACATGGCAAAACACTAATATAAATATTAAGTCCCTAAGATTCATGGTTTTACATTCAAGACATCTCACTGTGGAAGCCCTTGATGCTCAGCCACTGCCACTGGTGCTGGCTCTGCTCCAGGGAGCTCTCTGCTCTGCACAGCTGCAGAATGGTTTTTAAAGTCATAAAGGCTCAAAGGGAAAAAAGGAAACTTGGATTCCTCTAGCCACAGAACTGAAATGTCCACTGGACATCACATTCCCTAAGGTGATGGATTTTCAGCAGAGATTCAGTTTTTATTAAAGAAACAAGACCTGGGATACCTGACTTTCACCTGCCGGGTGGGAGAAGGGAATTTATGACAATGAATCAGTGAAGTCAGACAGAGCATCACACCCCAAATCTCGAAATGAATCCCAAGGACATGGTTTTAATCTCAACATGTCCATGTGGAAGTGGGCAGCTCAAGTCATGCACCCCGATCTTGCTTGTCTTGGTTCTTAGTCAGCCTTTGGATATGGCACAAAAGGAGTTTGGGCCTGCAAGTCCTAGGCTTCTTACCCTCTCTTCTGCCTATTTATAACACAAACAGCCAGAGCAATTTGAAAAGATCTTTATGACCAGCTGGGAGCCGGGCTGCAGCTCTGGAGAGAAGGGTGAGAGTGATGGCACCTGATCTTTCTCCCAAGCTAAGCCACCGACTCAGGCCCCAGCCAAGGCTCCAGCGCACACTTCCTGCCACTCCTGTTGGATCGACGACACCTCATGTCTTGTCTCTTGCAATCTGTACCTCGGTTGTACCCTCTGTAAATTGGCCGGACTTTCCTACCTCGTTTGGGCATTATGAGGCAGAATTCCATAGGATGCTTTGCAGCCCCATGAAGAAAGGTGCTATAAAACTGCAAAGTGTTACTTCAGAAGATGTAACTAGGTCACCAGTGCATCATAACCTATATTAAACAGACTTTTTCTTATATGAGAATTTCTAGAGTTCAATGTATGGTATTAATAAGTGAATTCTTGAGACCCCAAAAATAGTTTTTGTTTCAATTGTATCTGTATTCTGGAAAAGTGATTAAAAACCTTTAACCTTAATAAAAGAGTGCATCCTCCTTTCCTGTATGATGTTGGAATCTAAATTTAAAAGCAGAATCTCACAGATTTCAAACGGGGAGGGCTCAGGTGTTTCTAAGCCACCATTAAAATGGCAGCTGATCACCTGCACAGCAACACCTGGTGGATCCCACGTGGTGTTCCCACTCACACTCGGGTTTGTCCCTCTTGGATCGCCTGTAACTACACACCTTGCCCAAACCGAGGGCAGGGGAACGGGCGGCACCGTCAGCGAGCAGGTCAGTCCTGGGGACTGAACATCCCCTGAGCTCTGCCACCCTCTAATGCCACCATCACCCAAGAGCCGCAGTGACACAAAAACACCATCTCTGCTGCAGGCAAAGCACCTTTAATGGCTTCAGGGCGCTCCTTGCTCAAGGAAATGCAAAGCTTTTAGAATGGGAGACAAGGTCCTGAGGGGCCTCTGGGGGCTTCCCAGCACCTGCCATCCTGCATGGCAAGGCCTTGGGATCAGGCACCTGCTTGTCTTCTCTTGGGTTCCTCCTCTGGAGTTGTCTGCTCCTCATGTTTGTCACCCAAGTTACTTTTTTTTGGTGTGTCACTTGGATATTTCTCTTTCTTGGGGGTTTCACTTGGAGATTTCTTCCCCTCGGACAGCAAGGCACCAGTTGCTGCACCAACTGAGCTCAGGGCAGATGTCAGCCCAATTTTGGCACCAACAGACAAACCTGCAGCTCCTGCAAAGACAGACCGAGGTGTGAAGTCCCAGGAGCATCGAGGCTGCCTCCTGAGGGACCGAGTGCTGGGCACAGAGCGCCAAGGACTCGTCCTGGGTAGGGAGAGCCCAGAGAGTCTGGAACAATTCAGACCAATGATGTGTTAGAGAGCTGCTCTGGCTCTAGAGCAAACCCAGGCTACAACTCTGTGTTCCCTCCCGCGGGGATGACCCCAGGGCAGCCCAGCTGCCCTGCCCTCCCCACTCACCGATCGACTGCAGCACGGCCACGGCGCTGCCGGCAGCCACTCCGCCACTGTTGGCGACGGCAGCTGCCGACATCATCTTGGCAGCGATGGAGCCAGCGGCGATGCCAGCTCCTGTGAACCCCAGCGCGGTTATGGCCACTGGGATGCCGACCAGCGCCACTCCTGCCAGGGACACAGCACAGCGTTAGGGTGCTCTCTGTGACCCACATCTCCCCGTGCCACCAGCACCAGAACCGGCCTTCCCAAAAGGACCCAGGGACCAGAGCAGGGACTGAGGGCTGGGGGTGCAGGGATGGGGACACCCCATGGCCGCAGGAGAGGAGCAGTGTGCAGGGCTGCAGCAGCGGGGGCAGGCAGAATTCCAGGCACTGGCCAGGGCTGCCCTCTTCCACCCTGCCTGCACCCCAACTCTCCCCAGCCCCAGCACTGACATTCCCCATCCCAGCCCAGACCCCAGGACCACACATGGCTGGAACCAGGCAGTGAACCCGAGTGCTGCTCCTCCAGTGCCAGACACTCACCTGCTCCCACTGCAGCTCCAATGGCAGCTCCAATGGCTGTGTTCTTGTTTCCTGAGAAGGAGAATGGTAGGAGGGCAGGAAGGACAGGAGCATGGACAGTAAAACTCCCGTGAGCAGGGCCGAGCATCCTGTGCCAGGCAGAGCAGGGCCCCAGTGCCAGCAGCAGCTCCTCCTGCCTTCCCCTGCGTTCATCTGCCCCCGGCCCCTGCAGGGCCCTGGGAAGAGCCTACTCGTGGCGTGGGTCCCGCTGCACCCCCGGGCTGGGAGGAAAAGGGAGAAGGGGCACACCCCAGGGTGCCCACCCACCCCACCCTGCTCTGCCCCTGCCGCCAAACCCACCATCCCGGAACAGCACAGCACACATGGCAGGTGTCAGCCCAGTCTGTCACCTGCCACCAGCATGAGATGAATCATGCAGTTCTTAACAACCCCTGCCAGCCCCTCCCTGTGCAGGGGGAGAGGGAGCAGGGCTGGAAACACTGCCCACTGCAATCCCTTCCCGGAGCAAAGCAAATCCCAAGGCACCTGGCAGGTACCCGGGCCCCGACCACACATCCACCACCAACACAGCCCCACCTGCAAGGCACTTTTGCTTTCAGGGCACCAATTGCTCCAGCACAACCCAGCTCTTAAGAGGGTGGCCAGGGTGCTGGGGCTTCCCAGTGCCTACCAGGCTGCCTGGCAGAGATCTTGGGACCAGCCACTTGCTTGGCTGCCGTTGGGAAGTCACACAGAATCACAGAATGGACTAGGTTGGAAAAGACCTTTGAGATTAAAAAGTGCAACCTGTGACCCAACACCTCATCAACTAAACCATGGCACTGAGTGCCATGTCCAGTCTCTCTTTAAACATGTCCAGGGACGGTGACTCTGCTGCCTCCCCGGGCAGAGGATTGCAGTGCCCAGTCACTCGCTCAGTGAAGAATTTTTTCCAGATGTCTAGCCTCAGCTTCCTCTGGGCTTTACCAGGACTAGTCTTACCATTGGGGTCATTACCAGGAGTTGTCTTCACCCCATATTCCTCATCTGAAATTTTCTCCTCCCCAAATTCCTCATTAGAAATCGTCTCTTTCTTGGGTTCCTCATACGGTGTTGGCTTCCTCTTGGACATCTCGGCAGAGTCTGCAGCATCGAACGACAGTAGGATAGATGTTAGCCCAATTTTGGCACCAATAGACAAACCTGCAGCTTCCTCAAAGACAGATTGAGGTGTGAAGTCTCGGGAGCATCGAGGTCTCTTCCAGAGGGACCGAGCGCTGGGCACAGACAGTCGGCACAGTCAGTGGGGACACCCCATGGCCGCAGGAGAGGAGCAGTGTGCAGGGCTGCAGCAGCGGGGACTGGCAGAATTCCCCTGAACATCCCGCCCTGTGCCGAGCTGCCCTTCCCCTCTCAGCAGCTCCCAAGTGAAGCCGAGCACCGCTCATCCCGTGCCAGACGCTCACCTACAATTGCAGCTCCAACGACGATTCCAAGGAGGAATACAATGACGATATGATTGATATCTAAGAAGGGGAATGAGAGAAGGGCAGGAGTGTGGGCACTAAAGCTTCCCCCGGCTGGAGCCCAGCGCCCTGTCCCGGGCAGGGCAGGGGCGCGGTGGCAGCAGCAGCTGTCCCAGCGCCAGCCTCTGCAGCCCGGCAGGCGCCCTGGAAGGTGACCGGCGAAGGGACCGGCCCCCTGCCAGCCCAGCGGGAGGGGAGGGGAGAAGGGGCAAAGCCCAAGGTCGCTGTTCACACCACACCGGGTGCTCCCGCAGGGCCCGTGCCCCCACCCCACGAGTCATTAAACTCACCCATGCTGGGCTGGTCCGTAACGAGACCTAGCAGGAGTCTTCTCTAAGCACGGTCCTTTGGAAAACGAGAACAAGACTTTTTCCCTTAGGGGGGCACGTGAGACCGGCAGGGCTTTGGTGTCCTGCACGATCGCGCCCAGCCTCCCCTCTCCCTCCCCGCGGTCCCCCCACAAAAGCAGAGACCCCTCAGCTCCCGCCCAGTCTCCTGCCCGGACCGGGGCTCCGTGGCAGCTCCGCGGCTGCAGCGAGGTGAGCAGCACCCGGCATTGTCCCCGCCTCAGAGCAAGGGTGCTGTCCCCAAACACTCACCGCGGGACCGCAGTACCCCACGGCACCAACCTGTCCTGCGTGTACTGTAGTCTGAGGGTCGAAGTGCTGGAGAAAACATCCTGACAGGGAATGTTGGGGCACAGGATGTTCGGGAAATTTCGAGGACGCCTCGCTGAGTTTCACTTTCCCGTTAACTCTTGATGTTGCTGTCTCCGCTGGGGCAGGTATGGGGCTCTCTCGTCCTCAGGGCTCGGACCCTGGGGGTGTCCCCGTACGGAGCCCTCTCCCCCCGACAGCCTCGGACAGGAGGTGCGGGGTCTGCGGGGGAGGACGCCCCGGGCCGGGAGCTCCTCACGCCTGTGCCAGGGCTCCTGTGGCATCACGGGCGTTTCCCGACCAGGTCTGGGACCGCTGAAACTCCGCGGTCCTGACAAGGGCCCGGGGCAGTCTGGAGAGCAGAGCTGCAGGCGCTCCGCCTGCCTCCCCTCCACCGGGCCGCCTCAAAACTCCGCCAAAGCCCCACTCTGCACCCCGCTTTCTCCCGCTGCCTGCACCCACTCCTCACCCCGAGCCCGCTCAGGGCAGGACGGCGGCTGCGGCCCGGGCCGGGGCGCTGAGGGGCAGCGAGTGCCGTAGCTCATGCGCCGCTGCAGCTGGTTGAAGGGGACCAAATCCAGTTGCAAGTTGATCTGGTTCCTTTTTACCAGCCCCAGGGACACATCGTCTCTCCGCAGGCGCCGTCGGGTCTGTGCTGCTGATGGGGGCTCCTGGCGTGGGGGTCCCAGCCCAAAAATACATACTTCTTAACATTCCATAACGCCGGCCGGCTCCATATGGGCATATGAAGAAGTATGTAGGGTTGGGAGGGAGAGGCGGGCGGTGTGGGGCTGGGGCCGCGGGGCACGGGGCTGTCCCCGCTCCCGGCCGTGCCCTTCAGCTCCAGGGAGATCCTGGAAGGACCCAGCGGCCACGGTGAAATCCGAAGTTGTGCAGAGGCTGTGGACAGCACCTCCTGCCCATCCCCAGTCCTGTCTTCGGCCTCTGCCCGGTGCAGCCCCGCTGGAGGCACTGCCCATGTGTCCCCCTGTGCCTGCAGCCATCCCGGAGTTCGGAGATCCTCACATTTGGAGAGCGAGACAGAGCCGTGGCCAACCTGTGTGCCTCGGTCCCAGAGCCCTTCGGTGGCTGGAGGGTGCTCATGTTGGTGCCTTGGGGGATGTCTGCCCTTTGTGGTGATGGGGTGTTCCAGGATGCAGCCGAGGCTCAGCAGTTTGGACGCTGGGGGAACCTGTGCAGCTGCACCTGTGAGCAGATGGGGGCACACCCAAGGGCCACGTGCCGTGAGCGCTCAGGGGCCGGCAGGGATGGATGGCAGAGTTGGGCGCCTGTGTTTGGAGCCACTCCCGCAGGGGGAATCCCCATGGGCTCTGGCTCCTGGCTTGGCAGGGAACCCTCCTGCTGCTGCTGCTGCTGCACTGGCTCAGGATGCAGCAACTCATTCCCTTGCACCCTGCACTCTCCAGGACACTCCACACCCCACATCCCGCTGTCCATGTGCCAGAGCAGTGGTTCCGGGTTGACGCAGTTGGAGCCAGGATATGGGGGCATCCACCTCCCACACCCCCATGCCCTCCTCGTTTGCAGGGCCAGGAGAAGGACATGGGGGTCTGGGCCTTTCCCACCCCCACCCCACACAGCAGCTCTGGACATGGAAGGCTGGAGATGCCTTTGCCCATGAGAAGAGGGATTCAGCTGAGAGCTCAGGGGCTTGAGACCCTAACGGGGCTGCAGGGGGGCTCCCTGGCCCCAGCACAGTTTGGGCAGGGCAGGGTGACAGAGGGGACGAGTGTCACCACCACCCAAAGGCACCTTGACCCCAGTGACCTTCCCACCCCTAAATCTGCAGCTGGAACGGGACCGTGGCAGGTACAGGGAGTATCCCTGAATTCTCAGGGCTGCCCCCTCCCTGGACAGGGGAGTGAGGGGTGCATGGTCAGGAGGGGTATAGGGCTGGCTGGAAGTTGTGTGGCCGTGACTCAGCACCAGGAGCCATGGCCACCCGTGTGTCAGCTCCCTGCAAGGAGCCTCTGGGTGCCAAGTACAGCCTCACGTCACCAGCCCTGCTCACAGCACCCACAGGCTGCAGAGTCACTGCTCAGTGCTCCCCCCCCCCCCCCCCCCCGAGAGAGCAACCATTGCCATGGGGCACACAGTGGCTGCAACCACAGCCATGGTACCCCCAAGACATTCAGCCAGCACCCCAGGACCTCTCGCACAGCTGGTCCGGATTATCTGGCCCTGAGCATCCCAGACATGGGTCACAAGACACAAGACAAGTCCCAAACCCAGCAGCTGATTTGGGACAGAGTATGTCAGACTGGACCAGCACCCCTGTCCCACCCCAAATCAAACGGAGTGGGTGTGCTGAGGCCAGAGGCTGCAGAGATGCACCCACTTAACTCCTGGGGCTCTGCAGGCCCTGTAGTGCAGTGTGATGCTGCCCTGAGGATTTGCTGTAGCAGCACCGGGCTCCCAGCGACTGGCAGCACTGGCAGGGCTCAGTAGGATCCAAAAGTTCATGGCTGCACCCAGCCTGAAACCGCAGAGCCCGGGCGCAGCGTCCAAGCTTTCACGTCGCAGCTGAGTTCATCTCCAGTCACCTCGGCTGACCTTGGGCAGCCTCCCAGGACTGGGTATTAGAGATACCCCAGACCGAGGGGCCCACACAGCCCCATCCCATGGCACAGTTCCCACAGACCCCAGCCAGGCTCTCCCAGTGACCTTGGAGGGCTGCACACAGCTCCACGGGATGCTCGCTGCATCCGGGGAGCTCGTGTCCCCCAGTTCCTGCCCAGGCCATCCCTGCCTCTTGCCACTACCTCTCCTTGCCCCTGCCCTGTTCCACAGCCAGGCTCTACCTCACTACCCTCTCTGTGTCCAGACATTCCCAGTCATCACCAATCCCTCTGCAGCCCTGGGTGCACCCCCACCAGTGCAGGCACCCCTGAGGCCCCCCCCAGCCCAGCTCTGCCTTTGGCAGCTGCAGACCCCGAACTGAAACCCACCAGGGAGCTGTGCCCTGGGGCAGCCCCTCTTCCACAAGTTCTCCATGCCCGCAGACCGGGTGTGAGTCACCGGCCAGGGCAGCCCCCTGTGTTCTCCACCTGCCCCGAGGGCAGCTCCCTGCCCGGGCAGGGTGGTTTGTGTTCACCAGGGGCAGACGGCTTTGCAGGAGGAGGCGGAGGAGCCGGGGGGCTGCTCGGCCCGGCCGTAGTGGCACCCACACGTCCGCAGGCACCCAACAACCCCAGCCTGGCTATAAAAGGAAGAGTTTTTTTTTCCCCGGCTCCGTCAGCGTCCCTGGCCGAGCTCTGCAGCCGCTACCCCGTAAGGGCCTTTCCAAGTTTTCCCATCCTGCGCTGCCCCCCCCAGCCGGCTCCTTCCGACTTATCCATCCCCGGCAAACTCACTGCAGCAGCCGCTGAGTGGCTTATAAAATACCAAGAGGCCCAGCAAGGAGGAGGGAGGTGGGTGCAAGGGGAGCGCTGGCACAGCGTGTCTGGAGGAACACCCCGGCTCTAGTCCTGCCGCCCCTTCATCCACGGCACTGCCCGTGTCCGGGTTGTGGGCGCATGGCCCTGGTGCACCCGTCTGTGGTGGTCAGCACTTCCCTCCGTGCGAGTCCAAGATGTGATGCCGAGGTGCCCAGGAGTTGGGTATCCCTTCCCACCCATCCCACCAGCGTGGGGTGTCCCCACTTTTCGTGGCCGAGGGCACCCCGGCTCCCTGGGCAGGGTGTGACCAGCCCCGGTGCAGGGGGACACCCGCAGGCAGAAGGGCCGGGTCCTACCCGCAGAGCCAAGCACTCACCGCCAGGACCCCTCTGCAGCCAGGACCACCCGGGGGGGGTCCCACTGCCCTCCCAGCCACACCGAGAGTTGCTGCTGCCCCCCACTCCTCCATCTCCAACCGGGCTGACCCCCAAGCGGGGTGTGCCCTCCCCTCCCTGCCCACGCCGAGCCGCTGCCGGAACCCAGCAGCAGCAGCAGCATTCCCGGCCCCTGCGGGCTCAGCACCGGCCGGGCTCGCTGAAGGTTAAACGTGGGCGGCGGGAAAAGACCCGCTGCTCCCCGCAGACCCCGCACCTTCCACCCGCAAGGCCACTCACGGTCCTGGAGGTGACAGCGGCCGCAGCAGGCTGGGCTGGCGGCAGCGAGCTGCGGTGACACCCGGCACGAACACGCTGCTTCCCCGCTCGCCTTGACTTTGCCACAGGACTCCTCCGGCTCGTCCGCAGGAGCTTGCAGCATCCTCCAGTTCAGCGGGAGAAGTTCCTCGCCAGGGAGGGAGGGAGGAGGGAGGGATTTAAGGCAGACCCTGCCTGGGATGCAACATCGCCGGATGCAGTTGAAGACCCCTCGCTCGCTGGGCACCCGAAGCTCCCTCCTCGCACACCCCATCCCGGGCTCGGTGTCCCAGCACGTGTGCCCAATTCCGGGAATGCTGCTTGGGTGATCTCTGCTGAGAAACCCTCTCCCTCCAGGGCCGAGGCAGCCGGAGCTGCCACCAGCACACAGACAGTTGGCCACCTCTGCCACCTGCCCCACGTCCCCCAGGTGCCCGGCGGGGGTCTCAAAGTCGTGTCTGGGGAGAGCCGGCACACACCGCTGGGCCCAGCAACAGCCCAGGGCAGCTCGAGAGAAAAGCGCAGCTCATGGAATGCACAGGACGGTAAAACCTGTCACCACTTCCGCCACAGGCGATCCCCAAGGCCAGGGGGACCCCGTGGGGATGGGGATACCTGGGTTGTCCCAGGCCACCAGCTTGGGGTGTCCCCAACACCCACGGGGCGATTGTTCCAGCATCCATAGTCACCGACTCCCGGGGTACAGGGCTGCTCTGCCCGCCCGGAGCCCCGGCGGTCCTACCTCTGCCTGCGGAGAGCTGGCGGGGCGAGGGGGACCCCCTGGCCGGGGCAGGATGCTGGGACACACCTTAGCGTGGTTCCCAAAGGGAAAAGCCAGGACCAGCAGCGTGGCATCCCTCCCGCGGCGATCCCGGCGGCTCCCTGCCTGCCACGACACCCTCCCCACGCCGGGTGCGCTCTGTTTGCCTGCTATTTTTGGCAGCCTCCTAAGAGCTCCTCTAAGGCTATTAATAATGAGAGTGAGAAATTCGTTTGGCCTCTCCTATATAAGGAAAGGTAGAGGCTTAGAGGCAGCTAAATATACTGGCGCGTGCGGGAGCGAGCAGGGAGCCTTTGGCACCGCGTGTGGAAAAGGGATTGTTTGAACAATGGAAAGACGGACTCACTCGGCAGACGGGGCCGCGCGTGGACCAACGGGTGGACGGAGGGATGGACGGAGGGTGACGGTGCCCGCGGGCCTCCACCGCAGCATCCGCACCGCCCCCGATGCCCCTCAGGGCTCTGCCTCAGCAGGAGGAGAGCGGCAGCAGAGAGGAGGCAGGAGTAGCGATGTTCCGCAAAGCTCCCGTCCCGAGCCAGTCACGCTCGCCCCAAAATGCCTGTAACAAACCCTCCATGGCCAGCAGCGACCCGGGGAGTGAGACTGGGTCTGTGCCCGGTCAGAAGGGGCGTGCGGGCTGCTGGTGCGGGGAGCAGCTGGGCTGTGGTGGGGTGACCAGTTCCCACTGGGATATGGCCAGCACAGGGTCGGTCCTCCAGCTGAGCCCCTGCGGCCTCTCTCAGGGCAGTGACGAACGCTCCTACCCGGCTCTGGAACAGCCCCGGGGGCAGCTCCGGCAGCCGGGGGTGCTGCAGGGTGCCACTGTGTCCCCGGTTCCCAAGGAGCCACCAGCACCCGTGCAGTGTGCCCACACCCTCGGCACAGGGATGATTTGACTGTGTCCCCCCGCGGCGAGGGGACCCGGGAGCGGTGTGGGAGTTCCTGTCAGTGCGGAGGACAGGGAGAGCCCGGCTGGAAGAAGGAGAGCAGCAGCAATCCAGGGAATCCTAATGACAGGAAGGCGCTGGGGAGCAGCGCCAAATCCACACGGTCGGAGCAAGGACAGCACATGCAGCAGGAAGAGTACAGAAAGAGGAAAAACCGTGCTCCCCTGGCTCCCGAAAGAGCCTTTTGATTTTTAACTCCTCCTAGCCCCGAGTGCTGCTTAGGGGGGCACAGGTGGCGTAGCTGCGACTCCAACCCCGAGCTCCCCGGCTCCGTCACGGTCCGACAGGCGCCTGGTCTTGGCCTCGGTCGCAGCGCTTGCGGCCAAATCCCTGCACCCGCTTCCCCCAGGGACCGCGGGGCTTTCCCGGGCTGCTGAACCACCAAAACACCGGGACAGCCGTGATGGTCAGAGTCCTCGACCTGGTGCCTTGGCCACTGTCACAGCTGCCTCAGTTTCTCGAGCTGTGAAATTCCAGCAGTAAAACCCATTTCACAGACTGCGAGCCTGGGGCTGTTCTGAGGCTCCAGCCCGGGCCCTGATCCTCCTCGGGGATTTGACACAGGCCAAAAGCTGCTGGAGGCAGGAGCAGCTCTTTGCCTTCAGGGCAGTGAGAAACCGCGTCTCTTCTCCCTGTACTGCCTCTGGGCTGGTGCAAGTTCTCCCCACCCAGCAAGCTGAGCCCGCAGCTGGGGAGCTCAGCAGATTTGGCTTCCTCTGTCCTTAGATGACATTGAGGAAAGTGAACTCTGAGGGCTCCAGCCCACCCCATGGACCACGTGAGCTGTTCATGGATAGAAGAGCAGCTCTGAAGGTGAATCTCCACTCTCCAAAAAATCCGTGTCCCAGAGTGCCATCAGGCCCCTCCTGGCTGCTATGGTGCTAAAGCTCCCAACACAGCCAGCCCCAGCGAGAGCTGGGCAGCCACAGTCATCTCCTTGAAGGACTCCAGTAATTAATAAACATTTCTCTGCTGCATGAGGAGGTGCTGCTATCCAGGTGTGGGGCAGCTTGAGCCCTGACACTGCTACTATTCCACTTCCCTGTGAAATCAAGTCTTTGGTGAGAACTGTCTGGCAGCTGAAACTGGAAAAAGAAGCAACTGAGCAGCAGCAAAACACCTTCCCCGTTTATTTGCAAGAAACATTTTGTTTTAAAAAAAAAGGACTTTTAGTCTTGACCCTTAAGACTGCAATCACGAAGCATCACAAACCAAAGAGCAGATAGTTTGGGCAGCCGCAGCTACGCAGCAGGATGAGGAAAAGATTTAAGAGCAAACTATTTTAAAACTAGAATTTGCTTCAAACATCTTCACCAGCACTTGAATATGTTAAAGAAAACAAAACTGAGCAAAGGTGCTGGTTCATCTGACAGATGTCTCAGCCTTTAACTTCCACACGTGGACAACTTGTAGCCAGTATCTCTAATTGTGAAATCATAAAGCATAGCAATGCAGAAACCTTCCTGAGCAAGGTCATGCTCATGGTGCTCGGGTAACAAACCAGCAGCAAAATTAGGGATGCTGGCGGAGGAGGAGAGTGGGGAAAGAGATTCCAAAATCCCAGGGAAGCTCTGTGCAGACACCTGGGGAGGGCTGTGCTCCTGGGGCACTACAGCAGACAGACCACCCTGCTCCTACCTTGGACCAGAAGTTCCCATCTTCAGCCTGGGGCGTCTTCTCGCTTCTGTCAGCCCCACACATCCTTGTGCCCCGCAAAGCTGGGGTGCAGAGCTGCCTGTTCCCATTCCTGAAGGTTTGGTGGCACTGAGGGTTAACACGTGGAGGGGGAAGGGGCTGCACAGCCAGGGAATACTAACAGGATCTAGGAATCTAATGGGAGCTTGTGCTGTGCTGCCACAACCCTGCACTCAGTGAAGGCAAGAGACTACAAGCCACTGGGCACAGAGGGAAGGCCACAGCCCTTCCCAAAGCCCAGCCTTGGGTTGGGGTGCGGCCCCTCAGTACAGCACCCTGCCCCAAGGGTGTGACCCCACAGTGAAACACAGGGATGAAGGAAACAACTGCAGCTGAACAAAGGGGTTGGAGGTAGCAGCTGCATGGATTTTAATTCCCTCTCCTGCTTGTTAGCAGCCAGGCTTGCTGGAAAGCCCACCCTGTGTCTGCTGAGAGGGGCACTGACCCCTGCAGCAACCAATGCCCAATGGCTGAGCCCCCATCTGCTGCTGGGAGCCCTCCCTGGGATGGGCAGGAGCAAGGGGCTCAAAAAGCTCAAGTCCCAAGGACCAGAACCAGGGAGAGCCCAAGAGCTCCCCTCTCCCAGCACAAAGTGCTCCCAGGTGCAGCCTCAGGACCACACCTGGTCAATCCCTGCAGCTCCAAAGCCTCCTGTTCCGTTTGTTCACTTACACCCAAATGAAGGGACACGCAGAGGGTGGTGTCACTCAAGAGTTAAGTGTGCAGCCAAGGGACAGCCAGCTCTGGGTTAGGGTTAACTCATCCTGAGGAGCATCTCGGGGTCAGCCCTCCCTGTGTGTGGTCCAGCCAGGTTTCGAGGGAAGGAGCCACAGGCAGAGTGGGTGCAGGAGGCTCCAGGAAGGGGAAGCCTGAGCCCAGCCCCAGCTGCGTACCAGACAGCCCAGGCAGAGACTGGCCTGTGTTGTGACACCAGCAAATGCCGTGACCTTGGCACTGGGAGAGCTGCAGGCTCCAGGGCTGGGCCTGAGGAACAGCTGATTGCCCAAAAAATAAATTCAGCAGCAGCCATGACCACATTCAGTGAGGGAACGTCCCCTCACGTTCAATAGTGTTTAATCTTCATCTAACTCAACACAAATCAGTAGTGCAGCAATATAAATACAACTGAGGAACTTAGAGCCTTTTGGCTTTCATAGCTCAAAAAGGGAAAAAAAAAAAAAAGCCAGTGAAACAAGTTTCCAGTTTTTAAATTAAACACAAAGAAAGGCAATGAACTGCCCACCCATCCCCACAGGCGCAGTGGCATCCTTCATGCCAGCACGAGGCTGAGTTCTGCCCCAGGACAGGGGTGCAACTCATGACAGCAGCACAGTGAGGTAAGGGAGGGGGAATGGGAAAGGACCCCCGTGCCTGCCCTTGGGCTCAGGCAGCAAGGACACAGTGACACGCTGTGCCACGTTCTGCTGGCTCTGCCCACTGCCCTCGGGTACCCAGAATTCCCTTTTCCATCATGAAAGGACACCATGTGTGCTCTTCACAGTGTGATATGAGCACACTGGGCTCTGCAGCCACAACAGCACAAGGCCAGTGAGCTGCCAGCCCAAGGGAGCAGCCAGCTGGGGACTGCAGAGACCAATCCCCATTGCCTGGGATGTGCAAATTTTAAGGGGAAAAAAACCCAAACCAAAAAACCACAGTACCTAGTGTTCCATAACTGAGATATGGTTAACGTCCAGCCTCACGGACGGCCTGGTGACCAACAGAAGGTGCTGGGGCCACAGAATATGTCACAGCTTTGGAATGAAGCCAGACGTTGGACACAGGTACCAAAGGTGGGTACCCAGCTCTGGTAGCCAGCAGGACTTTGCTGCAGGAGAGGGTGTCCTGGCCTGGGCAGTAACCACAGGTCAGCTTTTCACATGTGAACAGGCACCAAGTCCCCAACACTCCCCATGAGAGCGGCCTGACAGCGATTTAGAACAGCCACAAACCCCTCTCCTACCTGCAAACTGTAGGAGTGTGACCAGTGTGTTTACATTCCCCCTCCTCTACACTCCAAGAGCAGCCAAGTGCACGTGAAAGGACAAGTCTACATTAAAATAGTGCTTAAACCATTAGGGAAGGTGGGAGTAAAGGAGAAGAAAGTTGTTGGACAGCACGAGTAGCCTGTGGTAGGCTACTGGAGCCTGAATGGAGCTCAGAGCAGAGCTCAAAGACTTGACCTTCCTTCTCTGAGGAGCTCCAAGGCAAGTGAGCTGAAGTCCACAGGTACTCTCTCCACTGCAGTCTGAGGTGGCTTAGGAGGATCCTGCACATTCACAGTTGCTCCAAGTGGTTCTGTCCTGCCATCTCCAGATGCCAGCTCTGTCCTTTTCTGACTCTTCTCCTGGGGATCACAGTTGCCTTCTCCTCCCTTTGATTTCCCTTGAAGTTCAAATTCAAGTACAACCAGTTTTAACTGAATGAAAAGAAACCCACAAAAACCAAAGTTATTCTCTGTGAAACGAGTTAGCAGCGTTGTCCTAATCAAAGTGGCCTCCAAAGGCCCTGGTAGGACAGGGACGGGAGTGGCCTTCCCTGCTGAGCTCCAGCCAAGGCTGCCCAAGGGGAGCTATAGGATTTCCTCCCTCTGGTTCTTGGGTTTGAGTGTCACTTGTCCGTTGCGCAAGGAGCCGTTCTGGCTGCGGAGCAGCTTCCCTTTCTCCCGGTCAGGCCACGTGAAGATGGCTTCATCACTGTCCAGCTCAGACTCCGAGTGCATCAGGCTTGTGTTGAGGACCTGGGCTTTCTGTCTGCCACCTTGAAGGAGAAACATTCCCAGGTTAGAAATGCTTTTACCACTGAAACACCTCACCTTACTCCATCCGCTCTAAGGCTCCTTTTCCGATCACATCTAAGAGGCAGCAGAATCTGACTTTTCTCTGTGTGTCTCTTATTCCCTCCGAGGCTGAAGCCAAAGCGATCCTGTCTCAGACACTGTGGCATGTCAGAGGTCACAACAACACTCCAAGACAGCACAAAGCACAACAAGCAGGCAGGAAGGCAATGATGTGACCAGAAGGGGCTGTCAGTACACGTGGGAGCTGTGTCTCCCTGACCTTGCTCGGGGCATTGCCTAGAAAACGCTCCGAGGGCTCATGGCTGGACTAAGAGAATAAGCAGGTGTGTGAGGGGAGATATCTACCATCTCACTATCCTCTCTCTACTCTCCTCTCTGCTGCTCCTGCCTGCAAGGGAAGGGAGATAAATTAGCGGGATGAATTTAGATTAATGCACAAGGACAGGAGAGAGACATTTACTGATACTGGCAGCAGAGGAAATATTTAAATTTAGCTTTTTCTTAATGGAGAACTGCAACATTTCCTCTGTTAGCAGAAAGCTCCCTGGACATATCTAGCAGGGAAAAAGACTTTAGACAGCAGCCAGCTTCAGAAGCAGCAAGATGAGTTTAGTTACCAGAGTGCAAATAGTGAGGCACATTTGGTACATTTATTGCACAGTGGGCTCTGAGGTGACAGATGGTCAGATTAAAGCAGGGTTGGGTGCCGAGGGAGGGAAACACACCCGGGTTTCCTTCAAGGGTATCCGTGTTTGAGCAGCTGGGACAGCCTGGTCCTTGGAGGAGCAGCGGATCAGTCTGTCACTGCAATGCCCTCCATGCTGCTCTTGGGCCCTGCTCACTTTGCTGGGACACCATTAAATGGGATAATACCGGAACGAGCGGTTATTTTCCTCTAGCAAACAAGGATCGGGGACTCTTTTCTACGCACAGTTAACACATCCCCTTCTCTAAACAAAACCAGGACACACTCTGATATGAAACACACACTTCAGCCGCTGCTGAGCTCCCTGGCATTCAGCAGAGTTGTACTTGGCACATCCTTTCCCACATTTCCCTCTTTTCCTGGTCAGTCAGCAGGTGACCACAGCTTGGTTCAGGTATCAGATAAAAACACTCCAGCCTGAAATAACTCCCTGATCTTTGCAAAGCACTTGACAAGCACTCTCAGGACAGCAATGCGGGCAGGAAAATGCTGGCTAAGAACACTGAACACAAATCCTGCGCCTCTGGAATGGGCCAATGGGCCTGCAGCTACATGGAGCAATGAGGAATTCATGGATTTCCCTCTTAAATGCACCTGCTTACTGGAAAACTAGAGGATGAGCTAAAATGTGAAATTTTCACAGACTGATGCTCACAAGAGCAAGAATAAATAAGCTGATGAACCAATTGTTTGTGGCAGGCGAGTAGCAGAGCAGAAATAAACCTCATTCTCTCCAGTACATGAGTATTTTCAGGTTGTTTTTGGGTGTCGATCAGTTTAGTGTTTAGTGCCACTGAATTCCTGCTTTGCTGTAGAGAATGACCAAGGAATTGCATATTGGCAAGAAGGGAACTACCAGAACCCAGGGGAAAACCTCAGAGAAGGAAAAGTTACAGTCAAGACCCAGTTTTGGGCTTCCTGGGCCAGGCTGTTCCACACAGCTTAATGCATCCACTTCCTATTTCTGAGACACCAACTGGAAGCATCAGGACCAGGCCAGCTTCAGCCCCAGTTTCCAAACCTAAGCGTTAGATGACTTCACTAAATACCCCATATACAGATCTGAGACAAGCTCTTAGATCTTCTGAGACCCCTCTGTCAGTCCCTACACCACATCTGTTTCACTGTAATTTTTAAGTCCATAGAGGAAGAGTTCTCAGTCAGCACTCTGGAAGTGCTGAGCTCTTCCCTCTCATGTTTTACCTGCTTTGGGATTTGGTTTTAACTCCAGGCTTTCTTGATCCGTTGCATCCAAAATCTTGTATTTGCTTTTTCTTTTGGATTTTCCTTTCCGTCTAAAGGGGAGGAAAAGGAATTAAGAGATAGTTCATTTCCAAAAGAGCCAGAAGAAAAAACAACTCTGATCTTCAAAGCTAAAGCACTTGCTATTTAGGATTATGTTCATATTACAAAGTGAAACAACACTAAAATGTTGCTAAGTTGCACTTCTATAGGTTAATCCAAATTTTGCTTCTTAACACAACCCAGAGTTCCAGGACTTCAGTATTTCACTTAAGTGAGAAAACCCAACATCCCAGGGCTCAGCAGATGGCCTGCCAAGACAATGGTTCTGAATCTTCAACCTCCTTCTGCAGCTCCTTGGCTCTGAAGCCTGGATACAGTGGGGGTTGTGGTCTCAGTCCCACCTCTTGCAGCAGCAGATCACCATCCAGGACAAGATTCCCAGGGCCACCACGATGACGAAAGAGGCAATGATCACATACAGCACGCTCCACTCTGCAAGCAAAACCCCAGAGATAAACGTGTTTTGGCACCTCATACAGTTGGACAGTGGGGACATTTTAGGGGACTATTCCTGGGAAAGAAAAGGTGAGGCCTGGCCCTTTGTGGAATTAGAGGCCAGCATCCTCCACTGGCAGCAGCACCAGGAAGTTCGAGATCCAGTGTGTGGACTCTCTGGGCAGTTTTTACTGTGTGTTGGTTTATAAAATTTGCTTTCCTGTGGCAGAAAAGCTTCTGTATGGACATGACAGAAGAGAGCTGTGATTTATACACCCAGAATGGACTCAACTCTTATGGAGTGTTCACTAGGAGGATCTGATGAGGAGCCACTCCCCTATCACACATCACCTGCCCAGAAGGTGAGACAAGGCACTGTGTTCTTGTGTGAGCATCTCAGCAGAGGAACTGGGATACAGCACGTGCCCGTCATTGTGCCCACCCTGGGTCTCAAACACAGCTTTCTCTGCAGGGCTGCCCATCCTGGGGGTTCACGTACCGCAGTTGCTTTCGCCGTCCCCCATCTGCACCCTGAGGAAGTTCTCCATCCAGAACGGGTCACACACACAGCGCTTGGTGAAGGAGTCACAGCGCCCGTGCTCAGAGCAGTTCAGCTGACAGGCTGGGGGCCAAAACCAGCAAGGTGAACTAAATGACTGACAGGTGAGGCAAAAATGGGACAAAACAGCTCAATACAGCCAAACCCTGCAGGCTCTGACCTGAATGTGGCCCCTCTGTAGCTCATTCATAGCTCAGCCGTAATCACAAGAGGTGAGAAGTGCAAACGTAAGCACCTGGGCCTCATGCCAAACTGAAACATCCCATTTCACCAACAACGGACATTTTGCCTAATAAATCCTCATTTTGATATACAAGTTATGGAATTTGTATATTTGTTAAGTAAATGTTTTTAAACAAAAGTTTTGATTTTCCAATTCAAACCCAGCCTGTGAGACAGACAAGAAATAAATGGATCCTTTGGAAGGACCAAATAGAACTAAAAAATGTCTTTTGAAGGCCACAAAATTATAAGATCAGGAAGTAATGGCAATAATTACTTTACACAATTCTAGTTTCAAATCTCTAACTGATCAGCAAACGATCCTCACAGGATGGATCTCATAAAAGAGAAACAATGTTAATGTACAGCTGTAAAATAATGATAGAAGGGGAGCTTTTCCTGTGGACTGATGTTTGTGCTGCACAGGACGTGAGTGGGTTCACAGCTACCAAGATATGCAGTTTATTGTTTTCAGGATAACACGTCTGTCAGTGGCTGTAGTCCATTAACACTCAATTTTAGTTTCATAAATATCAATCTGCTTTTGGTTTTGTGAACTCCTATCTTCACAGCAAGTAATTATTTATAAGAAGCTGAATAGTGAATAGATGAAATTAATTGGTAAATAACTGATTAGTGAATAATCTAATAGACTTAATTTTCCATTCCCCATTTATAAACATGAAAGCTCCTACAGTCCTCCTCCAGCTCCTACAGTGTAAGAGCGTGGGCATGTGGATGTTTTTAGCACCCACAAAGGTCCTTATTCTGTCAGGCAGCTAAAAAGAAGAGAAAGATGTTAAGTCTGTCCCAAGGGACTCTCACTTACTGACTGTGTTAATCTCCAATGCCCGGAAGATGAGGAAGTCTGACTGTTGTTTCCGCAGTTCATTTTTCAGCGTCCAGGCCACCTCTCGTCCTTTGAATATCTGATGGGGAGGCTGGTTCTGGACAAAGAACACCATCTTCGTGCTGGAAGACAGACAGGAATGATTATCTGCCACTTCTCCAAACATCAGGTAGAGAACCACACTCTCCAGTCTGTCTTTAGAGGGACTTACTCAGAATCCCAAATTTACCTGGAGACCAGACTTCTGGGTCTGTTTGAAAGCCACAGTGGCAGACCTAGCCCTACAGCAGAAAACCTTTTAGGATATCTGTTCCATTCATATTTTCAAAGCTAGGGCTGCACTGTTCTTGAGTTTGCACATCAAGCATATCTTTGGCATGCATTCTAAGCATCAAATCCCCAAACTTATAAGGTCCTTCTGTTTTTGTATTCTTCTCCCTCCCTCCCTGTGGAATCCTTAGACTTTACTACACCTGGAACTTGGGGGCTCATTTACCTGCTCATCACAGAGCTCCAGCATCAGACAGTGGAAGCTTACAGTCTTTTGCAGAGTTTAGTTTGAATGCACCAAGTGCAATAGCCAGAAAACAGCCCAGGTGTGAAGGATTCTGTATTCTACAGCTTTTACTGCATTAACTTTATGAGAGAAGAACTTGTTCCTCATGGCTTGCTCATCTTGCAGAGCCCTGTGGATCCTTTAGACTCACAAAAGGATGCATGAATGTTTGGGATTTATGATCACTAGTGAGCTTAGGAGTCAGTGGGATATTAGTGAAACCCTTAGAGTATGTGAAAAAAGACAGCAGTCAGAGGAAAAAGCTCTTTTTTAAACAGCACAAGTTACTTTGATAGTAATGGCAAAAATGGAATCTTAAAGCCATCTGTGAGGAAACAATCTCTGCTCCTTTACAACACTTCCCACCCTTTTGTCTGCTTGAACATATAAACAGATGAAGCATTAACGACAAGAATCCCTTACTTGCCTTACTCAGGGGCGACGGGCTTGGTCATGGCAGAGACAGAGAGCTAATATTACAGCAGAAAGTGCTGGCTCCTCTGTTCTCAGCTCTCTAGGTTTGCATGGACAATGAATTTCCTGCTGGCCACATGGACACGAAGGAATCAATACATCACTGCACTCAGGGAAGTGTAAAGTAACAGATTTATTGCTGACTTGCTGCAGGACTTCAAGTATGTCCCTTAAATCTTCTTCAGCGCTTTAGGTATCTTAAAACTACTCCCCTTTTAATAAAAACGAAGTGCAATATTGCACTTATTTCAACAGATTGCCACTCATGGCTTGTTGCCACTCTTCAGGCAGGCAACAGAACCCTGACCTACAGCCCTGCTCAGCAGCCAACTTCCATGAGTTTAGGAGAAATGCAGTAAGCCAACTAGCGATCAGAATTAAGCTTTTCCATCTCTTGAAACAGAAATTACATTGGCTTTCATAATTTTTTTTGAACATTAATTTAAAGTTGTTGTGTAGGCAATAAAGCTAACGCAGAACTAGTGGAAGGTGTCCCTGTCTGTGGCTGCATGGTTGGAAGTGGATGATCCTTAAGGTCCCTTCCAACCCAAACCGGTCTGTGATTCTATGAACTACCAATCTGGCATGAAGGTGAGGGGGATTGTTACACACCAGCTCTGGTGTGTTATAACTGTTCCACCAAACTCCTGCACCAAGCCCTGTTACTTCTCCAGTTATAAATCACTGCTGCAAAACATCCCTTCAGACACTCTCCACAATTTTCAAAAAACAAATCAGATTTGTTCTTATTTTACAGGTTTGAGACAAAAAGACACTGGCAGCAGCAGTTTTCAAGGACAATGCACCATCTCTAGAGGGGAAAGATACTCAAGACCTGCTTGGCAACTCTGATCCGAGCAGGAATATCAATGCTAAATAACAGCTCCACATGATCTGATGGGCCAGTCTGCTTTCTAAGAGAAGAGATGCCTTGATTTTCCAAACCCTCAAGCAATTCCCCACTGTGTAGCCTCCCAGATGAGTCCCACCTTTGTTCAGTGTATGGCTGGATCTTTTGTACGGTGATGTCTGAGTCGAGGACCCCCAGTAGCACCCCTATCTGCCGGATGAACATCCCCTTCTGTCGCTCCGTCAGCTGGCTCACATTCACATCCAGAATTATCTCCACCAGGTTATTTTTCCTAGGATCTAGGCAGAAGGCAGATAGTACAGATCTTTAGAGTTTCTATTTAGCAGCCTGGGTACCAGGCAGGTTTTCAGTATCTTTCCAGGATGTTTCTGATTTGAACACAGAACTACAGAATGGCACTGTAGGAATGGACACAATTATGACCTTCACAGGTAACAGAAGCAGTGAGAGTCAGCCCTCAAGAACCACAGGAAAACACAACCACATCCCCCAAAACTTTTCATTTTTACAGTTCTAATTGGGACCAGATGACACATTTAATCCTAGTATACTGTATCCAGAGTGCTGTGGGCAAATGTGCTACAGCACAAAACCACGACTCACCAGGTTTGACCTCCACCGTGGTCCTTTCCACATCACTTTCTCCTTTGGCATCTGTTACTCTGAGGTGAAATGTGTAGGTCCCTTCTACCAGATTGGACAGGAGGAGGACAGGATGATGGTCTGAATTATTTAAGACTTCCTGGAAGGCAGACAAAGTAAGCATGAGGAAACAAAGAATCAAAGTAGCATGATGTATTATCGTATTTCAGGATATGACAAGGTAACAGCCCAACAATGAGCCTGGTATTTCCTCAGGAGCTGTCAACACTACCTTGCACTGATTTTTGCGATGCTTTACAAAAGAAAGCTCACCCCAGCTGCAGGACTCCCCTCATCCCGGGTCCACAAGTAGCTGACAATCCCCTTATCATCAGAGGACTTTGATCCGTCCAGCTCCGCTGTGTTTGTGGGCAAGGTGATGACAACGTTACCAGCAATCTTTGCAACAGGCGGCTTGTTTATCTCTAAATAAACAGAGAGAAAGCACTTGCAGAAAGATCTGGTAATGCCCAATCAAAAATTACTGCATTAGATCTCCAGTGTACTCCGGAAATCTCCGTCTAACCCCAGGGAAGAGAAGGGAAATAATGCAGGATGAAGCCGAAGATATTGTTCCTCCAGAAAAGGGCAAACCCCTGACTTAGGGAAGGCCACTTCAGTGCTCTCCACATTATCTCCCTCCATTCCCTATTTTTATTGTGCCTCTGAACACAGAGATTGTTTGCTGAACTGCTCAGAGATACCCTGTGACTTGAGCAGCTCTGCTCGTGGCTGGACGTACCTTCTTTGACGATGACATTGACGGAGCTTTGGCTCTGCAGGTTCCTCTCATCCTTCACTGTCAGAGTGAACTCGTATGTCCCAACCTGGAGGCCTGTGACAGTGGCAATGCTGCTATTGGCATTCTCCAGCTTCACACCATCTGGACCCCTAACCAAGACACAAGGGGTTTGTTCAGTTTTTGACCTTTTTAAGGGGTTTTGTTCAGTTTAAACTTTGCACAGAGCACTGGAAGCAGCCGTGCTCCAAACAGGAGCCTGGAAATAAGAGTCCATGACAAAAAGCAAAATTACATTCTCCAGTTACAGCAAGATAATCTAAAGAGTAAGTGCAGCATCCAGAACAAAAAGAATAATTTCTGGTGGTTTAATGTTTTGGTTAATTTTAAACCAGGAGAGCACTGATAACGGCATTTAGGTAGTGTTTACAAACAGTGGTACTTTCAGCAAATTGGGTTGTGAACTGCACAATGAGCCAATTTTGTAAAAAAAAGGTGCAAAGCAAAAATAGTCCTTCATTTCTAGGGCTTTTCACAGACTTTGCATTAGCAAACAGAAAAAGCTCTTGCAAGTTGCTCATAGGCTTTTTCCTGGATTGCCTAAAGCATTTCAGGGAATTTAGAGTCAGAAGTGAAGCATGACAATGAGAAGGGACAACTGCCTCATTCGAACTGCAAAAGAATCGAGTTAAGAGGCCCTGCTGTTGTTTAATCACAAGTCAGTCTCTCCAGGAGACCAAGACCAAGCTCCACTGCTGTGAATGGAAACACAGCTGAGAGTGGGAGTCAGGCCTAGAGATGAAGGCAAAGCTATTTCTCATGCTCAAACAAAACTCCACCTCTCTCCAATCAAACACAAATCCTTGTCTTATTCAGGTAAAGCTTGTCAGGCCCAGTGTGACCAAGAATGAATATAAGGGAGGTGTGGGGGTGTGACTTGTTTTAAAAGAAAGATTTGGATACACAAGAATACAGAAGGTGGCACACACCGTGTTTTTTCCCAAAGAAAGAAGACTATCTTCTGGTCATCTGAGCTCTTGCTGCCATCTAGAGTGGTGCTGTCCACAGGAAGAGTCAATTCTTTATCTGGACCAGCATCTGCCTTTGGGGGCTTGTTGTTCTCTGGAAAAGAATGCAGGATTTCTCATACACATACCACAAAGGTGGAGCTTAAAACCCCACCATTCAGATTTTCTCCATGATCCCCAGCATATCCCTTGGCCACTACCTTGTACTCAGATAAAGTGAGGCTAAAACGAGGTAAGAATTTCAATCAGCATTTCAGTCACACATCTGCAATAAAATGAGACTGAAATCTAGGAGTTCTGATTTTTGCTCTCATTCTCTTAAGTACTGCTCCACTTTTCCTGCTCCTGTCCCAGGACCCAGCACTGTGGGCAGACATAGCTGTTTGGAAATACAATCCTGTCTTTACTGTGGGAAAACATCAATTAGGTGTCCTCATATAAAATAAGAGAACAGCCTAGAAAGGCAATATTCCTACAAGCTTTCTTTTGCTCGTTTATCAGCAATACACCACCCTAGAATGGTCCTAAATCAGAGCAGCTTTTTCAAAAGTAACCATAAGATCTAGGGTTTGCTGACAGATTGCTGCTCATCTCTAACCCCTGGAAGGGAAGCAGCAACAGCAGGTAAAGGCAGCTTACCTGGCTGGACTATCACAGTGACCTCTGCGGTGGACTGGTGCCCAGCAGAATCAGTCACTATGAGCTGGTAGGTGTAATCACCTTCCTGCATTGCAGAGAGCTGCAAGACTGGTGTCCTCACGCCCTGTGAGGAGAGATATTCATGCATTAAAAACAATCCTCACACAGATGAGGATGGACCAGAAGACTCTGGTTCTAAAGTAACTATTACCAGCACATTCTAGAGGGTTATGATCAACTCCTGCCATGGGGGCAAGAGTCTGTGCCACTTCAGCATGCACAGCTCTTACAGCTAAATTTATGCACAGCTACAAGGACACTGTTGTGGGACATAACAAGAGTATTGCCATACAAGCAGACCTTTTGGGATTCAGTAGCTCCCAACTCCAGCAAAATCTCTGGGGAGCCCTGTGCGAATCCCACACATTGTGAACCTGATTCTTAGATTTTCTTATTCTATAAATTCAAAAGTAGTAATAATCTTTAAAAGAAAAATGATGACACAGAAACAAGTTCCAACTTTTACTGATTAGGACCAAGGAGAGTCTGGCCAGTATCAGCAAAATTTAGACTCCAAGGTTCAACTAAAAAGTTCCCATCTCTCTCAATCCTCCTCCTTCAGCAGGTTTTAAAACTGCATTGCTCAAGAAAGGAACGTGACGCCGGTGGCGAGGCTGGTGCACCAGCTCAGCCACTAAACCAATACCAGCTTCACAGAGATTTCGTTTTAAGCATATACTTAATCATGACACGTTTGCTCTGTAGGATTCTAAGAGACATTTGCTAAAAGCCCATTAAAACTGGTTTGATTATAGATAAAATCCCAGCTACTGAGCAATCCAGGTGGAACACTGGAGACCTGCACTGACCTGCATCTCCATCACCTTCCCTTTGCTGTTGGGGCTGAGCAGCCACTCGTAGCTGACAATGCTGTGGTCGTCCGTGCTCTGGTTGCCATAGAGCGTGATGGAGTTCTGGGGCAGGGTGATCACCTGGTTGGGGCCAGCATTGGCCACTGGAGGATAATCCACTGCCTTGTTCACAGTCAGGTTGGCAGTGGTGGAGTTGCTGGCACCATCTGAGTCTACAACTGTTAGACTGAAGAGTGATAGCGATCAGAGCTGAATACAGCCTGTTCTAAATAGAAACTTCCCCCAAATGTCCAATTATCAGCATCAAAGCAATACAAGAAATTCAACAGCCACATCCGTTTCTCCCTTGAAATCTACTAACCAGTTCCAAGGTGAAACGCAGAAGTTCATTACTAACCCACAAGTGGCCTGGACACAGCACATCTCCTCAGGTAGGTTGGTACCACAACACACAACTGCTTTTTGTTAATTTAGATCTGAACATGGATCTGATTAGTTCATATACCAGCTGCTTAAGAAGAAAGCAGTGTTCAGTTAGAGGTCCTCCAGTTTATTTTAAATAGATCTGGTGATGCAGTGATGGACATCACACCAATATACAGGCCAAAGGAGAAACACAGGACAAACACAAAAGCCAACTCAGCTACCATCTATTGCCCAGGTTGTGCATAAAACCATTAGGCCTCATTCACTTATCTGGGACAAACACATTGCATTTAAAAACTGGATTTGAAGACTGCATTTCTTCCTAAGCCTTTACCCAAAGAGTTTAGATTTGACATTTCAACTGACATTTTGTAGCACTGACAGGCCATTTGTTCCCTTCAGCCATCATTTTAACCAGGGCTACAAGTCAAGAATAAGAAGTAGCTGGACAGATAATCTCTCCTGAAGTGCAAAGCTGCAAAACTACTTGAAAGCATAGGAGTGGAGAGAGAGCATCACAAAATGGAGTTCTCTCCCTGTCTGTGTTAGGGATTTTTTTTTTAGCCAGATTAACCTTTCAGGAATCTCATATATTTCACTCTTAAGGGATGAGAGCTGATGGACTCTCCCAGGTGTGACCTACCTGAATGTGTAATTCCCAGGTACCAGGTTGGTCAGTGTCAGTATGGCAGTATCACTGGAAACCTTCTCCTCCCGCAGGGGACCCTTCAGCTCTTCCCAGTGGTAGCTGACAATTTTATCATCATCAGTGCTTTCTGTTTCAGTAATGGAGGAAAATACCCAGACAAAGAGTTGGAAAATGCTGCTTCACAGATTCCAAATGGTCAGTCTCTACTTCTGTCCTAGGCTTAGTGGACAAAGGCATTTTTGGTCCAAGTCCAGAGCCTCTGTTATGTTCAGACACCCAAACTGTAAGAAATCAATGCTAGCTGGGGCTAAGACAATCTGAATTTATTTTAAAAACTCCTGAAAAGCTCTAGTGCAAGCCAGGATCACTGAAAGTAGTGTGTCAGTAACTTACAGCTTTGAAATTTAACCAAGAGCCCAGTAATTTTGACTGACACTAATTATTTTTTGATTCTAAGCAGCAACCTCCAGAGTTTTTCCTTTTTTAGGAGATTGGTTCAGGCCAGTGTCCTTCAAAAGAACACAGAGAGGTGCTGTTGTGTGTGTTCTCCTCTCCTGGCAAGAGAGGCTGATTCTTTTCACTGAATTGTGTTTGACAGTGTGACAATTTCTCTTAAACTTTATGCAAAGGGCCAGCCCAAGACCAAACACAAACCAGCCCTATTGGATGCTGCACTTAAACCTTCAGGTACTCACGGCTGCCGTCGATAACAGTGGAAATGGTTGGCAGGGAGATTTCCTGGAACTGTGGGGACACGATGGCAACAGGAGGCTGATTGACCCGGGGCTCTGCAACAACAACCCAGCTGTTACCATAACACTACAGGCAGGACACGACAGAAAGCCCTGGCCAAGGAACGGCAAAACTATCAGCAAGAGTGATTTGTGCCTCCAGCACGTTCTACACCAGCTTGGGGAATCAATGCTACCAAAAGGGGTTCAATCAGTGTGGAGGTCAATTGCCAGCACAGCACAGCTCTGGGACAGCTGCACTGCATCAGTTTTCCCCTACTGGGTCAAGCACCTACAGTTTCTTGCCACAGTGTGGCTGCTGCTCTGAAAAGTGAAGGATTTTGGTGCACGCTGCCAACTGCAGAGCCACTGCTTATGAGGAAATAATCAGCCACAGCACCCAGGAGACCAGCCACACATGCTTGCTAAGTTAGGGAGTGCAAGAGCCCTTCTTCGCCCACAAAGGTTGTAGGAAAAGTCTTGCTGAAGACTGCAAAATGAAGAGATTTTATTGAAACCTGTAGTTGTCCCTTTACATGGGCCATCTAAAAAATGAGGCAGTCAGCACAAGCTTCTGTATGTCCACCAGCTCATCTGCAAACCACGTCTTACAATAAGGAATGAGATTTTACTTAACCTGCCTGTGGTTGGGAATGATATTCCTTACTGGACAGGGAAGAAAAGAACCTCCAAAGGAGCTTCAAAGCTCTGCCTTCTCTTCAGTTTTTGCTCCTGCTGCTTTAAGCTTTTTGCCAGACTGTAGCTAGTTTTTATGGAAGCAGTGGCCTTTCAGGGTGAGGTATTTGCTGAGCACTTCTCTATCAGGATTCCAGCTCTTTTATCGAGTGGTTGGCTTGATACAGTACAGTAAAAATAGCTGTGTGTTATTCCCATCTCAGGAAATTATTTAACACATACATATATATATGTGTGTATATATATACACACACACTGCAAGCTCACAGCACGATGAATTAGCCCCATGCTAAACCAGGGTCTAGTCAAATAACCAAATCCCATGATACAGCTGCCTTGGCTTGTCAGAGACAGGTGAAGTCGAGGAAAGATCCAATCCCACCACTCACTCGGATTCACTGTTACGTTCACATATCCCTCTCCGTGTGCATTTTCCCCATTGACGACGACTTTGAACTCGTACAGCCCAACAGTAAGCTGGAAACAAACACAAAGGATTATTTACCTACAGGTTGGTGGCACCTTGTCAGGACTTACAAGAAGGTCAAGTTCCTGTGCTTTGGCACAGGAGCACCCAAGCAATTGCGCTTCAGCCTCTGCATACACAGCAAGGAATGATTTCCAGGACAAAATGGTATTACACATATTTTAGTTTACAATGGCTATGCAGAAACCAAAGATTCATATTTCTCTCTGTCACAGGATTGTCAGTCATGCTTTATTTCCCAGCAACAACAGGCAAACAGAAAAGAGATAACAGAGATTAGTTCAGGTTGTCTGGCCACAGGAATCTGTACTAGCAGATTGCATTTGAGGTGAGAAAGGCTACATGTAAGAAGAAAATCTCTTCTTGTGAGTTTTCATAAATGAAAGTGTTTCTTCTCTTCCTTCTAGGTGACATGAGCCAGGCAGTCACCTCTTCACCATTTACTGTTGAGCCAAAATGAGAGGGTGAAGGACCAGGTGCTGGATAACAACCTTAACACCCAAAAGGCTGATGCCCTGACAGAGATCTGCACACTCCTTTCAAAAGGCTTGGCTCTGCATGATATCCTTACCAAAGCCTGTAGATATTTTTCTGAGTGCAGTAGAATCCAGGATGTTCAAAGGAATGCCTCAAATACAGAACTGTATATTCACAGTACTTCGAGTCATTTCCCTGTTAAAAATTCCGCGTGCAGGAACTGGCAACCATTCCCCTGTTAGCGCTTGCCTAAGAGCAGCAGCCAGAGACAAGCCACGAGGTATTCCAGGGCTCTCATTAATGGAAGCAGCAAGTCCCTCTTGCAGGGGAAAGTACAAGGCTCAGACTTAACCAGACCACCACACTGCTCTAGGAATATTCCCACCCCTTGTTACCGTTAAATCGTGCCATTTGTGTGCCTTGTCACACTGCTTGTATGCAGCTCGTACTTCCTGAAATCAATTTCTTCTTTCCCTCGTGCCAGATCAATCTCCTTTTTCTAAGAGCCTCAGAAGAGGGCTTGCAGTCAAATGTTGGCTGCCTGCCCATCGTGCAATTTCCTATTCATCCTGAAATCCCATACAAGTCTTTCCTGGCTGCCAGGGTCCCCCTCTTCTCCACTTAGCATTTAACACAACAGGATACGGAGCAGCAAAAGCTTTACCTTAGACAACTTCAGGGTCTGGGAGTGCTTCCCTTCCATTTCTCCACTGTAGTCTTTTGGATGAGTAATCAATTCCCACTCATAGGAATATGTGGTTCCTTAAAAAAAGAAAAAAAAAGGTCCAGCTGTTTGTTTTCAAAGCCTATCTTTCTGCCATGCTAAAGAACTGCAAAGGTATTAAACATTTACAAGGCACATTCTGCTGCACCGTGGAGAAATGAGACAGCTTGGGCTGCGGCTGTTTGGGAATACAACCAGGAAAAGAGGCAATCTGTGCTTCTCAACTCTTTTACTCTGGAGTCAAACCCCATCTTTCAGCCTCTAAGGCAATAACGAGCTTTGGAACAATCACAGTTCCAGTATAATAAGAGAGAAAAGCCTTATCACACCCTCAGATCCTGCAGACACAGGAATGCCAATTTTTGGACAGCATTGAATCAATCCCTGCTGCTGCACAACACAGAACACACCCGCCTCTCCTCTGCAGCTCCCACTGCCACAATGGACAGAGTTAAGAACTTTACAAACACCTGCCAACAATCTGCATGATGAAATGAGGACTGTGTGGAATGTGTTCCTCAGCAGGCAAACACCCCAATTCAGGTTTCAACCACTTGCTAATACAGCTCAGTTCCTACCAGCAAACATCAAGAATAGATGATGAAAATCCACTTCTTCCTAACACACCACCCTGAGAATGTGCCATCTCCCAAATCCACTGCTTTTGTAGCACTTTTCATTTTTTTGTGTCTCACTATTTTCTCTAAGAGGCAGCACAAGATAATAGCCAAGTATGAAAAATTTCTACAGGGAACTGCTCTCTGGCAAAAGACATTTTCAAGACTGTCCTTATTTCATGCCATACATAATGCGTGTTTGCCATTTCACATCCCAAGCCCTTAGCAGAATTCCCAGGGAAGCCTTACGAGGGGGTGGTTCAGGAAGGACAAACGCGTTCAGCTGAACTTCATTCTTTGGCAGGGTCACTTCAACGCTGTCTCCAGCAGAAACCACCAGCTCCTTCATGGCTGAGAGGGACAAACACAGAATTGGAAGAGGAATAAGAAAAAAAAAAAAATGTACATAGATCGACCTTAGTTTCAGTTTATGGAATAAACCTCAGCTACAAACGATGTATTTTGTAAACATTCTGTCCCTCAACGCAGCTCCCATTTCAGGTTTCGCCCTCCTTGTTAATGCAAAAGCACTAATGGGGGTTTACAATTTTTAGACAAGCCCAAAATTACTCAATCACCTCTCTCTTTGCAGAGAGATACTGTGCCGAAATGTGGCCCTCGGGCTCTGCACAGGGGAATCTCTTCACCCAGGTCCAGCAGGATGGGAAGGGTTTTACTTGACAGCTTTTTGGCAGAGAACTTGGCTGCAGGCTCATGGCACAGCAAGACAAACACTGCTACTTCCAAACTGCAATTCCAGAGCTTTACAAATATATAAAGAATCCACAGAATTTCTTTTCTGAAAAACTGCTTGAGGCCTAAGGGAATTTTTTTAAACCTGCATGGCTGCCACTCTGGGTATGAAGCTCAAAATACAAACCTGTTTCTTTTATTTATATTTTCTTTTCCACCCCTGCTCCAGAATTTTCTTGCCACTCCATTTCAAATAAACTGATAGATTGTTTTTAAAGACTACAGGATAACCTTGAAAACTATGGCCAGGGACATAATTTTTTCTGCTTTTTATTAGCATTAAGATAACCAGGAAGTTGAACACATTTCTTAAAAGCACCTCTCAGCCTCCTCATCCACCTCTTCCCTTCCCACTTGCTTTATGTTTGTCTTTTTATTATTGGACCTGGGAATTATGCATAGAAAATATGCTTTCCTTAGTCTGACCCTGTCAAAGACAATGTTCAGAGGTATGTACAAAAAATCCAAGTTAAAAAAGATGAGAAAAAAGGTCCTAAATATTTAGCTGTTCTTCCACCTTTACTATCTATTATTTATCTATCTTCCAATTTTAATAGCTACTGGAATTAACCACCTTCTTTCCCCCTCTCAAATACTCTGTCAATCTCTCACCTGCAAAGAGTTCCAAGGCAAAAAGCAATCAGATCTCAGTAGGAAAAAATATAAACAAACCCCAGACAAACAGACAAAAAAACCCAGGAAAAATTTGGTAGTTTGGAAAAACTACTCTTTACATCATCTTTGTATTGCAAGATGAGGAGGCCCTGGCTATGTTAGTCTTCCAAGACAAGCCAATGAAGATGTTTAAAGTATATTTTCCAGTTTTATCTAGGGTAAGCCCTTAGAAAAAACATTTACTTGTCAGCACAGGCAGCCAATGAGCTTCCTGCCAAAAACATCTTTGGATGCAGTGCTTCCCTTACACTTTCCATTTGTTCCCTTGTAAGGGAAAGGAACCCTCAATTCAAAAGAAATTCCGCTGTGAATACTTCAGAAAGTGGATTAACTGAATTCCGAGCCACCATACGAACGGTACACACCATTTCCTGTGCACAGCCAGCCCTGCAGGGAGAGCTGACAGCCTGGGTGAGAGAACAGAGCTGCCAAAGGGCATTTTGGCCTTTATGCATTTTCAACAGCCTGTTTTAGGAAACACCAGTGTGAACAGAAACATCATCATGCTGCAAAGCAAAGCGTGGGCTAACAGCCAAGTACACTGTTCTCCACGGCTGAACTGTGCAGTGACACTTCAGGGACAGAAAAGAATCAGTTACACCCTTTCTTGAGCAGATATTAAGATTTCTGCTCAATTTGATGGATAGCAGTGTGCCAAGGCTACTGGAAAAATGCTTCCCAGGATCCTGCCCCACATCACATCTCAGCCTTCACTTTGGGAATTAAGATATCCCCATTACTTTCCAGCTGTCTTCACATGCAATGGTCACATGCAGATTTACGATGCCCAAGTCCCATTCCCAGACCTCACGAATCAGTGGGGTCCAACAGCACATGTGCTGACACAGGCACCTCGCTGTTTTCTCCAAGGCACCATAATTATCTCCAATTTTTCCACACTGCTGTGGCTTGAAAAAGCCTGAGCAGGTGACATTTGCCGGAGCCCTGCGTGTCCTCACCTGGCGTGGTGGCAGCAGTGCTTGGGGCTGCAGCAGTGCTGCTCTGGGCTGTAGGAATGCTGCCATTTGTGGGGACTCCACTGGGCACAGGAGTCGCTGCCTGTGCCTTTGCTGTGCTTCTCACGGGCACAGGGCTGGCTGTGGGCAACACCTCGGAGGAGTGAGCACGGGCATCATCGGGCTGCCCAGGCTTCTCAGTCTTCCCTGGAGCTGTCAAGCCCTGTGCCACAGGACTGGAGAATGTAGCCAGCACTGATGGTTCTGGTGCAGATGGTCCTGTGTGGATCTGTAAAGGAAAAAGTTGTCTGAGTTTCACTTGAACGCTGAATGTCAGTTTTAAGTTGCCCTTCTCCTCCTCCACAGCTAGGGAGGCTGAAAAATCTTTTCTTTTTCCAGAAGCAGGATTTTTTCCTACTTCCTCTTCTCTCCACTGAAGTGTTTCTCCATGTTCTTCCTCCACAGTAGACAAGCCGTTTGTACCTCAGCTGAACACCAGTTAACACCACATTTAGCTACAGCATCTCAAGTACCAAGGCTGTTGATGTGGCAAACATAAGTGAAGATCCAGGTTCAAAACTGCAGTGAGTGGAGCTAAAAGAACAGAGAGGTGGGGTAAGATAGACCCCCAAAACAGGGACCACAAACTGGGATTCATTTACTTTGGCTGTGATTCCCTTTCCCTGAGGCCATGCAGTCGGCCAGCACAAAGCAGGAGAATTGCAGTGGCATTTTTATGTAATAACTGAATTGTTGTAGCAAGAGAAAATTTATTTTGGAATCACTCTTCAAAGCAAGGTGAGCTGACACACACAGCTCCATGTGTGCCTGCCCTAGGAGATGCTGCTGGGGCAAAGAGCGGAGCTGGAGGGAACAAAGTTTGCTCACATCAACACAGGATGAGCCACTTGATTGAAAATAATCAGAGTGGCAGGAACAATTTCCTTTCTTCCATCAGAACATTCCTTTTACCTAGCCCCATTCCAGTTCCTAGCCTGCCAGGCCACACTCCTGACAATTTACCCTCCACCGTAAAGTCCACGTGTGTAGCACATTTCTTTTTTAGCTAACTCTATTTTGAGAACATCTGCTAAATATTTTAAATGGAGCAATTTACCATCTTTGACTCAGAAAGTGCTTTGGAGATGAGCTTCCCACCACTACTCCCCATTATAAGAGTGATTAAAAGCTCATATTGGAGGAAATACACTCAAGCTTTTAGACCATGCTGTTGGCATTCAGTCCAGGAAACAGGAACTGGGAAAACACTCCAGACCATGGTGGGCATCATCCTTGTCAGTAAATGGGCTGGGCTTTAGAAAACACTAAATGTTGGTTGTAAAAATCAAGCTGTGCTGCCCACACTGAACAACCAGCCAAGCCAAGAGCAACACTGAAGGCTTCCCTGCAAGGGGTTTTTTTCAGCCTTGGGCAAATCATTTCCTCTCATCACAGCTCACTTTTGCTCACAGAATGTAAAACAATTGTTTGATTAACATCTGAATTTTATGTACCAATGAATCAAACACCATTTGTTAGTGTTACAGACATAAGCCATCCTCTTTTATTTGGTTACTTGTTAACGGGCTTACTTAAACAAAATGATGGATTCTTTGGAATCCATGCAGGCAAAACCTGGCATGCTGTTCTTCATCAATGGCCTCAGGACAGCTGGCTGTCCCAAACTGTATCATTTTCCACCCACTGACAACTGCAAAGGGTACTGACTCCCTTTTCCCAAGATAAAGTTTGAAATGCTGGCAGGACAAAGAGCGGAACAGCCAGGCAGGAACTCAAGTGAGCCAGACTCTTTAGGAAAGGCACAGGAGCAGAATGCTTCCATGACTTCCTACCACTATGGGAAACCAGGAAACCACTTTTGGCTTCTCAAGAATCAACCCAGAAGGGTCACAAAAACAAGAGTCACAAACAATACCCAGGAGATCCACATTTGCCCACTGGCCGCACCAGAGTCCCCATTTTGCTTGGTAATATTTCCAGTGAGCTGAATGCTTTCTTGACTCACTTTTAATTCCCTAAAACCCCCCACTTTACAGTTAAGAGAGATCCCCTTCCTTCCAAAAGTCTTCAGGATGAATTGACAGTCAAATGTCTCTGGAGAGCTCGAATTAGATAAGCTTTGCCTGGGGCAACATAACAGCCAATAATGCCTCTAATGCTTGTGAGCTAAGACATTCCTTATCTTTGCTCCATAACTCTGAATTCTTTAAAGCAAAGAACAGATTATTTCATTCTTGGGCAAAAATGACAAGGAGACTAGAAGTTTGCCAACTGTCCTATCTTATTAGCTTAGAAAATAGAGAGAAGTGACACATTGGCCTGAGTCAACACAGGAGCCTCAGACAATTTTGATTCTGACCCCTAAATGCCTTTGGCCTGAGACAAATGACCCGGTCTCCTTGACTGAGAGTTCCATGTCTGTTAGAGGGACTAGAGCAGCCCTGTGCATCAGAATCCACACTGAGCCCAAGTTACTTGAGAGAAAAATACCTTTGTCCTGGAATTTTATTTTCTCATTTAAATAGGCCTGGTCTGAATTTACAAAATGGGCTCTTCTCAGCTTAGATGGTGTCCTTGCTGTCTGCAGGAAATGCCACATCTATGAAGACTCCGAAGACACTAAAACGTGGGTAATGTCACAAACCATGACAGAGTTAGTGCTGGTGGTAAAGAGAGACATTTCCTTGTTCCTCGTGGATGAAAAGCACCCAGCGCTTGAGGGAAGTGTGACAGCAAGAGCCAAACGGGGCTCAATGTGAGGGCAGGAATGAGTTCTCTGGCTCTGTTGCAACACTCCTGCTCCAGCCTTTCCCAGTCCATCTGCAGAGCTGCTGCAGTGCTGCAGCAGCCCTGCTCATCAGCAGTGCTGCACTTAAATACTTCTCCTGACTGGTAATTAAATGTGTTCCTATATTTTAAAATTGACAAGGAATTCTACAACGAGACAGAAAAAAATTGGTGCCTGTAAGATGTCATTCACTTTAACGGAAAAGCACAAATCTCCCTGCCTTATTTAAGGGCTGATGAGCAGGATGCACTGTGGTTTATCCTGGTTCCATAGCATGGATACAGTAAAACCACAAATTAATGCTCCCTGCACGTTAGCAAATGCCATTGCAGATGGCTGTGGAGTCTTAAGAACTGCAAGAGGAAAATTAAAACCCACAGAGGCAATGTTTTCCCAAAACTGTCACTTTCCTTCTCTCTGAGCCTGCAAGAGCAAAGGAAAATGTTTGCCTTCCACACATTCAATGCTCAGCTGCAGCAGAGGAGAAAAAGCACTTTGATTTCAAATGTCCTTTCCTACTTCAGGTGTTTGATGCTCCCAGGTGTGAATGGCCAGTACGATCCAGTACTGTCTCCATCTTTCAACCCTTCCTAAAGAACAGTATTAAACACCCAGCCATTTGTTCCATGGACTGGGGCAAATGTAGCCCAGGTGAAATTCTACTGATTTCAGCATGTGTGTAACTTTATTTTAGTCCATAACCAACCTGATTTGGAATATCTCCCTCCTGGAAAGCCTGGCCATGTCCCAAGAACACAGCCTCCAATGTTGTATCCTTGGCTCACATTAAACTGCTCTTGGATTTGAAGTGCAAGGACAGCTGCAGAGCTGGGTTTGCATTTTGCAGGTAAAGTTGGCTGGTTCAATAATCTCAGAATTAGCCCAGGTGGATACTTAAATTTTTCCTTCTCCTCAAAAACTCCATCCTAAACCTCAAAAATGCTCCTGCCAGGAATTCCATCAGAATACTATATTTTAGTAAAAAGTTTTTATTTTTATGAACCTGTATTTTGTTAAGAGACATGGACTTCCTTACTAGCAAAAATCGCCAAGGAGAATAAAAACCTTCCCCCAGCACACATCCAACATTAATGACAATGGGAGCACTTCCTAAAGGTGGGAAATCCTGGATGTTCAGCAACATTCAGAAGCTGATTAATCAGTGTAATTTAATATTTGCAACCAGTTTACTAGACACACACACTGGACAGTAATAGCAGGATAATTTGGAAAGCAACACTGCAAACTGAACAAGCAGGGAGATGCAAAAGCTGTTCCCCAAGAGCAAGAGAAGACATTTAAGAGTGGCTGCGAAGATGTCTCCTCACATGTGTGACAGCTGAGAGAATGGGGTCACCCTGCTCAGCTCAACTGCTAGGAGGAGGAAAGAACAGGGAAGGTGGAAATGCTGCAGAACTGCAGAGAAGAGAGAAATCTGCGCTCAAGTCAGCCCTGAGTGCCGGGGGGGTTCTGGAAAATCAAACATTTGTGAAATTTTAGTGCCTGGTTTTACACACGTCACCCGGGCTGCCCAGGAGCTCTCGGCAGTGTCCCTTGGCTGCTTGCCACATCCTGCTCCAGGGCGGTGGCTCACGCAGTCACCTGCAACCAGGATTTGAATACATGGAGAGAAAAATTCAGTCATTTCCAGAACCACAGGCACCAATTTTGTACAGTGCCAAATCCTTGAAACATGGCAAAAGCTATTTCAGGAACAGTTTCACAAAATAGAATTCTATTTCACCATCACGAGTGCCCAGGTTTTTTTGTATGATAAGGCTCAAATAATTATTTGCTGAAGTAAAAATACAAACATCACCTAACAATTCACATGTGCCAAATTCTCTCTAACATCACAATTTACTGGCTTAACACTGTATGTGTTTAGAGTAGAGACTAAACTGATTTCATTCACCCAGTGCCAAGGTAAGCTTCAGTGGATTTGAGAAATTGGAGCACTCTTCAAAAACTGAACATTTGGCATTAAGATGCCAACACTAGCAAGCAGATTGACATCAAAGCACACTGTGAGCTCTATGCATGACTCTATAAAATAATGTATTTAACTGCCTTGATTCAGCATTTAAATGAAAACAGCTTATTTTATTGTGTGGATCTAAAGAGGTACTTTTACAGGCAACAGTTTTCAACTCCCAGACACTTTCCACTGACATCACATCTCACCTTTCCTTCTCATCTGGCAAGCACACTGCGTGATTTTATAGATAGGTGTTATCATGGACTCCATCCTGCCTCACCTTCCCTCTTAAAGACCCTTTATCCCAGCCAAGAAAAGAGGGGAGAAAAACCTACCCCAAAACCCAATCAACAACCCAAACCATTGGCCTTACCTTGTTGATAGGAGGCTGAAAACTGGTAACCTGAAAAGGTATCCCATCACTTGGGCAGTTTCAAAACAAAATCTACCTAATGCCAGACTGAGGAGGGGGACAGTTATCCAAGACAACCCCACTCCAGTCCCAGCAACCACACTTACCTGGGGCAAGTCACCATTGGCATCCTGTGATCTGTTCTCATTATTGCTCTTAGGAGGGAGTGGGCTTCTTGGGTTCTGCTCTCTTGCATTCTGTCCATTTTTCAGCACATCTTGCTTTTGATTTTCTTTCTCAGGAGCAGCTCTATCTGCCACTAAGTGCCTCAGGACCTGATCCTTCAAGCGCTCTGTTTCACTTGGGTTGCTTCTGGAGCTCTCTGCCAGGAGCTCCCTTCTCTGGAGCTGTACCCTGTTACCTGCCAACTTCTGGAGTGATCTCCGCAGTCTTTTTTTCCTCTGGACAGGGATGTCCCAGTCCAACCACTTGTGACTCCAAGTCTTCATGTCACCTTCCATACGAAAGTTTAACAAGTGCTCTGTGCTTTTTGATTTCTTTAAAAACACCAAAACAGAATCCGAAAAGCCAGTCTTGTTGGCCTGACACGTGCCAGGCACAGTGCAGTTCACCTGGATGCACATATTTTCCAAGAACCAAAAGGCATCACAGGTGGGGTGCTGGCAGCAAGTGGTCTGACAGGAGCTCAGAGTATGGAACCCTTCCAGAAGCTGCAAATGGTAACCTGCCCACGATCTCAAACGGCCGCCAAGCAGGATCTTGCCCAGCTCGCATTTAGATCTGTTCCAGTTTGCATCTGGGAAAGAGAAGTGAAGACAAAGAGACAATTCTCAGTCCTTTAAAGGATTAGATAATAGATCTCATCACTATTGTCAAGACGAATTTGGGGCACAGGAGTAACGCAGGAGAGAGTAGATATAGGAAAGTAAATCTGACTTCTCAGAATCTCCACCTGGCCTCTGTATCCAGTACTTAACACAATATTTTAAGGAGCAATCTGCTCCTCCTACCTAAGCCTCCACCACCCTTTCCACCAGGGATGGAGCTAAAGCCATCCACAGCAACAGAAGCGGAGACAGAAACATTCCTGTTTCAGAGGAGCCTGTAAGGCCCAGACTGAACAGAGAGGCCAAGGTCACACAGGAAGTTCAGAGTCAGAAATCGAACCCTGAAATCCCAAGAGCAGTTCCTTACTCTAACCAGTAATGGCCCTGCCTCTCTGCCCATAGTCTGCCCAGAGGGAAAACACTGCAAACAGTGACACTGGCTTGGTGCACAGTACAGAGGGATTTTTAATTCTTCCTTGCTGGTATCTGGCATCAGCTGCTTATTCTGACTGAATTTGCTCCACCTGGGAAGTTGTTACAGCTTCTAGAACAGGGATCTGCAAGGCAAAGCCTTGCCACCCACCCTGCCATAGTGTTTTTCGTTAAAAACCTCCAAACATTTGACAAAATTTCTGTTAAGAGTCAAGTCACTTCAGGTCTCAGCTCTGCAGTAAAGCAGCAATTGCTTTGCATATGGATTTTCTTCTTCTTAGCATGAAAATTTCGAGCGCTTGCAGGGATCAATGGATTAAAGGCTTCCAAAATTCAGAGCTCTGCAGATTAAGGACTCCCTAAAAATAGCCTAATGACCTATGGGACTGTTACACTGTGCTGTGTTCAGCATCCAAGCGATAATAGGTCATTGGAAGATTACTTTATAAACAGTGTTGCTGGACTGGGAATTGTGCAGCTGGAGATCTGGCTCCAGATCTGGCTCCCTGCCTGTCAAGAATGGAGTTCTTGAACACAACACAAATGGAAAACTTTTCTCTCCATTAAAATAAGGTCTGAATTTAAATTACAATATTCTGATCGAGAGTGCACTTGAGATCAGTGACCAAGTCATGGGGGACAGAGCTTCCTGTGGGTGTCTGAACCCACTACTGTGCAGAAGGGGGAGAAGCTCCTCACTCGAGCAATGAAACTTGTAAATGAAACTCTGCAAATGTTCAACAGCAAGAGGAGTTGACATCAGCACCTTCAAAATCCTCAGCATCCTTGTCACACCTCATCAACACACAGCATTTCCTCGGAGAGAGAGCAGACAGGGAATCCGTGTGCCCAGGGCAACAGCCGACCTCATCACACCTGAAATGCCTGGACAGACAGTCCCTGACACCACTGTCATGGTCACAGGCAGGGACAAGCACCTGGCACCAACCTGATGGGTCTGGAATTAGAACGGAGTATGGAACGTGTGTACACACCAAACCCACGTGTACGCACACACACTCTCTCCAGACTTGGAGAAACAATAACAAATGGAAGAATTACACCATTCCTGTGAATTTCAATAGGATCTTATCCACTCAGACACGTTTTGCCTATAAAACTTCCTTTCTGTTAAAGGTGAATCACTGTCCCTCATATATCCTGAGCATGAGGAAAATGTGCTGCTTCCCACATTCCTAAAATCCCTCCCCCTCCTCCTCCACCACTGCTCATCCATCTCTCCTCACACGTCAGCCCTGGCTCACACATACCACTCAAATTAAGGCTTGATATAGCAGCAGTGAAATTCAGCAGCAGTTTCTAGTACCAGGCTTAGAACTCGAGCACACACAGAATGGGACATATTTGAGAAGAATGTTCGCAGGGAAGATATCTCTTGTGACAAATTACTACATAACACAAGTATTATATTTATTCATCTAAAATGTAAAGCCTGAATCCCCAGAAACATCTCCTCAGCATGTCAGAGCCATGACTTAGCCCGGATGACACAACACTACCACGCTGAGAGCATTCTGCTTCTCTTTTAACACACCGCTAAAACAAGATTTGAATACTATTTTGGCCACATTTCATTTCCAGAACTCTGCTAATGCCCACCTGGGACGTGTTTATTTGAAATGAGCCAGAATGTTTTCCTGAATTGCTGTACACGGATAGCTTAAAACTCAGATAACTCTCAGGAATGACAGAAGTGAACAGGCAACTCCCAGCATGCCAGCCCAGCATTCCAGATGTGAATTTTCCACAGAGACATACTGATTTTCACTTTTCATTTTCAAGTTCCATAGCCTTTGGTGGGCATCAAACATTCAGACAACTCGAAGTGCCCCGGGAGAAAACAGAGCTCTTCAGGCTACACTTGCATTTCATCTGTTGGCAGATGAAATTGGCAGGAAAGCAGGAACATTCCCGAGGATGAGTTCCCTCCTAAGCTCAGCTCCACACAAGTCACAAGACACCTGCACAGTGGGCGTGCTTAGTCACTTTTCTGTATTGCTTTTGTCACATCAGTGCAGAAAACACTGCTCTTCCCAGGAGCTCAGGAGTTCCTGTCCCAGGGATGCAGCTCACAGCTTTGCTGAGCAGCAGGGGAATGGAACACACAGAAACAGCTTCTATTAATAATCTCAGGTTCACAGACTTGCCCAGGCAGTTAATCCTGCCTGATATCAGATTAATGATTAAAGACTTGACTCCGTGGACTTTTTAAACCTGCAACACGTCAGTCAGTTATGTCAACACAGTCCCCATTGCGTAACTCCACAACACCACGCTCATTTCTAGGCAGCCATAACTCCTCCTCAGCCTCACAAACTCCGCTGCCTGAGTGACACAAACAAGCCCAAAATAACAAAAATTCTGCAATGGAAAAAGCGTCCACATCGGGGCAAATATGTCCATATAATTATATTTACTTCTGCATAAGCAACAACCTTAATTTAACAGAATCTTCACTCCTTTAACCATTGGACTTCATGATCTCAGACCTGCACTGTTCCAACCTTAATGATTCTATGATTCCTGGCTTTAACTCTTTGAAGTAGAGCAGTCCCTAAACACACCAACACTGTCCAGAACACCCTCTAGGAGTCTCAAAGGAACTCTAACTCTAAAAGTCCAAGAAATTACTAAAGCCAGGAAATGAACACAGGAAGCCTAGTTGACAAGGAAACAAGCACCACTCAAACACACAACCCTTTGCTAGGACCAGGAATACAAACATGTCTTTCCAGGGTCTAAATTAACTGATTAAGGTCACACAGCTCATTAGCTTAATCAAATCTCCCACTGGGAACTGTCCAGGAAGGTCCTGTAACACAACAGGGACGCCGCAGCTGCCTGAAGAACACGTCTACATAACTGAGAAACAAAGCAAACCAATCCCCTTCCCAAACCAAACACCACACAAGCCATTAGAGGAAAACTTCCATCCAAGCCACTGACTTGGTTATTTACTTGAGCAGGAGGTTGGTTACTCAAGTTTGAACAGGAACTAAAGAAAACAAACATAACCGTTGCCTGTAGGCAAATAAAGACTTCTGACACACTGCTCTTGGGGAGAGCATTAAATATCTTAGGGCTAAATGACATTCTTGCCTTTCCAAGCTGATTTCCTTAAATTGAATTATTTTCCAGATTATCACTTGTTCCTTTTGTCAAAAATTAAGGTCAGAAAAAGCTTTCTCTGAGATACAAGCTACACTTTTGAGAACTTATTTAGTAACAGCTAAGGGTGGTGTTTTGTTTGGTTAAAAAAAGAACAATGGCTTCGGTTTGTGAGTTTAAAAATATAAATAAAAAAGGAAACCGATAAAAAAACAACCCTACAATCTCTATCCGTAAATCATTTCACTTTTCTCTCAGAGTATTTTAAACAAGTGAGAGGGATAAATACCATAAAAAAACAGACACACAGTCCCAGAGAAAACAGAAGAGTCACCTGCAGAGGAGCACAAGGCACACAGGCAAGTGCACAGGTAGAACAGCTGCAGAATTCCCAGCTCCCTCACAGCTTTTCCCAGGCAGTATCGTGACAGGAACCGGGTGCTGATGCTGAACTTGGCTTCCAACCTCTTCTCCATGGCCTTTGTGGGCAGCAGCGGGGTTCTAGGAACACGTAGGGTATGAAACACAAAACATCCTGTGGCAATTGAAAAGTTCCTGCACAGATTCAGCGACAGTGCAACGTGAACAGAGCATTTGTGGAGGAAATGTCTTATCTGCTGTGATTAGTCCAGCTGTTGCTAAGGAACTATCAATGCCTGATACCAAAATGAAATTTGTAGTGGCACAGCTCCCAGTGCTGAGTGCAGAGGGCCTGTCACTTGTGGTTTTCTCCTCCAGACCCCATTTTTCATCTGATATCCTAGTGGCTGTCCACTGGATTACAAACAGGTGTTTAGGAAATTTCAGTTTCAAATATGCCCGAGGATTAGACCCCGAGGCAGCAGCACGAGGATAACAAAGGCACTGACAACCCCTGCACATCTGCCCAGCGATGTCATCGCAGTCACGTCTGTGCTGGCTAGTGCTAGCCAGAAACAGGGAAACGAGAATACAGCAACGCTGCGAAACTGGAAGCTAACGCCCCGGCTTGCTTCCTATTTTGCTCCACACGGCAGGAAACTTCTCTGCCTTTCGAATGCCAAAGGTTATTTAACAGCCTCATATGCTAATTAAATGCAAATTATCTCTAGGTGATGCGATAGGATTATTGATGCATTAATTATTTCACAGGTAATAAATAGTATTTATTCTAAGGGAGCAATGAAGCATCATTAGGCACTAAACGGCATTAAATCTGTCAGTTCTAAAGAATCCAAGCGGGATGCTGTTATAGCCAGATCCACCAGCGCTGCTCAAGCACTCAGAGCTTATTACACCTCGAGGAAT
>VZRN01005389.1:328131-406084 GCA_013397935.1 Dasyornis broadbenti
TCCCCCCGCCGTACCCGCAGCCGCCGTTGCCCTACCCGCAGGGCCAGGAGCCCGCTTACCCGCACCTGGCGGACCCGTACGCGGCGCTCAGCCCTCTGCACCAGCACCAGCAGCCGGCCTGGCCCCCGCAGCGCGGCCGGCAGGACGAGCCGGGGCTGCTCTCGCAGACCCACCGCGCCCTGGGGCTCGACCCCCGCCGCGAGTACCCCACCGTACCCCGCTTGCTCCACGGACTGCCCGACGGTGGTCACGGCCTCGCCGACGGCCCTCTGGGCCTCCACGGCCTCGGCCACCACGGCATCGAGGACATCCAGGTACGGGGGGACGGCGAGAGCACCGGGAGGGCGCCCGGGATAGATTGGTTGCGGGGCGGCGGGGACAGATCCCGCTGTCTGTGCGACCGGGGGCTCCCGGCCGGGACCATTCCGGCCACATGGCGTCGGTCCCCCTGGGCAAGAAGAAACACCGGGCCGGGGATTCCCATTACTGGGAATTCACTCGTGCCCCTAGAATTCCTTCTGGCCGGGGGCAGCGGAGGGATCGGGCCGCGGCCGCGCTGTCCCGGCGCCGCGAGCAGCCGGTGCCGGGAGGCCCCTGACGGCTCTTTCCTCGGTGCTTTCAGGCCGTGGACGACGGCGGGATGAACCTGCTCGATCAGTCCGTGATCAAGAAAGGTAAGAGCGCGGCGGCTCTGCGGGAAGCGGCACAGGACCGGGCCACGCTCCTGCCCTCGGGGCTCCCCAGCGTCGGGTCCCCCGCGTCCTCCGTCCCACGGGACTGCCCCCCGTCCGTCGGGAAGGGCTCGCTGCTGTCCTAGGCGAGACTGAAACGAAAGCGGTGCTTCCCGGCGGGCCAGCGCGCCCACCCTCCCCTGGCCCGCTGCTCTCTCTCTGGCGGTACCGCGGCCGCCGCTCATTCACGGTATCGAAGGGCCCGGACGGGCGGACCCCGCTGTCGGGGAGCCCCGGGGCCCACCCCGCCGGCAGCCGCGGACGGTTTGCGTGGAAAGCCCGGGGATGCCCCGGCGGCGCTCGGCGGCAGCTCCCTGGGTTCCCGGTGCCGCCGCCCTGGGTCGGAGCCCCCCGCCCAGCGGCGGGGGAGGCAGCGCGGGCCGCGAACCGCTTCACAGCGCCCCGGGCCGCGGCGGTCCGAGCCCGCTCGGCGGGACTGGTACCGAGGGGAAGGACGCGTTTAACGGAGACGGAGAGATGGCGCGGCCTTTGGCGCCGGTGCTGCACGCCCTTGCAGCCGGTAGCGTCCCGCAGTTCCCCGGGCCACTCGCCCCCAGCCTCAGCAAAACCCGAGCCTGCGGAGACTCCCCTCTGCCCCTCCAGAAACGGGACTCCTCTCCGGGACCGGAAGGGAGGAAGAGCCTTGCCCTCGGGGCCGGCGCGGGGAACGAGGCTGCGGGCAGAGGTCCCGCACGACCCCCGGGGTCTCCCGCGTCCGGTTCTACCTCGCACGCCCCATATCCCGGCGAACCGGCGGGTACAACGCCTCAATTCCCTAAAAAATTTTTGTCCTAAACCTTCCTCTGGGACGTTGCGAGAGCGAGGAGGGGGAGCCCGGGAGCTTTCGGTGCGGTGCTCAGGGCGATCCCTACTATGGAATATTCCAGCACTGCTCTCGGCTACTCCCCACGATGTTTTACAGAAGTATGTGGACGGGAAGGACGCGTTTAGTCGCCGGCCCCCAGTGCGAACGGAACCGCAGCCACCAGTGCGGGTCGGTAACGTGGGCCCGAGGGTGCCACAGCCCCGCAGTCCCGGTGCTCGTCCCGGCCGTAGCCGATCCCCAGTAACTGCACGAAAAATCTCCCGATCGTGCGGTTCTTCCCCCGCTGTCGTTTCAAGCGTGGAGCTGCGCTCCCGGTGCGCCGCAACCCCTTTCCCTAGCAATGGCTGTTTCAGGAACACGCGGCTGCCAGCGGGACATTAATGACCCGCATTAATTGAGCTTTAATCAGAACGCTGGAGAGGCGTTTCATTAAACACTCGGGCGTGAGGAATGGTTGCAGGAAGCTGAGGGGTGCGTGGGCCGGCATCGGCCGTACCTCCGCTGCTTGGGCCGGGCAGGAGCACCCTGAAACCCGCGGGAAACACCCGGCAGTGGCAATTTTTGTCTGGAAGTTCGGTTGGAGTTATAGTGGTTTGTTGGGGTTTTCCCCCACCTTTTTCCAAACGTGCCAGTAGTTAGAATTTTTCGTCTCCTGTCGGGAGGATTTATCGTTGTTTAGTGCCTGGTTTTTGCCTGAAGATTCTCTAGTCGTCTAGTCTTGGAAAGGAGGGAAAAAAAGAAAAAGGAAAAAAGAAAAGAAAGTAAAGGAAAAATAAAATTAAAATATCTCTGGCTGAAGGAGGGCATGGTGCAAAGACGTCGACCGCAGCCCCTGTGCCCACAGACACTTGCCTTTCCCATGCCACTTCTCGTTTAGTTTTTTTTAAACTTTTAAAATATTAATATATATTTTCCTTCCCTGATTTTGCCTTCTTTTTTTTTTTATTTTAATTTTTTTTCTATTATTATTATTATTCCTGTGTTGGGAGCACGAAGCTCCGAATTTGCTGGAGAAATCGATAAATCCAAAGGCAAAAGAGTTTTTGTGGGGGGAATTGGGCAGCCAGACTGGAAGTGGCGGGACGGAGCCACGGAGGGTTCCTTGGAGCGGCGAAAGCATCAGGGACTCTGCCCCGCCACCGTTCCGTCATCCCACCCCGCTGCCGGGGCTCGGGAGAACGGGAACCAAAATTCATGGCCACGCTCCCCTTTCTCTGGCCTTGGAAGCTCCCAAACGGGCGAGTTCAGCTCAAAAAAAAAAAAAAATCTGAGGAATTATGGAAGCTGCAGCCGGGAATCCCAGATCAAATGCCGCTGCCCTCCACTCGGCCCGGGGAATAAATTCCTTCACGTTCGGCTTTATTTAATTTTTAAAAATTTGTAAAATGTGGTCGTTCTCACTCCGCTGGCTCTGTCACCTCTAAGCTGTGTCCTGGAGCCCCAGCGGGGCCAGAGCCGAGCTCGGGCCCCCGCGGGTGAATGACACCCCAGGAAAAATGAAATTAAATTAAAACCAGCTGAGGCAGCTCCCGGCGGGTCCCGGGCAGAAGGTGCCGGAGGGGGCGGCTGGGCAGCAGGGCTCGGGGACCACTTCTCTGAAGGGAGCGAGGGTAAACCCTAAAAATCTCAGTTTTGTCCTAAATCGCACCGAGATTCCAAATACCGATTAATCCTGGAATTCCTGACGGAATGACCGTCGAATAGAAACCTGATAGAAATCTGTGCCTGTGAAAACAGATATATCTCGCCTAATTAGTTGCCGAGATACTGTTGTCCTGGCTCAACACAATATTAATCACCTGTCCCAAATCCCCAAATCTCCGTTTTAACTCCCGTCCTTGGAGTCGCATTTAGCGCCCGGTCAGGAACAGCCCGGAACGGAGAGCCCGCAGCCCCGCGCTGTCCCCGCAGCCTGTCCCCTCCGGTATCCCGGGGTTTCGGGACCATCCTCACGGCAGGGGGGTCACTGCCGATGTCCCCCCGCACGGAGGGGCTCCTCCACCAGCGCGGGGCTGCGCTGCCCGGCGCGGGGAAGATGCCGCCCGGAGCGCGATGTGGGAGCAGCCCCGGCAGCGTGTCTGTTTTCCGTCCTTTTCCTTCTCAAACTTCCACGGTTCCAGCCGTTAATGTAATTCCAGGGGTTTTACGGGGATCTCGGGGACGCGGTGCACTGACACCCTCCCGCCACGCGAGTGTTTTCCCGAGCCGGCAGCGCTCCGGCCCCTTGGCTGTAGGTAATCCCGAATTTAGCAAGCGGAGAGGAAAGGGGGGATTCGCCCCAGCAAGGGCTCGGGGGACCGGCCCGGGACCCCCATCCGGGAGCCTCGGCGGGGGCTGCGCGGTGCCCGCATTGCGGCGGGGGGCGGCCCAGGGAGGAAAATCCCGGCTGGAAACAGGCGTTCAAATATCCATTTCCACCGCTGCCCCCGGGACTGGTTCCGGTTCGTTGTCCCCGTGGTGATCCCTAGGGTTGGAGGCGTCAGATGATGCGGGTTACCGGGGGACCCCTGGTGAGGGGGTCCAGTTCGGTTGCAGGGTGCAGAGTGTGAGCTGGGATTTCACTTGGAGCAGGGAGAGAAGTGACAGCTCTGAAAAACGGAGGATGAGTTTTCCCCCAGTGCTGTCATGACAAATGGGGCGATAGATTTTGTTCAGGAATTAAATGGATAAAATCTTGGATAGGGCAGCTGAGCTTTTATGGATATCTTGTACCATGTTTGTTCATTCTCCCTGTTTAAAAAAAAGTTTTTCAGAAATGGTTTTCTGAGTATTTCTTTTGTTGTTGTTTTGTTTGTGGTTGGGGGTTTATTATTATTTTTATTTATTTTACTTTTCCTTTCAAGTATTTATATAAGACCAGGAAGATAATAGGCTGGGAAACATTAAGATTAGCCCTGAAAAAGTTTAGTTGGGGCTTTGGCTGCTTTAGTCCGCAGCAGCTCAGGCATTTTCTGCTCAATTCACCTGGTGTTTAGATGCCCAGGTCAGCTGTCGAGGTCCAGCTGTGAGACCACCTAGATACAAAACTGGGAACTCAGCAAGCCCTGAGTTTCTGGTGCAGGGTGCGACTTTCTGGTTATGAAATCAAGCACTAGGTCGTTGTGCTCAGTAGCAAAAAATCCTGCAGCTCGGTTGTAAAATAAGGAGGGGTTTTATTGCTTTCACATCCTTTTGGGATCAGCAGAAAGCTTCTGAGAGAGCCTTTTTATTACAAAGAAAAATACAAATCTCTTTCCCTGGCACCTGGGGACATGCTGGGGTGCGAGAGCAGCCCAGGGTCCTGCCGGTGGTGGGCTGGGGTGAGCTGGGGCCCTGTGGCAGCAGGAGCAGGGTGAGCCACAGGGGCCGTGCACTCGCTCGAGGGCACAAGTTTTGGCTGTGGCATTTTACAACCTGGAGTAGAGGCAGAGCAGGGTGTGAGCAGCGTGGGCTCACACTGGCACCCAGGCGTGCACGGCGCACGTCTCCGGGCTCCATGGTGTGGCAGTGGGACCTGGTCCTGCCACTGTGCCTCGTGTTTGTGGATCTGATGCTGCCACTGTCCCTCGTGTTTGTGGATCTGGTGCTGCCACTGTCCCTCGTGTTTGTGGATCTGGCTGTTGCCGCCCTCCCTCGTGTTTGTGACTTGTTCCAATTTCCATCCGAGGTTTTCGAGCTGCTCTGAGTGGCAGTGCTAGCATTTCTGCTCAGGAATGTGGACCTGTTTGGCTGGATACTGGACAGACAGATGGAAAGCTGTGCCTCAGAGCCCACAGTCAGGAATACTGAGAGAAGTAGCTGTCACTACTAAGGAATGCGGCAGAGGAGGGAGATTAAGACCGAGATCCTTAGATCCACTCACCACCGCACGCGAGCTCCAGGTTTAGAAGCCAAGTCTCGCCATGTGCTTCTCAAGCTGGTGGGACTGGTGGGACTGGGGCAATGGCATGGCAGCAGTAGTGCAATTTCTCATTTGTTTTGGTGCAAGGAGGAATTGAGCTGTAAGAAAAGTAAGAAGCCAGATGTGGCAGGAAAAAGAAATCCTGAAAGAATGGTAGATTAGATAAACATCTTTTCCTGTGATGAGCAAGGTAATAAATGAGGTCATCCTGTAAAACACCTGGGGCTGCGAAGACACAGCTTTTATAGGACTGTCCAGGGCCGTGGGTGGAGGTACTTGGCCTCCAGTCAGCTGCAGGGTGCTGGGATCACCGGGGAGCCCTCCCAGCTCTCTGCAGCTTCATCTGCGGCGGTAGTTTGCCTGAGTGGGAAAAGGGGCTCACCCGGGACAAGCTGGGTCATGACTGGAAGCTTTGCTGCCTTAGCGCTGCTCACGAATGCTTTAAAGTTTCGACAAGCCCTCGCACACACCGGGAGATAGAGCAGCGTTCCTCAAAACTCAGTCACACCTCCCGATCCCAGCGTTTCCCCCTCGCGCGCACACGGTGCGCGGCAGGAACACCTACTAATCAAACAGAGAAACTTAAAAGAAAGTTTTTACTCTGAACTGCGTCCAGATCACCATTCCTCCATTAAAATTATATTTTTAATGTCCTATAATTGCACCAGGATAAGCCCAGGTGTGTGTTCATGTGAGATAACACACGCGGGTACTGGTGAAGGCGCTGGGCTTTGTCTCAACCTCCCCAGTGCCTCCCAGGCATGTGTTATCTCCAAGTTTCATGTACTTTGTCATGACTTACTGTTTAATTAGATGTTTTTAAATGAATTTTTTTCTTTGTTAGAAATAAAGAGCAACTCTTAAAGGGTAGGTTCAGGAAAGCCAGCTTGGGTTGTTTTTTGGCATGTGGCTTGAGCCAAAGCAGCAGCACCTCTGCTCCAGGAGGTGGACCCCAGGTGAGGCTTCTCCATGGACAGCACTGAGTGAGCACCATGGACATGCTGGGTTGGCTCTGGAGCACCTTTCCCCTCATTTTGGGGGCTGTGAGGTGTCTTTGCAGTTCAGTGGCCACTGTCACATCACTACCCTGGCTCCCACAGGGCTTTTCATCCACAGGTGGACTGGCAGTGGGACAGCCTTGGCCAGGTGTCACCCGTGGTGTTTGTCCCTGCAAAGGAAGTGGTGCCAAGATCTTAATTTTGTAGAGCACAGGTACCTGCCCCACTGGGGTCCCACAGGGTATCCACCCAGAGCAGCATAGACACAGGCAAGACCCATAGGGACCCATCGATGTCACTCCAGCCCAGGGTCACACCAAACCTGCTGCAGAGCAGAGGCAAACACAGACTATTCCTCCCAGTTTAATAATATTCCAAGATACATGATCTCAGAAAAGAAAATGTTTGCAATCTGTCTTAATTATTTGAACAGCCTAAATGAGGTTCTCTGAAGTCCTAGACTAGCACTCTAACCACTAAACCATCCCACCCTTTCCTGTGTGATCCAGGGAATTACTCACTCCTGCTGTCCTTCCATTTGTTTGTTTATTTTAATTCTTAATGGAGAAACTAATTAGCAAATGTGGATGTGGTGCTTGAAACTGCTGCGTGCACAGCTCTCCTCTCCCTGTCCTGTCCCCAGTCCAGCTCCGCAGTGCCCGGGTATTGCCTCCCATTTGGTGAGAAGTGTTGTGGTTTGGTGGGAAAGGGCTGAGAAGCACACGGGAGTGAGAGGGAATTGCTAGAAACGAGCCCAAGGTACCCACGGCAGTTAAACACCTCAAAACAATGTGCCAGGAGCTCGGGGCTTGGAGCTGGACAAGGGGAGCTGAGAGCAGGTTCACCTTCGCAGCTTAAAAATCCATCACAGCGTCTGCGGTGCGTGCTTGGGATTCCAGCCGGGCTGAGTCTCCCCACCCTCTATCTCAGGCATTTATCTGGCATCAGTCACCAGAGTGCCGAGGCGCCAGGGAGCGAGGGATCGGGTCAGGCCCTGTTCCCTCTGGACTGGTCAGACAGGTCCCAGGGAGCAAGTGGTGTCCCCAGGGCTCCCTGGGAACCCCAAAGTGGCCACATGCATGAGAGAAAGCACAGCCACCATCCCAGCGCTGGAGAGGTGCGAGCAGAGGATCTGAATGAGGGTGCTTAGGGTGATTTCAAGCACGAGATCCCAGTTAGCAAGAGACGGGGCAGCCATTGAAAAACCATCGTCAGAGGGTTTGTCCCACCAACACACCGGTGTCAGCAACCCAGGGCATCTGAGCAAGGAAAAGGAAAAACCTTTTTGCTGTGATAGTGGGTGTGCAGTGCCTGTCCCCAGAGTGATCCCTGGACAAGCCGGCAGCTCCGGAGCAGTCGCTGAACCGAGAGATTCACGTTGCTGCGGTCAGACGCAGACAGAAACCCCGCCAGCTCGGCGGGCTGGCAGCGGGTTCAGTATGAAGAGAAGAATTTTTTGCTATTATTATTCATGTCTAATCTTTGCTGAAGGGTCTTTTGCCCTTCAACAACCTGAATACATTTTAAAAATTGGCAGGAATGTGGCAGTGGCTTCCGCAGGATCGGCTGCCGCTCACCTCAGCATCACAGCTTTGTTCTCCCGTTTTAGCTTATGGAGATCCCAGCTACCCAAATTCAGGTACATCTATAGGGAATACAGGGAAAATCTCTCAAGCATGTTATTGTAAAATGGATTAAACTGTTTAAACATGTAAAGATCCCATTTGCCTGGATGCCAAAGTGTTTGTGATGCTGAAGGAATAAACTTGGGGTGGTTAATGCTACAGGCACAGCGACGTAGTGTGCAGGGCCGGGAGCACTCGCTGCAGCACAGCCAGGGGTGATATTGGATGGGAAACTTCCTTTGGTGTCAGCATGGAGCACTGTGGGTTTCCAGTTCCTCTGGCCTAAATCCTCAGGCTCTCCAGCCTCCTGTTTCTATTTTTTGCCTTCCCAAGACCTGCTTGGTTAGTGCTGTGAAACGTGAATTCTATACCGGCAGAATTTGAACTGAATTTTAAATAATTATTCAGTAATTGAACTGAAATTTAAGCAGTTAATTTTCCAGTGTAGATATGAAAGGACATAGCTGCAGATGCAGAAAAAATAATTTAGAATCAGGGGGAGGGAAATAATGTGAATTACCAGACTAAACTGGCTTCTCCAATGAAGTTGCTGCATCGGGGCAGCTTCCAACCAACAGTGCAGGAAATATCTCCAAACACTTTGTCACTCTGAAGCAGAATCCGAATAATTTTCATTCATTCCCTTCAAAGATTCGGACACCTGAGTTTTACCATTTGGGGGACATTTTAATCATTAATATTTGGTGCCTTCCAGTGAGCTGTTTCTGCGGTTATTGCTCAGGCTGTGTCGTCAGGGTTCCCCAGACAGCCGAATCCACTCCATGAAATGAAGCATGGAAAAGAAACATGTGGGAACTCACCACAAATTAATTGTGAGCAGCTTCTAAAAAACTGACGAACTATTCTGAACAGCAGCATATTTGAGGCCGAGTCATTCCTAAATGGTAAAGCAGGAAAATACATTGGCTGAAATCATCCATTGCAAAGCACTTACTAATCCCCTTCCCAGTCCTGCAGGAGCACAGAGGGCTGAGTAAATTTTAATATTATATCAGCTGGTCATTTCTATCAATGCACAATATATTCAACAGGGACCATCTTTAACCAAGCTGTTGTACCCCCTGATTTGGGGGAGCCTGAACCTTCCTGCTCCATCGATCAGTCCCCAAGCTCTCCAGGAGACACCTGCAGTGACACACGGTCGGGACTTCACTGGGTCAAGCAGAGGCACAGAATGAAAAATGGAATTAATATCACATGGCACCTTCACATTTCTTTCCCAACCTGATGAATTAATTTGCATGGGAAACAAAATGTTAAATATGGGAGCTTTGCATAGGCATGGGACCTCTCCTGATTAACTTTCTCATGGGAAGAGTTTGAAGTTGTTCCCTGCTCTCCTCTGAGGGTCCGAGATTCATTTCCCTATCAGGACTCAGCAATCTCGAAAACCCGCAGATAAAACGAAGATTCTTTCCATCCTTCCATTTGAAAAGGCCGATGATGGTGGTTCCTAGAGAGGCTCTTTGACACGGGGACTTGGTTCAGGTTGTGCATTCGAGATAAAGAGAATACCTGTATAATCCCCTCTGGGAAGAGAGGATAATTACAGAGTGCGCGTTTGAAATACAGCTGATGGCTCTGACCTCCTTCCCTGGACCATCAATAAATACCTCTCTGCTGAAACACCAGGAAATTGGAGCAGCTGAACTCTGCAGCACCTCCTCCCTGAAAAAGGGCTTTTAAAGGGATGGCGGGAGCAGCCGCCTCTGGCTCACACCCACATCTAGATTTTTTTTTTTTTATATGTATCTCCATCTTATAATTTACATCAGAGACATTCAAACGAAGGGTAGATGAGCTCACTGACAGCTCTTGCTGGAAGACAACAGCAATCCCTCACCTCTCTGCAGCACAAACATCCATCAGCCCGAGCTTCCCACTGCTGCGGGCCCGGAGAGGGGCAGAGCAGCAGGACCCCCGTCTGGGGAACAAACCGTGGGGCTTGGGGCTGGCATCGCTGCACCTGCAGAGTCGTGGAAGCAAAACCTCGGCACCTGCGGCAGGTTTGGAGGGTGCAGGTGTCCCCTTGCCCGGGCAGCACGGCTCAGGTCTCTGCCCCGCAGCGAGGCCCGAGGCAGCCGAGCTGACCGGGGCACGGCCCCGGAAAGGGACGCGGAGCTGAGAGGCTTTGCGGGGGGCTGGAGACAGCGCTGTTGTGCCTGAAGAGGAGCGATTGCTTCGTCCCACGTTGTCTCCTAAGGCGATTCACTGATACCTTTTTAAAATGCAATCTCAACAGTAGCACACTCCCACTTTTAAAGGGATGTCGCAATAAAAGCTCCGATATCCAGGGATCCCGCCTTACTGAGGAAGAGAATGTACCTGTAATGTATCTGGGGAGAGAAGAAAACAGACTTGTAGGGCGGGCAGCGATTTGCATGTTCCCTCTGGACTTGTTTTTCCCCTCACAGCACCCCGAGCTCCAGCTGGAAATGGAACAGAACAAATAACACCACGATAAACAACTCAATTCCCAAATACCACAAATTTTCCTGCTTACAAATCATTTTGCAAGCAGGCAGCTCATTTCTCCTATGGAAATGAGTCAGTACTTCGTATTTTTCTCTTTTTGTAGGCAAAGTTTCTTTTCCCTTAAACCCAGAAGTCGGCGATTTGCTGCCAGCCCTGAGCACGGACACCCCCTCCCGCAGCTCCCGGCAATCCCCGCACCGGAGCCTGAGCCGGGCTGCAGCTTTTTCACCGAATATTTACATATCAAAGTGTCCATTCCAAGGAATCACAATGGTAATTTCAGCCACAAACTTTGGTTTGTGGAATGGTTTGGATGAGAAAGGAGAAGGAATGAAGGAGCTAGGGGATGGAGCATCCTCAGCCCGGACCTTGCAGGAGAGGGAGGATGAGGAAGCAGAGGCTCAGGGCTGCGGATCGGTTCGTGCTGAAACTCACAGGGGAAAAGCAGGAAATTCTCCAAGGTTTTCTAGGTAAAAACCTTTGAAGAATGGGTTTGTTTTGCTCCTTCTTCTTTTTACCTCGAGCTTAAAAGCCAAGGCATGCACCTCTGCGAGCCAGAACAGAAGTGGCAGAAACTTTGTGCTTTCTTTTGGGACACTTTGAAGGCATTAGGCTCCTTACTCCATTCACCGGATTCACAGCCGAGAAATCCATTCAGCCGTGGTTTTATCTTTCTCCTAGCTGTCTCCTGAAAAACCCTCAGGGAGACAAGGCTGTGACATCCCATCCCACCTGCAGCATCGCAGGTCCTGCTGTTTTTCATGGGAATTGCCTGTCTGCTCCAAGGGGCATCATCACATCCTGTGCTCAGGTGCTGGACCAACTCCTCCTGCCTACATTCAACACCCAAGGCCTTCTCACCTGGAGAAATCTCTCACCAGAGATTACTTGGCAAGTTTTAATTGGGTATCACAGCATCCCTCCCAGGTAGACATTATTATATCATTATCTGCAATTTGTTGCTGGAGACAGTCAAGACCAAACTGGGATAGCGACTTGTCCTGTGTCATAACACGATTCCATGCTGGCTGTGCCAGACACAAGGAGATAATCCCCGGCAGGCAGGGTGCTCTCCAGCTCAGGGAAGTCAAGGGATGAAGCCTTCCGTGTTTTTGGACACCAGGACTTACTTGAAATCACACTGTCTCTGCATCAGGGCTTTTTGAGCCACAGGAAACGGGGCTGTGTGAGTTCACCATCTGACAGTTACACCATGGTACACTTAATAGACAAACCGGAGCTGACTCAGCACAAAAAGGCTCGTCTGATGGGAGATCACAAACCTCGTGGTTCACAGGGAAGATGAAGCCAACGTGTACCCGCTCCAAGCGCTGGGCCAAGCAACTCACACGGGAGTTAGGGTCTCTCCAGTGCTGCTCAACACACACCTGAAACACAACGGATTGCAAGTGGCACCTGCCCTGCGAGGTTAAAGGCAGCAGTGAGAGGCTGAGCCTGATGGAAACGCTTCCTGGGATGTTGTACAGAAGAAATGAGGATCCTTTCCCTTCCCACACTCAGCAAGATGCTGCTGTACGCCGGTTACTGCCACGCTGCCTTTCTCCAAATCACCAGAGCACCACAAGCCAAGAGAATGCAGTGACAAACAGCTCCATTTCACAGCTTCCCACAGAAAATCCAGAGCTATAAAAACAGAGGCCGTGAGTAACCAGCCTCCAGCACAGCACTCCCCAACACTTGGGCAATAGCTGAAGCCTGGACTCCTTAGAAAGGCATTCTCACAGACTGGAATTGCACACACACAGATCATGCTCATGTACCTGAGCTTTGGTAAATCATTTAACTTGCTCTGTGCCTCAATTTTCCCCAGCTGCACTAAGGAGCTGGCTTGAGCCAGGAGTGAGTTAATGGCTTCGGTTGCTGGTGCTGTAGCAGCACTGGGCTGAGGATTAGCAATGCGTGAAGCCCTTTGAGGTCTGCCAGCATAACCTTATTCCAAAATCTGTTTTCCCTTTCAAATCTGACCTCTCGGACCTGTGCCAGTGCTTACCTGTGTCCAGTCCCAGCTGCAGCATCCCCAGGGCAAGTCAAAATGCTTTACAGGGGCTTTAGTTTGTGAAATCTGCAGCCAAGCTCACCTGGATTTGCTGATTTGGAGGTAGCAGGATTAATCTCTATAAACAACTCTTCCATGGGAAAAACTCCCTCAGGAACACCAGGCGGTTTAAGAAAAGAGGAAAAAAAAAAACTTTAGGGGGACAGAGTGAAGCAACCAAGACTCAATAAATTATAATTTAGAAATAATAAGGACAGATAGCAAAGAGAAGAGGATCTTGCACTCCCCAAGAGTGCTCTGAGCAGTTGCTAAAGGTCTGAGATCTCCTTCTTGCCCTTTCTTTGGCTGAATCAGCCCAAACCCAGCTTATGCCTTGCCATTTCTAGCTTCCTGGGGTGGGCTGGGATGAGCCAGAGGTGCTCAGTCCCACTCATCAGGCAGGGTTGCAGGGGCCCTTGTTTGGGCACCAGCATCCAACACTTCCCTCATCAGCCTGTGTAATGTGTTGGTCTGTCACTGCGCGCACGAGCATCTCTGGGATGCGTTTCTGCTGAGAAGCCCAGCCTCCATGGTCAGGAGTGGGACCTGAGCCTGCCCAGGGGGACGAGCAGGGGCAGACCTGTGCCACTGTGGGAAAGGTGATGTCCTACTCCCATGCCAAAACCAGGTGTCTCCTATGGCTGATTCTGGAGGACCTCAGCAGGGGTGACGAGTGACACGATGTGACATCTCTATCCCCAGCTGCAAAGCACCACGTAGGGCTCAGGTCCATGTCGTGCCCGGCTGCTCCTTCACTTGGGCATCACCTGGGGCTGTTCAGCCCCTCAAACCTCATTGTGCACACCCCGTCTCCGCTCCAGAAGGTCGTTTCTCTGCACCACAGCCGGGATGAGCCCTCGGCACGAGGCTGAGGGAGCAGCACCGAGCGCTTCCCGGCTGGGCTCGGCAGGGCCAGGGGGTCGGTGCCGGGGCGTTGGGCTGTCGGCCGCGCGCTGGGCGCCCGCACCGCTCTCATGCTTCCTTCTTGTCTGCAGGCTGGCTCAGGTGCTCCGATCACCTGCTGCTTGCGGGAACAGGAAAGCAGCAACTGAAGATCGAGGGGGACTTTTGGTTTACTCAGATGACAAGAGACAATTTTGGTTCCCCAAAAGCCAAGGAAACAAAGCTGTCAGGCTTTAATGGTAGCTTGTCTCCCTCCTGCAGCATGTTTATGGGCAAACAAGCTGCAGATCAGACCAGGCAAACAGCAGCAGGTGAGGCTCAATAACAATAATTCTTGATTAATGGCGAATGTGGCTTTGTTTATTCTTGTTGTATTGAGGCAACACTGTCTAATGGATGAAGCACTGCTACAGGACTCCGGGGCCCGGCTCAGTTCCCAGTGCTGCCACCCACTCCGTCCCTCCCTCGCACCCCGTGTGCTCCATGAGGGCACAAGCTCTGTGTGACGCAGGCGCTCTGTCCCACACCTGCACGAGCCCACTGTGATGGAGTTGTGGCCATGGCTGAGGCTTCGAGGCAGAAGAGCAATGCCAATATCCACGCTCAGCGCCAGTGCCTGCCTGGTTTGCTTGTGCACACAGCAGGGCTGACCCGACTGCGCTGGGCTTTACCCTTCATAGCGGCCGGCTCCGGGCACAGCTTTCCAGGGTTTTGTTCCTGACAGTAGCATCATTCCTAAAACCTCCAGAATGTGTTTCCCAAGTGTTGTGTCTCCATGCTGTGCATCGACATCATCCATCCCTCCCTGTCACTGCCTGTGGGGTGACTGGCAAACACACCAGAGCTGTATCCAGCCCTTCTCCAGCCCGGTTTTCCATAGGCTCCGGTGTTAACTCACACTGGTGCCAGTTGGGTTCGCCTCCTCCCCAGACTCCATGTCCCGTGGGTGTGTGCTGAGGCACGATCCCTCTCCCTGCATGGCTCTGCTGTCCCTCGGGTGTGCACAGGTCCCCGGCCACGCATGCGGCTTGATTGCAGCCACGGCATGATCGCAGGCATGCACGGATGTGTCCGAATACAATCCAGATTATAGAGTGTATCAATTATGCTCAGCTCCTCACAGGATACTACAAGCCACACCTGCTCCCCAGAGGGGTCTGCTTTGGGGGTGGCCCTTTTTGCAGCAGAACTCCTGTGCCTGGGACCCTGCAGGGCCGCACGCCTTGGCAGCGCTGCACGGATATTTGCAAACCACGCTCTGACTTTTGATTTTAAGGGATCCTCTAGAGACTAACCTAACCTGTTCTGGGACTGTGGAAGAAAGCTTTGAAGTTGCTCCTTCCTGGAAATGGTTCTGGTTTCCTATGTCTAGTGGGAATGTTGCTGTGTTTGCTCTGCCCTGAACCGACCTCTGTCATGGCAAACACTGACCACAGCTGCCGGCTCCAGCAGGGCACTGGTACATCCCACCCTTCGCTCCCTGATGTTGTGCAAGTTTCATGCGGGGAGGAAACTCCATGTCCTTCAGCTCCTTTCCATTTATCCCTTAGTCTTAAAACATGAGTCATTTATATGTAGCATGTGCTGATTTTTATTGCCTCGCTAGCAAGCTGTTGAGCTGGATTTACAATATGCCAATTGTAAGCGCCCCCTCGTAGGTCCAGCCCATGTACCCTCCCTGATTAATCCTGGGGCTTCTGTTTCATTTTGGGCATGCGTATTTCCTTTATAAACCCTGGCATTTGCTGCTGTGTTACTTGCAGGAACCATCTGACTGTGAAACAGTCATTCCTGAGGAACCACAAAGAACGAATGCCAGGGCTGAAAGGATCTTTGGAGTCTTTCAAAACCTGCTTTTTTCCCTCTGACTTAAATTGGTTATTAATGTCAGAGCATAAAAGCCAAAGAGATTTGGCACAAGTCTCAGCCACAGTTTTAAACTATAAACATTTATTGTGTCTAAGAATGTTTCTTATGGAATGCCAAAAGGGAAAACTGAGCCCCTTTGCCCCGGTGTGATGCCATGGGCCCAATGAGATGCTGCAGTCACCAGTGCCTGCCTAACCTTGTGTTAATTGACTTTTGCCCATTAAGCAAAGGGAAGTTAGGGTTGGATTAATTGGGTTTGATGTTCTCAAGCTTCCTTTAAGACAGGGATGACGAAAGTTTAGGGCTGCGGCTTGTTGTGGGGTTAATCCCAAAGCTGAAGGCAAAGAAACTTTCCCCTGGTTCCTGTGGGCACATAAGGGAAGCACAGCTCTCGGCCAGCCCGGCAGCTCCCTGGGCTGGGGCAGGGAATGCAGGTGTTGGCTCAGGTGGTGCTGGCGCAGAGCTGGGCTGCAGCCTCAGTCCCGGGAGGGATTTGGCATCCTGGCCAGCTGGACCTGACACATTTTGCCTGGCCACCCACCTCCATGGAGCACCCAGAGGGGACAGGGAGGGCAGCTGGTCACAGGTCCAGCCAGTGACGCTGTGGACAATCCTCTGCCTTCCAGAAGAGCAGCCCAAACCTTGGCTTTAATTACACCTGAGCTGGGCGGTGTGGGAACGCAGGCGAGGGCAGCGTCCAGGCTTCTTCCTTTCCTTTAACCTTTATTTAGTTCAGTTTCATCACCCAACCTCGCTTCTCTCATAGAGGAAAATAAGGAACTAATGAGACATCCCAGCAGCCATGCTGCCATCTGGGGAGCTGCCTGGAGAGTCTGGGTCTCTCAGCCACGGTCTCCTCTTCTCTCCCTCTTCCTTGTCTCCAGTGCCCATCCCCTCGAAGGCCAACGGCACCACAATCTCCACCCTATCCATGAACAAAGACGGCCTGATCGGAGGGGTCACGAATCCCAACGAGGTTTTCTGCTCCGTGCCCGGCCGCCTCTCGCTCCTCAGCTCCACCTCCAAGTACAAGGTGACGGTCGGGGAGGTGCAGAGGAGGCTCTCGCCCCCCGAGTGTCTCAACGCCTCTCTCCTCGGCGGGGTTCTCCGCAGGTAAGCTGCTCTGAGAGCCCCAGGATCTGTGTTCAGCACCAGCTCTTACCTCTCAGATAAAAAAAGATGAGAAATTCTGGTGTGTGGTACATTGAGGAATTTTTATTGCTTTTTCTTCTTTCCTTTCAAACCTCAAATCTTAAACTAGGATTATGGTTATTTTAACATGATTTACATGGAAATCTATTTCTCCTCTTTGTTTTCTCTTTTCAGAGCCAAATCAAAAAATGGAGGTCGGTGTTTAAGGGAAAGGTTAGAGAAAATTGGATTAAATCTACCTGCAGGAAGACGCAAAGCTGCCAATGTCACCCTGCTCACATCCCTCGTGGAAGGTAAGAGTGTCTCCCTGCTCTGTGGAAAGTGGAGTGCCAAAACTTCCATCCCCTTCACTTCCAGCTTTCCACAAACCAGAACTCTTAAAGTATGGAGAGGTCACCATTGAATGAGTATGGGAATGTTCCTGTGTAAGTCTCTGCACCAATTCAAAAATGTGTCCTTTTAAATGAACAGACCCTTGGGAAGGCAGGGGGCAGAACACAAATGAAACCAAGACAGAAAATGCCCAAGAAAAGGCAGAATCATGGTAGCCCTGCCTGTGGTAGGAGGTTGGAACTGGATGATCTTTAAGGTGTCTTCCAACCCGAACCATTCTGTAACTCCATGATTCCATGTTTGTTTTCCAAAACTCAGCCATTTCTGTTGGATCAGACGTAGCCCATGGGAAAGGTCTCCCCATGGATGCTGAGCAGGACAGTGAGGATCCTGCTGGCTGGAGCTCAGGGTATCCTGCATTTCTACAAGCAGGTTCCAATAGCTGGGTTACAGAAACCAAACACAAAAATAGCCTGAATGAAGCTGCCAAGGATTTCACAGCTACTCTGCAGTCCCCTGGGCCCACCTAGGGCACAGCTCCGACCATTCTGCCCTCAGGCAGCATCCCAAGCTCAGGTCCCTGTCTTGTCTCCTGTAAGAAGGAAATGCCCCATATCCAAGACCTTCCCTCCTCCAGGGGAAGAGTGAGACACTGAAGAGATGTCAAACCACTCCGAGGTCTTGCAGGTGGAGCTCAGGTGTGTAGCAGCCGCCCTCAGAGCTATGGAAAAGGTGCTGCCCTGGCAGGCAGAGCCCTGCCCAGACGTGAGGTGCCCCTGCCTAACTCCGTTACTTCCTCCCCTCCTACTTCTCTGCACCATGGAAATGATGATGTTGCCACTGCTTTTTGGGAGAAAAGCACACAGGGATGCAAACAAATGGAATGACAGCTCTGCCTCCCTCTGAGCTCAGGAATCCATTGTGTCTGTGGCCGGTGCGGTGCGGTGCAGGCAGCTGCCTTCGGATCCTGAATAGAAAATCATCTCCATTGTCGCCAGCAAATTAAATGACCCGCTTCATTAGGCGGAGGTTGTTACCCAGGGCAGTTGGTTCGTGCTGAATGAAAGGCTGATTTCCATGAAAAGAAAAGAAAGAAAAGAATGAAGGAAAGAAAGGAGGGAAGAAATGTACCGTTTGATTTGAAGTGACTGCTGATATTTTGGTTCCTGCTTCCCAGCTCATAGTAAATAGGAGTGGTGCCATGTGTGTTCGAAGGATATAATTTCCTCCTGCATGTAAGTGTGATGGAAGCAGGGGGTATTCCACCCAGAGGAAGGTGCTGCTGCACTGTCATCACCCAACACACACAAACTGCCTTGTGCCCCTCCACCCCACTCCTTCCTGGACATTTGCTGTCTTGGCTTAATTTGTTTTCTCCCCTCTGCCTTCCTGGTGTCTGACCATTTAAAAGAGCCACCAGGTGGGTTTTTGAGGGCTAATGAAATACTTTTTCTTACACTGACCCACAGCCACTCATACAGATGGGGAGGATTTTCCTGGAGAACCCAGGGAGCACCAGGTAGAAGCAGCTCCCTTGGGAGTCCTCACCATGTACACCGAGCACTCACCCTCTCTTGGGCGACTGCTCCATGAGAACAGCTCCAGCCTGGACCCAGAGGAGCAGCAGGGCTGTATTTCCACTCCAGAAACATGCCTAAGCTCTTGCAAGGAGGTGTGCCCTCAGCCAGGCTCTCTCTTCTCTTTTGCCCGCCACAGCCCTCTGTGCGCTCTCCTGCAGCCTCTCCTCCTCAGGATCTGGCTCAGTGTGGTGTTAACACCTCTTTCCAAAGACAGACTGCCCTGTCCCCGCAACACCTCTCTAATCCAGCATGCAAATTGCCTTTAAAACATTAAGATTTGCAGCCACTCCCACACTCATGGAAGAAATAAATCCTGGCTCCAGCCCTGACTCTGATCGTGGGGTCACTCAGCTCTTTTTTACCATCCCAGTAAGAGTTTTCCAGCAGTTGTTCCTTTCTGACTTCTTTTTAAACACACAAACAACTGCAGTTATGATTCTTTAGGTTTACCTTATTTGCTCCTTCTTTGGAGGAGGAGATGAAGTGGAAAGTACTGTCATCATGTGGGAAGCAGAGACCCTTCCCTGTAACAGGGCTCCACAGGCTGAGCTCCGGGAGCCGGGCAGGCTGGGATGGGATCTGGGTTAATGCTGTTAGGATGGATGGCCTAATACGCGTGAGCAGCAGGGGGGCAAGGCAAATTAGCTCTGCCTGCCCGACCGGGATTTCGGGTGTTGGGCATGATCAATTGCCATCAGCTCTGATTATTTCCACGGGGACGCCTGGAGATGGATCAATTCCATCAATGGGTGGGCATTTCCACGGGGTGATGGATACGCTGCCTGCACGTCCAGCCTGAGAGCCCCCAGGCGCTGTGGGGGATGTAACCCCTTCCTCCTGCCCCTTCCTCCTGCCCTGCCTTGTCCAGCAGTCACGGGGCTGAGGTCACTCTTTGACCCTCCAGTCTCCCTTTCAATCTCTGCTCTGTTTGGGAATAAGTAGGGAAAGATTCAGCAGGGGAAGATGTTCCCAAGTGAGAAATGCCTCTGCTGTTCTCCTTCCAGGAGCAGGTGCCCAGAGTCACACCTCACCCTGCTCCAAGGCCAGCACCTTCTTGATGCTCTTGTAAAAGGCAGTAAAGGAAGGACTCAGCTGCTGTTTAGAGCTGGCAATGGCTCATTTGGCCCACGCAGACTAACTGCTTTACAGATGAGAATAAGAAACTCAAATCGCTGTTTCTGCAGCTGGAGATGAAGGTGGGGAGAGCTCTTGGGTGGCCACTGTGACAGGGAAGGAACCCAGTCCCACCAGAACTGAGCCCCATCAGAACTAAGCCCCATTAGTGAAGCACCTGAAGCTGCTGCAGGAATTGTCCCTTTTCCCACTGGTGTTGGCACAGCGCTGATGTTCATCTGTCCTGCTTGCAGGTGAAGCCATTCACCTGGCTCGGGACTTCGGGTACGTCTGTGAAACAGAATTCCCAGCCAAGGCGGCAGCAGAGTATCTGTGCCGGCAGCACTCCGACCCCACGGAGCTCCACACCAGGAAAAACATGCTGCTGGCTACCAAGTGAGTACAGAGGGCAACGAGCCACCAGTGTGTTCAGTATCACCAGCCTGGGAGGGCAGCGTTAATTCCTTAAATTTACTCTTCCGTGGGGAAGAGATGGGGTCACACTGCAGGAGGTGTGCAGTAAAGGGAACGGCCTGCAGGGATTGAAGGATTTGCTTCCACATGGGAGAGGGTAACCCAGCCCCAGGGAGCATCTTGGTACTGCCTCATGTGCCCCTTCAAACCAGGAGCAGCAGCAGTGGCTCCAGCTCTGCACCCAGGGGCTTTGCCCAGGCTGGAGCCGAGAACTCCCAGTGGGGAGGTGGCTGTTAGGGCAGGGAGCAGGAAAAGAACCCCCAAATAAACCCAGAGAAGTTGTGGATGCCCCATCCCTGGAAGTGTTTAATGCCAGTTTGGATAAAGCTCTGATCAACCTGGTCTGGGAAGGTGTCCATGCCAAAGGGGTTGGAACTGGATGATCTTTTAGGTCCCTTCCAACCCAAACTGTTCCATGATCCTACGACTATGCCCTGCAACTCTCCACAAGCACTACAGTGACCAACCTCTCTCTTTCAGGCAAATTTGCAAGGAGTTTGCAGACCTGATAGCCCAGGACCGCTCTCCGCTGGGGAACAGCCGCCCCTCGCTGATCCTCGAGCCCGGAGTCCAGAGCTGTTTGACTCATTTCAGCCTGATAACCCACGGCTTCGGGGGCCCGGCCATCTGCGCCGCCCTCACCGCCTTCCAGAACTACCTGGTGGAGTCCCTCAAGGGGCTGGATAAAATATTCATGAACAGCACAGGGAACGGGCACACGACGGGGGACTCCAAAGCGTCAGACAAAGAGGTGAAGCATCGGAAATAACAGCGCTGCCTCCCCCGGTGGGAGCTTCCCCCAGGCACCAGCGATGGCTCCTGGGGGAAAGCGGACCCAGTGCACTGTTTTCTGAACTGCTGAGTTTGAACGTGAGAGGAAACTCGTAAAGCAAACAAAGAAAAGACAGAGAAAAAGAAGATCTAAAGAATTTCAGAAGAAAACAGTGCTAACGAACATAGTGAGATTGAGAGAAGCCAGGCTGATGGCTTTGGAATTTTGCCTTTTTTTTTTTTTTTTTGTAACGTGGATGCAGGAAGCCAAGTCATGTGCAATTTGATTTTATTTTGCTTTTTTAAAAACCCACAGTGAAATCCTGACATGCTCCAGGAATTTGTTCCAGTTGAGAAACTGAGAGGAAAGAGCAAAAGCCTTGTCAGTGCAAGATCTGAGCAGGAGCGGCCGAGGGCAGGGGGACGGAGCCCTGGCTCTACCTGGATTTATCCACTGGTTTTGAGGCAAACACACAGGAAACATTCCCATTCCCCCACCCACAGCCCAGTCCTAATGCCAGGCCACGGAAAATTGCCAGCAGAACTGCAGTGGATTTAAAGCAGGTCCAGGCTTTGTTTACAGCTTCAAACTGAGACTCACTGTGGCTTTTCCCGTGGGCTGAGGAGTCCCAAGTCCTGGCACGAGGGAGGAACAACCACACAGCCGGTGGGTCCCAGGGCAGGATTGAGGGGGACCCTCCTGACTGCTGCCCTCCCGGCTGGGGATAAGGCAGGTGAAGTCAAACCCAGGACTAAATAAAACTCCACAACCTACAGATAACAGCACACAAGTTTCTAAAATTAGTAATAATAATAAATAAAGCACAAGGAGCAGAACTTGAACCAGTCCAAACTGAACTGTTCTAAATGTGTATATATTTATTTATGTGTAATTAAAAGATGAAAGTTTTAAAATGTCCAGTGCAAGTTATTTATATCAAATTGAGTTGGGTTTTTTGTTTTGCCTTTTGTTTGTTTGTTTGTTTTGGGTTGGGTTTTTTCCTTTTGAAAGATGAAAATCTTTGGATTTTCTGCCAATAGAAATGGGAATGAAGTTTTGGATCCACCAAACTGTAGCATGGACAAGCTAGGCTGTGATGATGATGACTCTAGAAGTTCTGCAGGATTTTGTACTTGCTGTTGTTTCTCTTAATGCTGCAATAGATGTACAACACCCACTCCACAGTGTCATTCTCATTCTCTTAATAAACCTCTTTTTATTTGAAGAAAGCACCTCCATCGTGTTTGTGAGGAGAATCCTTCGCCTCTGTGGTTGTATCTTAAAACAGATTATATAGATTAATTACATGGAAATTATATAAAATTGTATGGATTTAAGAGAGAATTCTCCAGTTTCATGGCTGGGGGTTGAGTGATGCCACAAACAGAGCTCGAGGGGTGACAGGAGCTGGTGTTCCTGCCCAGTGTCCCCAGGCCTCGTGCTGAGCCAGCCGGCGCCGCTGGAGATGAATGAGTTTGCTGATGTTTCACAACTACTCAGGGTAGTCAAATCTAAACCTGTCTGTGAAGAGCTGCAGAAGAACCTCATGGTATCAGTGATAAAACAGAAGATAAAACAGTCTCACTGATCTCCAGGCAATCAAGCTCCAAATTAGTTGCGTTCGTGGCATCACCATGAGCAGGACTCTGCAGCAGCACCTCGTACTCTCAGAGCTTAGAAATAAACAGAGTGGTTAAAAAAAGACTAACAAACCAAAAAAACCCAGATTATGCTGCATGACATCTGTGTGCTTGCCCTGCATTGCTCTGTCCTGAATGGCAACCTCAGATCTGGCCAGTCCAGCTGGTAAATCCATGGGGAACTCAGGTGGGAACAACTGCCCTGCGAGGCAGGACCAAGGGCTGGAGCTGCAGGAGGAAGCCCATGAGCAGCATGTGACAGAGGTGTGGAAAACTATGGGATAAAAGAACACAAACAGGGAAAGAAGACACCAAAACAAGAGGCAGGACACCCATGAAATGGTCAGCAAGCAGGTTTAAATAAATCTTACCTGTGTCAGATAAGAAGCTGCAACTTCTCATGGGAGCAGATGTAAAAATGGCTTTTGAAAAGATGGAAAAGCCTGATTTTAGGGACCCTGCTTGCAGTCTTGCCTACATATCCATTGCTCCTCACAGCCAGAGGCTGAGCAGCTGGAATGGGACAGAGCCATAGCACCGCTCCCTGCATTGGACCCTTCTCAGAGTCGCACCCCACAGGTTTCTCTCGAGGTGCAGAACAGGCTGATGGTAATAGAGGGAAAACCCCAAACAATCCCAAAAGAGACCACAGGAGGTCTGAAACACAAACCTTCTCCCTTTCAGGAAAGTGTGAAAGGAAACATTTAATGTCCTAATATAATCTGTGGGGATGGCTCAGCGTCAGAAACTTGCATCTAAATATTCCCTTCAAAGCTTAGGGAAGCATTTAAATCAGGAATCGGATTGGAAACGTCCCTTGGTATGAGGTTTGTGAAAGCAAAGACCTAAATGACGGGCTCTGCAGGTCTGGTTTTGCCCTGGACCTTCCCAAAGGAAGAGCCAAGAAACAACGAGGAGTCAGGGAGCAGAATGGAAATACTACAGACACATCAGAGGCTTGTTTACACTTCAAAGCCAGTTTGGATAATGCAGGGTGTGAGCCAAAAGCACAAAAACTATTCCTATTTAAAATTACTCCAAAGTAGGAGCGCCCTGTTCTGCATCAGCATAATCCACATTTAAATGGATTATGATAAAGGAGAGTAAGGTGCTTTTGTGCTACAATACAGGTTTCCCTACATGGGGTTATTTAGGATAACTATCCTGAAATAATTCCATTTGCAGACATCCTCTGGTGCATGGTATCATAGCAGAGCGAGCGACGCTCCGACACAGGATGAAAGTGTGTGTGTGCACACTGTAATATCCAGGCATGAAATATCATTTCCTAATTTAATCACATTATGCAAACCTGGCTTGGTTGGGGCACTTTGAATATCAAGGAATTCTTAGACACAGCACGGATGAGCAACGCAGACAGAGAATCAGGATCTGCCTCCAGTAATTACACACCACATCCATGGGGTGGAAAATACTTCCCTCCTCATTTTCCTTTTTGGGTACCTGCAAGTCTTTGGAATGTTTTATGAGGAACAGTCTGGTGCCCGAAAGGCCAGGACACCTCCAATGACCTGTGCGTGGGAGGAAGCTGGATGATTTGGATTCACTCGTTGATTCCACCACAGATGCTCAAGACAAGCAATGGACACGTCACATAGGAGCGACTTCCTAAACGCATCAAGGCTTCCCGAAGTTTTGGACACCCTCATTCCTGCAGGCCCACAGAGACACTCCAGGAGAGTCAGGGGTTGTGCCAGGCCAGTTCTTGTCTGAACTGGAGTCCCCTCTAAGCTCACTGGCAAACAAGGCCATCCCTTGATGCGTCCTCTTCCTTTCTATCCTAAGAGAAAAAAACATTTTACACAATTCCGGGCTCAACCCTGGTATAAATTCCCACACTGATTACAAATCTCACCGTGGGAAAATACATAGGATTGTGTCAAAGAGTAAAAATAGATCCAGGCTCATAGTTTCTACGCTTGTTACAGAATGCACTGGAATTTCAATCCTAAAGGGGAATTGAAACAAAAAAGTCTTTTTTTAATTAATTTTGAATGAATGACAAATCCGGGGAAACCACGTGCCAATCCTTGACGAGTGAAAAAGAAAAAGAACATGAGGAAAAACTCTTCAATCCCGAAGAGTCAGCTGTCCCAAGGGCAAACCAAGGGGAACACGGAGCTGTGACTGTGCTGCATCATTAACGCCAGGGAGCAGAGGCTGTGCTGGAATTCCACACGGCTTCGGACAGACTAAATAATTACCTTTAAACAGGCACCTTAAAAGCAACAGGGTAATAACAGCGCTCGGTGTGAAACAACCCAATAACCAGAGTTTGCTGACCTGTAGTTAATGCATTCCTTCCTATAGGAGAGTCCATTATAACGAATTCCCAGCTTTACATGCAGAACCCAATGAGCCACGCGGCCACTGAGCGAGGGAAGTTTTTCCTGGTGCTGCAACTGAATCAAAACACCAACGCTGGAAACACTGTCAAGTCAGGCAGTAAAATAAATGTTATTTGTGAGGGTGAGATGATGTTCCCGAGACTATTGATGGAGACTTCGCGTTCCCTGTCCAGGTGCAGGATGTGGAGCTTTCATTATCCAAACAGAGCTGGAGGAGAGAGTCTGACCCAGCCATCACCCAGAATGTGGCCATGCTGAGCCACAAGCTATCGCTTTGGTCTTCCTGCCTCACCTCCTTTATATGGAAAAAAATTCCCACTGCAGCCACCTGAGCATTTCCAATAGGATACCATAAATAAAAATAATAATTCCAGACATTGAATACCCACCCAAGCTTTGTTCCCATGATTGTGGTGCTGAAGAATTCCAGAACCTTTCCAAGGCAGGAAAAATGATGGCAGGGCTATTCTGGATGGCTCTTTTGTATGTTTTTATCCTGACACCTTCAGATGCTTCTAATTGGATTATTTTCAGCAGAGAAAAGGCTAAAATCCCCAAGATCCAGAAAGATTTCTCATCAGGATAGATTTGTTTTAGTAGCAAAGGTTATAGCCAAAGGAAATGTTAAATGGAGACAATTTAGCTTTTTTTGGGGGGTGTGAAATGAGTTCAGACAAAGATCAATTTATTGCACCAAGCCAAGAAGTTCTGTAGCACCTCAAGATGTGTCTGGAAGCTGCAGCTTCTCACCTGACAACAGCTCTACTGTGCAGAAGTACCTTTGATTCCTCTTGAGCTTTTCCACTGTACAGAGCCTTAAATTGACTAAAAAACCCCCAAGAGGTAGCATTTTCTTGGTGTGACTGAATGACCTGCATCCAAAAAACCCCAACAATTGGCCCATCATCCTCCTCTGTCCCAAAATTCCACGTGTTCTCTGTGATTCTATTTATTAAGTCACAGAACAGAGAAGCTTCAGCTAAATCTGCAATGGCATCTTGGATTTCTTTACCCTTAAACACGTGCTGTAAGTAAATCACGTTCTTGCCATCGGACACTCAAGGTCTTCCAGTAAAACTTCTGCTCTGTCACAGGCCTGATCAAAGTGGATCCATGGAGCCTTTTACTGGACGAGCTTCCGAACATCAGTGCCTGCGTGCTTTTATTCACGAGTTATGGGAGTTTCATGTTGGAGACCTCTCTGACAGCTACATGGAATTCTGACAAGATTTCCTGTGCAGATTGGATCTTCCAGGGATGCTGCTTTCCAGAGATGTTTTTTCTCTCAGCATGCAGCAAATATTTTCCAAAAAAAGGAGCATTTCCCATGAAAACATTTTATCCAATTCAAATATATGTCTTTTTTTTCAGAAGGGTTACATTTATGTTCCCATAGTACCTTGTTGTGCCATCAAACATCAAATCCTCATTTTATTAGACCCTGTGCTGAAAGGTCTTACCTGCAAATTTCTATTTCAGTAGATAAGTTTACAAAGGAAACAATTACCTGCACCTCACTGAAAACAGATGTGACATAAAGAGCTGAAGGAAGTTGGGGAGTTTAGGAAACAGTTGGGATTCAAACCCAGATAAATCAACTTTAGCACCATAATTACAAAAAAAAAATCCCCAAATTCATTTCAACAGTCTGTTTTAAAGACGTAATCCATATGCTTATCGTTTGATTTATAATGATAAAAACTCTCTCCTTTAAGAATCCCTGTTCTACTTCACTGTCTGCAAAAGCATTCCAGCAGGGAGACAGCACACACCAGATGCAGGCACTGCTGAGGAGGAGGAGGCTGGTGGAAAGGCCAGTTTGCTCAGTCCGGACCATGAAAACAACCTTTCTTACACCCTCTTGGTAATGTGCTGCTGTTTTGCCTCTTAAATGGACCCTGGCACCACAGGGAATTGTTTCAGCCCAGGCCTCCCACTCCTGACCCATTTTCATTTCATTTCCTCTCCCAGCCCTGTCATATGGCAGCAGCACATTATATATTATATATTACAGATTATGGCTTTTGGAGTTTCCTGCTAATTTGGTCATCACAAGGATCCTCCAGGAGCACACAGTAATCGCCATGAGAAATCAGACCAGTCCTGTAGCACAGACAACCGCGACTCGGCCCCGTTCAAGTTCTCTTTGTGAGGAAGACGGCGGTTTGGCACCAAACTCCTCCAAAAAAACTTCTCCAAAGTTCTCCAGAGCTGAAACAGGCACAGGGCATCCACAGCCCATCCGTGCCTTGTCGGGCCACTGGGCAAACTGGGAAAGTTTCAGACAAACTGAAGCATTCACCGCTCCCCAAGAAAGTGAGCAAGGCAAAAGAGATGGGAAAACCCTCTGGAGCATCTTCCAGGACATTTGGAGTATGGACATTTAGAGAACACCAAGGTCTTAGCTGGTGAAGTAGAAAATTTAGATGAAATGCTAAAAAAATTAAGAAACATTCCTGTTTTAAAGTATTCCTAGAAGACATTGTCAGTGCCTTTGAACCTGCTGAGCCAAGGAGTAATTCAGCAAATCCTGTGAGGAAAAATAGCTCAGTTCAGCTTAGCTTGGGGCAAAAATGTTTTCTATTAATTCCATGTGTTAATAAGCTTTTTCACAGCTTTTGAACATAAAGAACCTTTTGCTTTAGTACCCTGTAAATTTCAGAGCCAACATGGAAACCAAAACCAAAACTGTAACCGTGTGGCTTCACAGCTCCTAAACACATCAGGAGGGGTCAACCTCAAATCCTTCCCTGGCTTATGTAAACGTGGGACATGGAGCTCGCACAAACCAGCCTTCCTCTGGTTCATCACAGCACAGGCCACCAGTCCTGAGGCAAAAACCAACACAAAAACCTTGGAAAAATCAGATGTGCCCAAGCAAAGCCCCTGGCGTGATGCTCTGGGCAGGCTTCTCATGTGCTTTGAGTGAACACTGGAAGATAAATTAAATTAAAACCCTGTTTTAATTGTTTTCTTCTTGAAGGTGCTCACTAAGAACTGTGTGAGTTTAAGGATGATTAAAAAAAAAGGATAAGGAGAGAAACAGGTTTGAACCTTATCATTTTAAATCAGAGCAAATAAGGAATAAGCAAACCCTGGAAATCCTTTTATATCCCAAACTCAGCCTTGCCCAGTAAAAAAAGTTTCAAATATTCAAGAAACTGCTGTTCAAAAAAATAAGAAAACCACCAAATGAGCTGACAGCTTTGGAAATGTTTTCCTAATTCCCATGTCAGAGTCTGGCTATGTACTTGAAAGTTTCTGATTCCCATATAATCCAACTGGGGACATTTTAATTACACAGACAAGTGCATTTTCTGCTCCAGCCAGGCCCATAATGCCACCCTTGAGCCACATCCTTGGCACACTGCAGGCTCGTTGGGAAGGAGCAAAGGAATGGCTTATGGTATCCCACATTCCAAACCAGCCATTGCAGACTTTTCCCAATTTTTTTTCTTCAGCAAGTTCTGCTGTGGGATCACAGAAAGTTCTTTGAAAACAGTACCACATGGTGTTGGAGCTTTTCCTCCCTAGCACAGCTGCTGATAAAATCCTGTGAGCATCCTCATTTTGAGCACACAGCAGCAAATGCCTAGAGCAGCTTTGTGAGGGAGAATTGTATTATCCTAAAAAAATTAGAGATTTACCTTAATTTCATATCCCTGCTTATCAGTGCTCGGACAAACTGGTAGAGGATGGATTCCAGCTTCTCTTCTTGGGTTTTTTGGCAAGTCACTGGCTATCTTCCATTGTGAAAATATGGATAATAACCTGTTCCATGGCACAACCGTCCAACATTTGTGAAAAATAAAATGTTTGTCTTCCAAGGGAAGAAACAACCCTGTACATCCCACCCGCCACTGCTGGACAGGGCTCTGATCCTCTCTCCATGAGTTCTGTGACCACCAGATGATCTGCAAGGCAGGAAGAGACCAAATCAGTTTGAGAGAAAGCAGCAGCGTGCAAGATCACTGCCTTCTGCTGAATCCAGAGCTGGGGAGACACACAGGTGCTCCCCACAAACTAAAAGCTCTGGGAGCAGGGAATGGCATCTGCTGCATTCCCAGTGCAACATTTAGCAAGAGGAGAGCAAGCCCCACTGAAGCCCCCAGGTGTTTTGGTGGTACAGGTGCAGGACATTGTCAATAATCCCCAAAATACTGACACAAAAAATGATGGCGCTTCCTTTGTCTGCTGTAAATTAACTCAAAGAGATCCACAATTTTCATGTTTGTGCATAAACACAAGAAATATTTAACAACATCAAGGAAACTTCTACTAAGCAAAAGGTAATTTAACCAAATGAAAACACATCCAACCAAGAAATCACTTCAGAGAATTCAATTATTAGGTTAGCCCCATCTTGTAGGGCTGTCTTGGAGTTGACTTATAGATCAAAAATTATACTACACTTTCTAGCATCCAGATCAACCTGTATTTTGGTTTATCTCTATAGACTTGATCAGCAGAATTTAGTTTTTCACAAATCTTGCTGACTTTACTATATTACACAGGAGAAAAGACCATCCTGGCAGTTCTGAAACAGATCCTTTAAGACACCCTCTCCCCATGCCCCAACAGTGTAGGGTTTTCTCTGCCTTCCACAGCTGTCTCGAGTTAAACTACATGAATCAGCTTATTGGATAACGACCTAATTGCACATTAGCACAGAAACAAAACACTTAAACTGTCACTTTACATTTTCAAGACAACTAACTTATTTTTTAACATAGTCCTCAGCCAGTCAGAGATCTAAACCAACAAAGTCAAGGGCATGGAAAATAGACAAGTTGTGCATTTTAATGCCACCATTTACATTTTGCTGCCTTTTTTTTTTTTAATCTGTTAAAACAACTGATGTCTGTTTAGCTTGATCAGTGAAAATTTCCTGCACTAAATTACTGTTGATGGCTGATAACAACACGTGGAAACTCTATGTAAGGTTAAACCTTTAAAGAATTAAAATTGGCTTGAAGGATAAACTTTTTACAAGTAGGATAAACGCATTTTCCCTTAAATACATCCAGTGCTTCACAGGGAGTAAAGTTAGAGGTTTTTTCTTCCTGAAATGCCAAGTTGTTTCATACAAAAAGAACACTCTGTCCCTGCTTCATATGGGAAAATGGACTCAACCAAATCCTGTGAGCGTAATCCCTAATGTCAGCCCTGGCACGGGCTAATGCCTCTTGGAGGAGCCTACTGTCAAAATTAGAGACAAAAGCAAAGGAAAACACATCCTTGGGAGAGCTCAGCCTGATCTCTCCCCTCTGCTCCCACGCCTTGACTCTGAGAAGTGACAGCTCCATTTGGTGACAAAGCTTCTGCCAGCAACTGATCACCACAAACACAAGTCTAACTCAGGGATTGCCGAGAATACTCCATAGGCTTGATCAAACACGCTTTATTTCTACTTTTTTGGTTGTTATTATTATTGCTGGGCAGTCTCACTAATTTCTGCCGAGGGCACCCAGGTTTCCATTGAAACCCAGTCCCTGTCTGAAGCCATTCACCTGCCCAGGGCCTGGTGTATCTCTTGCTTTAACTTAACATGGGCCATGGATTTCTTGGAGAAATCCTGGGGAAAGGTAGGTAAATCAGCCTGGGGGTCTCCCCCTCACCAGCAGCTCCCCATAAAAGTGAATACAGCAGAGTGGGAGACAGTTTCACCTTCCAGGCATTTCAGGTTTTGATTGATGTCCCTGCTGGGCTGTCACTTCACTCAAGACAACTTTTGAGTCACGGATTCACTTTTAGGCAGCAGAACTGTCCTGGCAGCATTACAAATTTGTGTGAGGACAATTCCAAGGGGAGCTGAGCCCTGATGGCTCCTCTGGGCCAATGCTTCTGGTCACAGGGAGGTCTACCCCAAAACACAGAATTTCTTCCATGGAAAGGTGTAATTAACACCGAGCAAACGCCCCGTTGAGCACTGCACCTACGCTCACATTCCTCTTCCAGCAAAGCACTCCCAATCAACGTGGCCTAAGGCACAGAGACTCTGTAAGCTGATCTTGGAGCTAACTCCAAGCTCTAGAGAGATGAGCTGGTGATGATCTGCTCCCCAGGAAAAGACCATCCTTAAACAGGAAACCTAACACGAGAAAAAGGGCCTTGTTAACTCTTTGGGCCCTGAGGCTTTGAGAGCAAAACATATGGTCAGAATTACCAGCCAAGGCAAGGCAGAGCAGCTCACCGTGGCCACAGTGCCCCAGGACCACGGTACCTTGACTACTACATTCATTTCTCATAATATGAACCACAGAAATTAGTACAAAGCAGTATTTTCTTGCAGTGCTTAATTCTTTCAGAGATTTCTTATGAAAGGGAGGCCTGTCACAACAAATACAAATGGAGAGGTGAATTCTTTCCAAAAGGGATTCCTGGATTCTAGGCAAAATATGGTTTTCAAAAGCTTTAGGGCTAAACTTGAAGCAGGTAAGAAGTTTTCTACTCTTTCATTAACTTAATTACTGATTTTTCAAACAGATTCCATGTACTACTGTCAAAAATGAAAACTGGTTTCTGAATTTAAATATCAGCACTGTAGACATTTTAAAAAATAAGCTACACAGCAAAAGTATCACACTTTTCCTTAAAAAGTATAAATTCTTGGAAAGTCCTCAAAAAATCTGCTTTGTTAGAGGCTACAGTCCAATCTCATCGCGGGCCAGTTCTTTTGTTCCTGGTTTGGAATCAAGGGCTGTATTTATTCATTCCTTGAGGTTGCCGCTCCGTTGGCTTTGGATGCAACCCCTTGGATGTTCCCTTCCATGGGGGATTCAGATCCTGGGCCCTGCCCTTGGGCAAAACATATGTTCCACTCCAACCTGGATCCAACCAGGGAATAATTGTTTTATGTTTATTAATCACCTGCATGCAAATAGGTGCCAATAAAAACTCCAGGCAGATTCTCTGCCAGGCTCACATCATCCAAGAGCTCCGCACCCCAGTTTGGTGTCTGAACAATGAAACCCTCCAATGAAAAGGCATCGCTGCTTTGATATGCAGTGACAAAAACATCACATCAGCTCAGCCCCTCTGCAGTGACGACTTTGAAACGAGACAAGAAACCTGCAAAAACATTCAACATCAGTGGTAAAATAAATTAGAGATGCTGCATTAACTTAAACAAGTACGTTAATGCAACACGAAGAGGTGAGATTTCAGTGGTGGAACGAGAATGCTCCGACTCTGCTTGTATTAAATGTGACCTGCCAAGAGGAAATCGCCAGGCTGGGGACTGCTGGGTGTAAAAGTTGAAAAGGTTTTCAACAGATAAAGTGAGTTTTAGCAAAATGTAAATAGCAAATGTAATGGCACAGAGTTCTGTGCCATTGGCCTTAAATAAAAGCCATTGCAGCCATTACAGCAAAACCAGCTGTAATTAAAATCATTCTGGGAAAAATTAAACTACAAAGCCTGATAGGACTCCAGGGAAGAATTAGATTCAAGTAAGAAGCAGGGTGAGTTAAGGCACTGGAGCTACAAATTTCTTCTGTCATTAAGTCTCAGTCTCAATCCAGTTCTCTTCCATTCCAGAAGACAGGAATACTTTAAGATTGACAACTTTTTTTGGGAAGGAACAAACATTCTCAAACATGCCACTGAGGCAGGACCAAAAAGCTTAGACAAATCAACGGTTAAGTCTGTCACTCACCTTTTCCAGACGAGAACTTGGGTGTTACGCCATGACACACAACTATCACAACCCTGCACACATCTATCCTATTTCTAAGATTCTTTTTCTGAGTTTACTCAAACATAAAATAAACACCCAGAGCAATTTTAATGCCAATTTAAGTAGGGAAGGAGTCACACCAAAAACTGTTCTCAGAAGAAGCACTTCTGGGCAGACCACAAGTATCAGCCACATGATAATTATCTGAAGCTGTTCCATGAATGGGGGTTTTATGAGGAAGCAGCATCAAGAACCTAGATGGATCATCAGGGATTATTCTCAAGGAAACAAAGCCCTAGCTAGCTGAGAGTAATTCAAAGATTTATGAAGAGTGCGGCAGTTTAATTTCTCACTGAACTGCTTTCATGTACTTCTAAATGTACAGACACATCAACTGAGAAAAATCACGTAACTGATATATTAGTTTCTACTTAAACTACTATTTAAATTCTATTTAATGCAGTTATGAACCCACTGTGCCAGCAGAACGCTTTTTCCCAGTAACAGAACCATTGCCAGGTGAGTTCAAAGTTCATTTTAAAATCCATTCTACTTGAAAACCTTTGTATCAGTCTAATTCAAGTGAAAGAAAACTATGCCAAAAGCAAATTGGGTCTTTGAAAACTTGATTATTATTTTATACAGCAAAGAGTGGTAACATCTTTGAAAAAATAAAGTAGATGCTGTCTGCTTGGCATGGAACACTTGTCTGGGTTTTGCTGAGCTTTAGTGATGAGAGGGAATGACAGCACAATGCCATCTAGAAAATACAGTTTTCTCACAAATAAGAAATTTGGAGAGCAGTAAAATCTCAGAAGAGGAAAGATAAATAACCTGAAAGTGCCCCCATGAACTGTAAATCAAGTTTCACCTTCACTGTGGAACAATTTACTCAAATCCTCTCAGGAAGGATCAGCAGAATAAAAAGATAAAACTGGCTATATAAATGTCAGGCTTTATTCGAGCTCCCACCGCAGTACATTATTTGTGTGCTTCAAATGAATAGAAAAAAAAACCAAGAGAGAACAAAACAAGACTGCTGAAGAAAGATCTCGGGGGTTAGGACTCCACTTTGGCAAGGGGTATATTGTCCACGTCGTGGATGCCCTCTTTGTCAATGAACCGGGCGTTGAAGGAGGTCAGGTTGAGGATGAAGCGTTTCTGAAGCTGTTCAGCAAAGACAAAAAGACAGAAGAAATGAGATTCACTCAAAGCTTAAATAAAAGAGTATGATTTAAATTTCCATCCTGGTTCTAGTGACATGAAATATTAGGAACTAGAGTGGGTTTTTTCACTGCTCGGGAGTGAATTAGTGGGAGTTTGTTCTCTGTTGTAAGATGACCTGCATTAGAGGGTCAGGTAGAGATGCAAAGGCCCAGGCAGAGATGCAAAATATACAAGCATGTTAACAAGGAAGACATTTAAGCAAGATGACTAGAGTGGGCTACAATTTTGGACGCAAAGTATCACAACGATACTTCAAACAGGACTCTTCAGAGCACTTCTTCCTGATGTTACATTCAAATCAATCTCTTAAAGACAAGGATAAAGACCATTTTCCTACTATAAAAGTCTTGGTGTCTGGAATGTCTGGAGTCTTATGTTTACACTAAAATTGGTCATGAACTGTAAGGTCAAGGCTTTACCTCAGGTATCACTTCACAAGCTGCAAAAGCATTAGTATATACTTCTAAGAGTGCTTAAGTGTAACACAAGTGACAAGGATGCTGCAGTATGTTCAGAAGAAACATAAGAGGAAAAGTCTGGATCACTATTGTGCTAAGGACGCAAAAAGCAGAAGTAAAGCAAAGTGATTAAGCTCCGAGTTTATGTTCTGGAGCACGTGAACCATGCAAAGGCAACACAACTGCCCGTAAATCCTTTTCCTCAGTAGCTATTCCACATCTGGCAAGTGCATTTGTTACCCTTCTGGCAAAGGCAGCAAGAAACGCGACAAGAGGAACAGGAAAGTATCAGCGAATGAATGCAAACAAACATTCCTTTCTCAGGAGCATCAGGGCCTGACTTTGGCAACTCACCTCCTCTAGACATTTTTTTAAGAGCTCCACAGCTTCCTCACGTGTGATACCTGAAAGGGAAAACATCCACAGATTGATTTCATTAGAGGCCATCTCTCTCCACAGAAACTTTTATTAAATTTAAACAACTTTTCAGCTGAGCACCAAAACCTCTCCTTCCCAGCTCACAGAAAACACTTTCCAGATGTCCCGAGGACGCCCTGCACCGCAGTGCTCACGCCGCAACAAGCCATTGAGAATCGATTTGTTACAGGGAATGGGAAGCATGACGGAATTCTGCCTCCCATGGCCAGGGCCTGGGCTTGGGCTTGGAGAAGCCCAGCCACCTCCCTCTCCCCAAGTTTATCACAGCTCTAAATCAGCTCCAGCTGCCCCAGCCGGCTGCGAGTCCAGGGCAGGAGGTGGAGATGGGTTTAGTTCCTGCTGGGTATGAGCTCAATAAAGGGCAAGGCACGTGTGGGATGCTCCTGCTATTCTCACACTTCAAGATAAAATCCAGCACTCTACAAGGGTGACAAGGCGTGACAATGAAGTTCATTATTGTCCTCTGTTCCACAAGGAATGGTGAAAACGGAATAAAAGAATTGTTAAGGGACACGACTAGAAAACAACGAGGGTCCATGGATCTAAAACTTCTTTCTAGGCTTTGTTCCAGACCTGCAACCACTGCTCAGGCAAAAGTTAAATGAAAAATGATCAGTTTATAGCTACGTTTCTTGCAGGAGGTGGATGAAAGGGTTTCTAATCTGAAACCAGAGATAATAACTTAAACTCAGCTTTGCACACAGGAGTCAAGTAGTTTTGTAGCTAAAGCCAAAGATGTCAGATTAACAATATTCCGTGCTTTGCACGTTTCCTTATCTGCACAGTGGGGATGGGGCCATGTTTATTCCTTGGCAGTGGATTATGATTCTAATATCAAACGTTTAGACAGGTACAAACATGTACAAGGATTTTGATGAGCAGCTGCCAGGTGCACAGAACAGTGAATCAGTCCAAAACCTCTCTGTTGCCCAGAGAAGCTGTGGCTGCCCCTGGATCCCTGCAAGTGTCCAAGGCCAGGCTGGACAGGGCTTGGAGCAACCTGGGATAGTGGAAGATGTCCCTGCCCATGGCAGGGGGTGGGATGAGATGGGCTTCAAGGTTCTTTCCTAAACAAACCATTCCATACTCTGTGATTAATCACCACCACTTCAGAGTGCTGGAGATGATCTTATCAGGAGTATCTTTTCACTTGAATGTTTTCAAAGACAATCCAAGATATGGAGCAATAGGATCTGGGACTGCCCCCTGAATATCGATACTCTGGGAAAATGCACATGTCAGAGCCAACTGACATGCAAGAAGATAAAGTTATCAAACTGTTATTTATTAAAAGCAGGCTACCAGCTGCTAATGGTCCAGGAAAGTCTAGCCATGTTTTAGAATAAACTGAAACCTCCTTCACCAGATGTCTGTTATGCTGCAAACAGGAAAAAAAAATTAATAGAGCTGACTAGTTTGCCGTTACCATGCTAGCAAAACCAAATGCAACATTCAGAGCTCCATTTATCTAAGAAAAATTCAAGTTCCAATCTGTAGAACCGGAGTAACGCCACCTGATTCAGCAAATGTCAGTCTCACTGGTTATTAAATTCAAGGTCTAAAACTGAAGCAGGAGAACTTTCCTGTCCACTGGCTCCACTCACCTGGCTTGTAATAGCGGTCAAGGATGCTGAGGGTAAGGAATGCTCCATATCCGTGTGCTGCAAAAGGAGCCTTAGCCAGAGCTGCCAGGTAATCCATGTAGTACAGGGCAGGGCCCTCGTGGTCGTCGTAACCAGCCAGGAGAAGGTTCACGTGGTAAGGGGTCTGCCAACAAAAATGAGGTTTTCGTTAGAGCAGCCACACCAAATCTTTGAATCCTGGTTCCCCGTGCACCAGGGAACAGCAACAGAGCTGGTTACCCAATTCCTTATCATAAAATGCTACATCAATCCTGTCTGCAGCACATTGTAGGTCTCAACTTAAAATTATGTCTTCTGGTAATATGGACTGCATAGGCAAATAAAAACATAAAACATGTATTCTTCTGAAAACCAGTGTGTTTGGGGTTTTTTTACAGCTTTCACAGCACACTCAAACTTTAAAAAACTTGAATGCAGTCTTCATGCCAGATTCTTTCATCTCAACATAAAACTTGTGGATTTTTACTGCTGACACGTGAGCACAACATGAACATTTTGCAGTTTCTAAGAACTCTTTGTTCATTTAACCTGCTCTTTGCTCTTTTCCCAGTCCTCCTCCCGGTGAGCACAGCCCATCTCTGCACGTATGAAAGCTCTCACACAGTGCAGACGGTTACACACAAGTGTCCTGTTCACTGGCAATTTGATTTTTATTGCATGTACCAAGTTTAATCTTTAATATTTGGGACTTTACTTCATGTTCCAGGTTTAGCGTTCCACCATCGTGAATAAATCAGACATCCCTTCTTCTCCCACATCCCCTTCCAAGATCTGTACTTTCTAAGACCATGAAACACATGTGCACCGTATTATTTTTAAAGGCAGGCTCAGAAAAAAATTGGGAATTGTATGTATTTTTAAAAGCAGCTTTTATATACTTCCAGTATTTCCATATCTACATAATGTTTCTTATTAAATTCATTGTACTAACAGGATATCTCCAAACTGCTGGAAAGCCTGGATCAACAAAGCAACAAAATAAGAAAAAAAATGATGATGCAACTACCAGATTAAAAAAGCAAACAGGATTTCAGCCTAAAGCCAAAACATTAACTGCATCATAGGAAAAGTTCATTTCGATACTCAGTACAGTAAATTTCCACACACACACACACAAAAATCACAGGCCACTATATTTTTACTTTCAGACAGTATGAAAGAATAAAGCAGGCTACAGTTATATATAAAACATCACTTTAAATTGTGTGATTTAATCTTCAAAGCATCCAAGAATATTTGGAAAGAAGTTACGATGCAGCTGTATTTGTTTAATTAGGCCGTATTTCATCATTTATTTATTCTGAAACATCACATAAGTTGATATTTAAGAGCCATGACACAAGATCACTCAAATTATTGTGTGACTTGGAATTACCAACACTGGCATATGTGAGATACTCAACCATAAATAAATGGTGTTATACAGACTTAAACCCACCCGTAAACTGATTTTCAGTTTTAACTTCTCCTGCTAATGGTCTCTGAGACTTCTTAAAACTCAAATGTAAATAATTATCCCCCATGCCTTATTATTCAAGAAAGGCAGGATTTCAACATTAGCAAATACACATAATCTATTTACTAGTTCCATGATTATAAATGAAATTTGCAGCGTAACACTTCGATGCTGGGACTTGAATTCCTTGTACATCCCAATCCTTTTGTCCTTTTGTCCATTCCAAAGGCAGCCCTCCTTGGCTTCTGTAACTCAAGCCATGCCAACACTTCTCAACTCTTTACAAGGCTGGTGTGGTTAAAGGGCCATCAAACCAGTGATGACTGACACTCCAGGACATTACTTTTTTAACCCAAACTTCCCTTCCTAAAGAGGCACCACTTCTCATCATGAGTAGTTTTGCACTTGGCGCTGTTTGATTTAAAATAACAACAGCAATTAAGAGATGTGTGAAATTCTTCAGAATTTACAGCTGAAGAGCACAGTTGTGCTAAACACCCCAACCCCAGCTCGGCTGCGGGAGGGTGGTAGTGACACAGCCCTGTGACATCTGGCGGAAGCCAAAGTCACAGCGAGGGGGAAAAGGTGGGAGCAAGGAAGTTTCCTGCCAAGTGTGGACACGGGGAGACAAGCTGAAAGCTGCCTTTGGAATCCAGCCAGACCCTGTCACCTATAATTAAACAGCATCAAAACCAGAGACTGAACTTCATCACCTTTGGAGGGCAGGGGGTTGTTCTCCCTATTCCCACACACCCACACACAACCTCAGCAGTAGGTTAAATGTACTAAACCCTGCACTGGATTCAGCAGGTGAACCAAGTGAGGTACTGGTTCACTGGCTCTCAGAATCCCAGTCTGGTTTGATTTGGAAGGGATCTTAAGGCTCATTCCATTCCATCCCTTGCCATGGGCAGGGACACCTTCCACTCAACAAGGCTGCTCCAAATCCTGTCCAATCTGGCCTTGGACATGTCCAAGGGGGCAGCCACAGTTCCTCTGGGCAACCTGTGCCAGAGTCTCCCCACGCTCACAGTGAATAATTTCTTCCTAATATCCCATCTAACCCTACTCTGATTCATCTTAAGGCCATTCACCCTTGTCCTGTCACTACACACTGCAGCACCACTCACCTCCATGAAAGCCAAAGCACTTTTCAGATTTGCCTTAATCTCAACGTATAAATTGAAATCACAAAGATTCTTTTCAGATCCTGCTGTGGAGCAGAAATCTCGTGTTTTAAAAGGAGAAATGTCATGAAAAAACCCATGGTGACTATCAAGTAGGAGCAAACAGCAAAGAGCAGAGTGACGTTATGGCTTCAAGCTACAAGACTGGTGTCACTAAACTTGATGTTTTCCACCAGAAGAACAACTTCGAGGTGCTGCCTTATGAGCCATCCCCAAGCTATCAAGAACTTGGACTAGAGGAGCCACAAGATTCCTCCATGAATTCAAACTGGATAATGGAGAAACCAGATGGTGATGAACAAATGCAGAACAAGCTCTACTTTGGTCTCAGCCACAACAAGAGTCTTATGCCTGAGAAAATCCTGTTGCAGTTTAACCTTCCCCTTCACACACCTTCTGGCCTCCTGTAACAGCTTCACAGTGAGTGCCAATAAAGCAACCAACTACCTTTTCCCCACCAAACCTTTTACCTCTCTACTATTTTCCCACTCCTAACAGGAGGCGCTGGCATGTTCTACTTTTTAATTTTTTAAGTTTTATTTTCATCATTCATGATTACATTAGTAGCCTCCAAGAATCCCTTATGCAATTTCAATAGATACCAAGCATTAGCGTTAATCCTTCTGGTATCCCACATATTACGATCAAAACGTAACAAAATGCACAGGAAAAAAATCCAATGCTGATGGCAAGGCTTGTATTGTCGAATTCTAAATGCCACAAACAAACCATTAAGTGCTATGGTTAGAGAAAAAGGGTTCTGCCTGCAGTGTGGAGATCAGTGTAGTGTGACAGCAGTGTCAGAGAGCACCGCGCGCCCCGGGGCCTTGCCATCTGCACCAGAGCAGCGTTTTGTCTCCAGTAAATAAACACATCTGCCTCTGCCAGTGTCCTCCCCACTGTGCTGCCCATCTGGAGCAGGTGAGCTGGAAGACAGGCGTGGACTCAGGAAGGAGCAGAGCCACAGGGATGCGGCACAGAGGAAGACAAAGGTGCCACATCAACGCCAAGTCCCGATGGGCAGGTTTACCAAAAAGCCTGTTAAAGGTACTTTAAATCATATGTAAGAAATAGCTGCTTCTGCTGAAAGGCAACAGGACATTCAGTCGCATCTGTGCAGGTCAGATGCCCCTGAGATGAGCCAGCAGCATCAGGCAGCCAACAGCCACCAGGGTCAGGCCCCAGCAGTGTCACGGCTTCACATCAGCCTCGAGAACTGCACAGGGATGCGCAAAACACACACAGACCTTCCAAACTGCACCTCAATACAAGCTAAAGCAAACAGCATCACTGCCAACCATCACCTGCCAGCCACGTAGTTGGCATTTAAACCAGAAGAGCAGTGTGGAATCACAGGATACCCTGAGCTGGAAGGGACCCACAAGGAAAAATTGCTACCTGCAGCTGTGATCCATGTCAGAAAGGAGAACAGTGATCTCTGGCTATTCCTGCAGATGAGTTCTTCAAGAACTCTTCAAGAACTCACTCCACACATATGTAGTTCTCAACAATACAGCTTTGAGGTTAGTACTGCCCTTTATTTGCTACTGTAAAACCTGATTTCAGGCCTGAGCAGTGCACTGTTAGAACAGCAACACGATTTAGCCCACAATCTATTCCTGACAGAGGTGATTAATTTAATTCTCAACATCCTCTTTCTTCCTGTTTTCTTTCATATAGCACATTAACATTCTTCTCAATTAAATACTTCCTAACCTTGGATCATTAAAGGTCTGTTTGCCCCTTCACAGCAGCTTTTCATACTTCGAAAAAAATCACCGTAAGAAACATCAGTAATTGCAGTTCAGTAACTTGAAAACACAACCCCAACTTGGATGTGGTATTTACTGAAAGCCTCATGTTGCTGTTTACAAAAGGCACTTGTTTTCCTAAGTACATCAAACAGCTTTGCTCTATGAAATCATTTTCCAAGAAGATTAAACGGATTTGGTGCATTTGCATGAAAACCCACAACCTTATCTCGATGTTCAAGAAGTTTAATTTACTTCACGTCTGCAGTGTGTGACAAAGTGTTTATTGGGCCCAAGGCTGGAATTTTAAGTCTATGGGTGTGTCAATTATTGATAAGTGATGTGATAGGAGTTTAAAATGAACAAATCAAGTTCTATTTTACTAAGACATTCTTTCAGCAACATGAACTCACAGAATCTCAGAATCATTACAGCTGGAAAAGACCTCCAAGGTCATTGAGTCCAACCTTGTTACCCAGACCAGAGCACTGAGTGCCACATCCAGTTGTTCCTTGAACACCTTCAGGGATGTGACTCTACCACCTCCCCAGGCAGTCAGTTCCAAATTCATCACTAAAGACAGCAGCTCCTACCTTTTTTAGACTCCATTATGTGAAAATGGAAATGTTCCCTGGAAGCCTTTGCCAAAATCTCTCAGCTGTTACTCACCCGACTCCGGAGATAGTCTGCGAGGTTTCGCCGGGTGAAGTTTGCAGCTGCAGTGGGAGACAATTCATAACCTGGAGAAGAAATGTGACTGTTTATTTGGTAACAGCCTAAATCCATGTTCATGTTTCACCTCCCACTTTCCCATTCCTATTTCGAAACAACAAGATATTCTTTAGTGACAAAATGTTGTGCGTTTTGTCTAATTCCAGTTTATTCTGAAAGCTACAAGCATAAACAGGGCCCTCAGATTTTGGCTAGCTCATATCTGTATGGACCATAGAAATACATGGCCTCAAAAAATTAAAATATTAAGGACATGCAACTTGACTTTTTCATCCAATATATCAGAAGAACTGGTAACATTTGGTATGCAGTAGACATGTTAAGAGAATAAGTTCGTTAGTAAAAATATTTGTGTTATTTATATTGCAAAGAGGTTTGCTGTGATTTGGACAAACCTTTTAATTTATACTGTACAATCCAGCCTCCATTTCTGCATCCTGCCTGAATTAGCACCTCTGCAGGACACTAAAAATGCAGAAATCTTTACAGAAGATTTGAGGACAGCACTTTCCACCAACATTCATCCGGAAACCACCCTTAGCTCTGCTTCCCACCCTCAGTGCCTGTCCAGCTTCACTCACCATTTCTCATTTTGTAGAGCTGAACATTTTTCTGGATGTATTCTGCAAACTGCACTGTGTCTCCAGGCTCCCCCACACACAGCAGTAAGATCTTTTCACTCATCTTAAACATTTTGTCATGGTCTAGGCAAAGAAAAATAACATTGAGAGCCATAAGGAAGAATAAATTATTTTGCCGATATCCTGATGCATCAGGACTTGGATAACTGCATCATGACCTGGAGCACCAGTAAAAAGTCTTTCTGAGCAAACACTGACATTTGGTGTCTCACAGCCGGTGGCACAGAACACAAGAGCTGTTAAAGACAAGCAAAGCCCTTCAGGAAGAGAGGCATTCCAGAAATATATAGTACTTCCTACCCTAGAAACAGGGAAGGGAAGAATAAAGCTTCACACAGAATATTATGTTCAAAGCATAAAGTTTTGTTTTCTGGGATCAGGAATAAGAATTTTGGTCAGTGACCACTTAGCTTTAATCAAATATTCTGCAACAGAAGTAAGGTATTTAATATAAAGCTGATATACCAATATATTGAGTAACAGCAGTCTTAGGAAATCATGAAACAAATACCCTGTCAAATGATCCGCTTTTCTTTATATCCAGCAGTCTCAAAAATCAGAAGCTTATGTGAATGAGGCTATTCCAGGAACAATTTTTTGCTTGTTATTTTTTGTAAAAAACCCCAAAACAAACAACCAAAACCAAAGAACAGTTAAGTAATGACTATAAATTGTAAAGAAGCCCACTGACAAACAGAAAATTAAGGAACGGTAATGCACATTTTTAGCCATAACTGCAGTTGAAAACAATTTTAAGTTTGTGTATATTGGAGGAGATCTAAGTAGTTGTAATGACACTCTTGTGCTCACAGAGTCTTCTCTCACCAGAGCAGGTATCTGGCACTCAGATATCCCACACAGACATGGAAAATCCCTTCTCTCCACTGGAGACAGGTCATGGACAAACACCAAACCTGCACTTCTAAACTTCCCCTCCAGGCCACTAAATTCTGCTGAATAACTTCTGCTGCAAGACAGGCACAAAGTGTCACAATCCTCTAAAACGACGTCAAAAGTTACCACAGCACAGGAGCTGCTGTCTGGAGCTCAGGGCAGGCCACTGACACTGCCCAGTCCTTGCAATCCCAGACTGGTTTCGGTTGGAAGGAACCTTAAAGCCCATCCCCTTCCACAGGCAGGGACACCTTCCACTCAACAAAGTTGCTCCAAGCCCCATCCAACCTGGCCTTGGACACTTCCAGGGATGGGGCAGTCACAGCTTCTCTGGGCAATCTGTGCCAGGGTCTCACCACCCTCTCCGGGAAGAATTCCCATCTAACCCTGCCCTCTGCCAGTGGGAAGCCATTCCTTCTGTCCTGTCACTTCAGGCCCTTGTAAACAGTTTCTGTCCATCTTTCCTGCAGGCTTCCTTCAGGTACAGGAAGGAGCAAATAGGTCACTCCGAAACGTCTCTTCTCCAGGCTGAAATTATTTACAAATTATTATTCTAAATAAAGATCTGAAATTCATGGGTTGTTACCACTCCCCACAGCAAAAGCGACTAAATCCTATGTTGAAAGTACATTTTCATTAAAGTTTATGAACAAACCTACACAGAACAAACATTAACTTAGAAAACATTATTTAAAGTGATTAAATTTTTATTTGTACGTGCCACCAGCTTTCACAACCTCTAACACTGCTCCCATTGGCTATCACAGACTCAAAGTGAAACATCTGAGGTAAAAGGAGTGCTATAACATTTTTATATAGATTTATTTATATTCATCTGTATGGATTTATCAATCCTCTATTCTACAACTTTTAAAAGCTTCTAAATCACATTATTCAAAATAAAACATGCTTTAGTCTAGGTCATTGCAACAGCAGGCAGAAAAATTTATTTTAGAGAATTCCAGAGGCTAGATGACCTAGATGTTTTACCACACAAATAAACCAAAGCCATGTTTCAGTCAGGCTCCTGTGCTACGAATTTCACCGATGCATTTACTTCCCATAATCCCTTTTTTCCAATGAATTACGTTTTACCAGTGAATTAGGCACAAGTGAGCACCTCCTGCCACACATCATTATCCCTGTGTGGTTTTTTAACACTTTTACGTTGCGGTGCAGAGCGAGCTTTGGGATCACAAGCCGACGCTTACCTGAATAGAACAATTAAACTGACAACCCAACACAGAGCGGCCATACTCGGTCAGGACTGGGGACTTTACCCGGAGCAAGTGGCGATTTAAGCCCCGCTTCAGCTCCGCGCTTCCGAGGCTGCCCGGCACTTCCTCCAGCGACTACACCTCTCCTGAAGGGCCCTGCAGCGCTTAAACCGAGAAACCCCCTCCCCTGTGAACAGCCTCCCCTCAGTCCGAGCGGCGGGCCCGCAGCACCCCAACCGCGCACACCGCGGTCACGCCCGGGGCCCTGGGACACCCTACCGGGGCAGGGCTTAGCACGGGGCCCCGGAGCGCCCCAGGGTCTCACCGTGCTTCATCTGGACGATGCTGGAGGCCGCCACGGTGTCCGCGGCCACCAGGACATAGTCGGGGCCCTGGATGCCGATCAGGTACTCCATGGCCGTGACACAGCGCGGCCCGGCCCACCCCGCCGCGCCTGCGCGCCCGCGCGCGCCGATGACGTCACCGCTCGCGAGAGCCGTCGCCCGCGCGGGGTTTCGCATCTCTGAGGGAACGGTGTGGGGGCGGGAGTCTGAGGGGGTTGAGTTTCATCGCGTTGGACTTACTGGGTGGTTAAAGGTGGAAAAGGTCGTAGCGATACAAAGTGACTGAGTGAGGCACTGAGGTTGGAAAAGACTCTCAGCCCAGCGCCACCCCCGTGCCCGCCACTAAGCCATGTCCCCCAAGTGCTGCGTCCACATAAAATTTTCATAGACTCATGGAATCATCAAGGTTGGGTTTAAGATCGTTCAGTCCCTCAACCAGCACTGCCGCTGTAACCATATCACCCAGCACCTCTTGGACATCTCCAAGGACAGGGACTCCACCACCTCCCCGGGCAGCCACTTCCAATGTCTGACCACCTGAACAGTGAAGATTTTTTTCAATACCTAATGTGAATTTGCCCTGTCTCAGTTAGAGGCCATTTCTTGTCCTTCACTGAGCTCACTCTTCTCATGTTAGGAGAGACAGCCCCTCCTCACCCACCCTCCTGTCAGGGAGCTGTGCAGAGCCGCAAGGTTCCCTCTGAGCCTCCTTTTCTCCAGGCTGAGCTCCCCCACAGCTGCCTCAGCCACTCTTGGTGCTCCAGACCCTTCCCCAGCTCCATTCCCTTCTCTGGACACACTCCAGCCCCTCTGTGCAGCCCTAGCAGTGTCATCACAGGGGCACGGTCAGTGTACATGTGCCCCAAAACCATCTGAAGCTGGTTCCCCACGTCCAAAGGGACAATCCCAAGCCTGGTTCACCCATTGAGCCAACACAGGATTTTTTTCCTAGAGCTGCAGATGACCCTGTGGATTTTCCTATCAGAAAAGGCTTCAGAGCTCTTCCATGAGCTCAGGTAGAGGCCTCGGGTGGCATCTGTGGTTCATCACCTGGCTGGATGTGGGTTCTGGCAGCCGCTGAGCAGCGGATGTTATTCTCTACTGTTTCTTTTCCCCACGGTCTCAATCTACTCAAATTTCTCTGGGGAAAAAAAGTGACTTCTTGCATGAAATCCTGGAATGGTTTCAGGTGGAAAGGATCTTAAAAATCACCCAGTCCCACGCCCCTGCCTTGGGCAGGGACACCTTCCACTAGACCAGGTTGCTCCAAGCCTCATCCAGCTTGGCCTTGAATACTTCCACCTAGAATCTTCCTGGTGTGGATGTAATGTGGATAATTAATAACAAGAGAAACAAAACAACCCCTGGAAGTGCCTGGACATTGTCTTACTGAGATGACTCCAGCTGTCCCTTCTTTTATGCCCCTACCATCAAGATTCGGTGTTCTATGATTAACACGTTTTTTGGGTGCAGCTCCACAAATCCAGCCTCATGCTGAGGAAAGGAGCCACCAAAGCATCCAAATTCTGTGGGTTTGAGGCAGTCCCAGGAGAGAAAACTCTGGATGCTCCAGCACATGACAACACCCGCCATTGGGAGAACTGGACATAACCTTTGTGTGGTTTAAAAAATACTAAACGTGCCAAAAAGCAACAGCAGATTGTCTCCAAGAAACAGTATAAATGTGTGCAAGCAGCAAATTCACCATTTTGACTGTTTTCCAATAGCCTGTAGCTACACTTGTTCAATTGAGTGCTGCATGTGTAAATCAAACAAGGGTGTTTTCTTTTACTGAAGGATTTTCTGTGTGGATCCAACGTGAAGTTTTACACACATTTTTTTCACTGTAGATCTCTGCACATATTCCACATCTACAACCAGTCCTTCACATTCAGTGTTAATTTTTGAGACCTTTTTAAGAGAAGGTAAATGAAAAATCCACAACTACCATCCTGGTTGATTTTTTTGGGGCCCTGGGGTACAATTAAGTGTGAAAGTTGCTATTGAATTTTCTTGACAGATTGGATTTCCTTGTTTAGGAATACACATGCAGCCAGTACACACTTGCCTCTTCCTGGGGTGAAGATGTTCCTCACACAAGTACATGACACTAGCAGGACAGCTCTGCCCAGCAGAAATCAGGGAATATTTTCCACCATTAAAGGGAAATTGTCCAGGCTGAAGCATGTCTTAAAATTGAATGTGCCTTTGCCTATTTTATTTCCATGACAAACACCACAGTTATGTGTATTGATGTGTTGTTTGCTCCACAGCCTCCATGGGGATGTTCCAAAAGCAAAAGCTGTGAGTAGCCTGGCTACTGGCATTCCTCCCTCTCCCACCTGTGAGAGCAGGAGAGCACCTTTTACAGGGAACGCAGCTCCCTAAAGGTGATGAGGAGGAGGAACACTCTGCATGCTCTACCTCTTTTCCCCATCTGGTGATCCCGATGTCCTGTTCCCCTTCCAGAAAGGCAGTTCTGAGCCCTCTTGGGTGCATTGCTGCTGCCTTCAGCTGGGTAACACTGTCCTGAGGGATCTGGGCTCAGCTTTCTGCTCAGCCCCCATCTCATATGACCATTGTGGGGCTGTGGTGTGACCCTTGATGGTGGGATGGGATGGATTTATTATTCCAGGGCAGGTTTGAGCAGTGCTTATACCAGCCTTTGCCCTTTGTTGTCCAATATAGTATTAGTAAAGATGATGTTACGGTTACTGGAGTGCCTGGACAAGGTTTCCTGCAGGAGCTCCTGCTTGCCAGAGAACAAAAAGATCCTCATGTTCTTGCTATTTCAGGTGCAGGAAATGAAGGTACAGAGAGGACAAGTGATTTAGGAGATCACAGGGCAGGGTAACAGAGTGGATGGGAATAGAAATGTCTTGATTCACTGAGCTCCTCTCTGGCTGCTGGAGCATGCAGTTCGGATCACCAACCCCGAAATGAACTCTGCAAGGCTTACACGGGGCTTTACTCTTAATCTTCCTGTCTGGGCTCCGCAGAGCTCCTGGAAGCTGACTTTCTATGGGCCTAAACATGGTGTCTTTAAACAGATTCCCCGTAGGGATGGGCAGAGACAAGCCTTGCCTTGCTCCTCCCATGCCCAGGCTGTGGCAACCCTGGTGCCAAGTCTGGCTCTGTCCTTCCCACCACGATGCCTCAGAGTCCCTGGAGAGCAGCTCTTGCTGAAGTTTCAGTGAGCAAAGCTACAGAATCTCTTTCACATGTTTGTTTTGACAGTGTTAGACACTATCTGCATGGAGGGGTTTGTCAGAGGGATTTAAATCCTCTGGCTCTCCTGGGATACCAAGTGGGCTGTCAGGATCTCCCCTCAGTGCTTGCTTTCAGGGGCACAGCAGCACTGCAGAGGGATTGCTCTGACCTTGGGATGCCCCATTCCCCTCCAGACATTTCCCAAGCTAACATCGGTGTGGAGGGACTGTGTCCTCCTTGCCCACCACCAGCAAAACTCCTTCCAAGGATCCTTATTCTTGGAAAACTTGTCGGGGAATGTCAGTGCTTGGTACCATGAATCCCAAAGGCATCCCTCTGCCTCCCAGAGCTGCCCTGCTCTTCACTCCCAGGCCTGCTTCAGTGTTTCCCATCCACCTGTGATGGGCAGAACGGGGCATCCATCGGAGTGTGGAGGTGAAAATGGATTGTAACCTGCCCTGCCATCAGCTGATTAACATTTGTGTCTCTGGCAAGATTGATCTTGCAGGTGAGAACATTCCAGAGTCCAGCCAGGGCCCTGCTCCTCAGCCGGATGCTCCTTACCAGTGCTTCTGCCATGGTCACCATTGTCTCCTTGGGATGGGGAAGAGGATTATGCACTATGAGCAGCTGGGATGGCCCAGGACAGGGTGTTATTTCTCAGTTTTCCCATTTCTCCCTCCCAAAATGATGTCCAGCTTTGAGTGATGTGTGACTCATAACTGCACATAACAGCAGGGTGATCCATTTCATGATGGTTGCTAATTATAAAATCAAACCACAAAAGTAAATGCTGCTTCAAATCAATGAATAGTCTTTTTCTCCTGTGTGGAGGAACAAATCAAGAAATTTAAATATTTAGCCAGAGATTTCTGCAGTGTTGTGGGGGATTTATTGACAGCCACAGCTAGTCAAAGCTCCCCCCCAGCTCCTGTAGCTCTGTTCTGTTTGAATTCCTGCTGGTCACTGAATTATTTCTTTTCTTACTACTTCCTGTGCTTTAAAAGTGGGGAAAGCACAATCAAATTATCGTCATGCTCATTTGGTTAATCACCCATTTAGTTACTTATTCAGTTCATTAACAAGATGCTGGCTAGTGTCAGTGTGGAGGAAATTCGGAGAGGCAGGCAGTTAGGAGACAGGATATAGGAGAAATAGGCCATTACTCCAGCCCAGTGAATGGCAATTTCTATCCCTCTTTTCTGCTATGTCACTTCAGTGCACAGTTTGTTCTGGATTTAAAAAAGCAGCCAGCAAACACGAAGAAAGCATTCTGCTGCATATCACCATCGTTTGTTAGAATCCATTTAGGCTCAATCCAAAGCTCTGCAGAAGACCAAACCACCTATTTTAGGACTCCTTTTCTCAGCTGAGAAAAATGTGCTGCTCCACAGGTCATAAGATGCCTGTAATTATGACCCCGAATGGATAGAAATGTTGCTTCTTGAGACAAATTCTATCTGACAGTTTTTACAGTACGTTCGTTCAGAGCAAAATGCCCTGTCCCCTGTCACCCGGATTGAAATTATTAAGGAAGACAGACATTTCACTGACAACTCTAGCCTCAGGGGGGAAAATATTCCTTCTGTTCCCCTCTGAAGGTCAGAGCTCACATAATGCAAAACACTTAGAACACGCGTGTACACATGCTCACGCACATGCGGATGAAACTTTCTCTTCAGCAGATCTCTGGATGCGTTTGACGGAAAACAGGAGCCCGCTGTGCAGGCCACTCAGGGAGTTTGGGCCAAAAGAGATGGGCCTTGCATTTCTTCAGTGTTAATTCTCATTGTCTTGTAAATAATCTCTTTCTCCTCTGTGTGTAAATCACGTCAGGAGATGGTCATGTGTGCTCACATGTTCGTACTTCCCCTCACATGATACATGCCCAGACGTGGCACAACAGTCACTGGCAACTCCTCCGACAATGTGGGATCTGTGGGATAGTCACACTTCCCTGGTATCGGTTTATTCTTTCAAAACATTTCATGCCTTCTTTTCCGTCCTGTTAAAAGTCCATTTGCAACCTGTATGTCCCATTTCTCACTTAAGCTGCATTGCCAGCTGTCATTTGGCCCAGTCTGTCACCCAGCAGTGTCCCCGTGCTGTGGATGTGCAGGTCCTCTCTATCAGAACACCGACTCTAGCTCCTCCAGAGCTTTTTTGTGCTGGAGGAAGGGCAAAGCCTGGCCCTTCAGTGCCTCCACAGCCCCGGCTGGACGTGTGAACACAGCGGTGCAGCCACAGATGAGCTGTCAGTCACCATGTTGTGCCTGTGGATCACCAACCTCACTTAATCTAGGGCTGAAAATTGGACCTGAGCCAAGGTGACCGGAGGTGGGAAGCCAGCCCACAGCTCATTAACCTTTTCCCATTGCACAAAGGCTCTGTCTTCCCCATCTTCCCAGCGACTTGGACGGCATCAGGCTCACGCTGGGTCCCTGCTGACCACACACGTGTCCTGGTGTCATTTGCACCGAGTTTCTCTGGCAGGACCCAGCTCCCAAGCACTGTTCCTGCTTTTCCAGCCTGTCCTAGAAACACTTTCCAGGGTGTTAACGGGCAGCTGGTTTGCAGCTGCCCTCCAAGCACCCCAGGATTGAGCCCTTCATAAAGATGCTGCTCTGTGCATCTTCCAGAACCCCCTGGATTAATGTCACCACCTGCCTGTGGTCCAGAAGGGACCACAACTGCCCAGACCAGCTCATTCCCATGGCAAGGATGTGCTCAAGTGCACGCTCATACCAGTGGCAGAGCGGGGAAGCCTTTGTGCTGCATTTACTCACAGAAAAAGGGTGGAAGTCCCAAATCCCTCTCTGTTCCATGCATCCCATCCCATTGTGCTCCTGCTGGGTGGGAACACAGACCTGCTCTGCCCCAGCTCCTGCCCACGTCCTGGCTGACCTTCCCAGGGGAACACAAGCTCCTGCACAGCATCTTCCCTTGGATCTGCAAGAATCTCCAAACTTTTCTTTCTCCTTTCTCTCACTCCCTCTTTTTCTAAGTTTAATTCCGAACAGCCGGCTGCGTTCAGCCTGACTGGTTTGTTATGGCTTATAATTTGTGTTAGGATTAATTAACTAATTACCGACAAATGTCCGTTGGCAAGATTCTGCTTCTGCTTGTCAACTTGAAGTATTTAATTATTTTAATCATTTACTTTCATCTTCAGAATTTATGCTCTTCCAAGAGCGTTTCTAGGCATCTTTTAATTATTATTCTGATTTTTTTTCAGAGGGGTGGCGAGCTGGGGGGAGAGAGCTGGGGGATGGGATCAGTCCTCGTTAACTATTTCAGTGAGGAAATTTCCTTGGAAAGCCATCCCTGGTTTTTAGACACTGATGCACGGAAGGGACAGTCTGGAATGCAGGTATGTGGGAATGCACAGAGAGGGATAGGCTGGGCTGTCACTTCTCAGTAAGAGTCCTCCCTTTCCCCAAAGGATTTCAGGGATGTGGACTAGGGATGCCATGGTTCCTGTTCCCTGGACTAGGGGTCAAGCAGGTGTTGATTTACACAGATGCTTCATCTACCAGGAATAACCCCTAAATCCAGAGGAGCACTCAGGACACCCTATAAGGCACAGAAGAGTCTCTGCAGGATGAAAATCCAAGTGGACTCACAGCCACTGTGCCAGCAAGTAAATGAAACAGGATCATAGGAAAGCATCCATTTATACAGGTTTTTCATCTTTAGAAGATCATGAATTGCTGAAAATGCACAAAATGAATTCTGCTTTGGGCATCCCACGGGTCTGAACGTGGAAAGCAGGAGTGCATGAGGACACATTTGGGCTGTGGGCATGGGTGGAGATCCTGTCCGGGGCTGTGGGCATGCGTGGGAATCCCATCCCACAGCTGTGAGCATGCATGAGAACCCCAGCCCTTGGACAAGCTGCCAGCCATTGGACAGGAGGACAGCAGGTAACTGGGACAGTGGAGAATCCAGCCATGGGCATCTTTTTTTTACAAGAAATTCCATGTGGGTTCCACAGACAGGATCCCACCTAAGCACACTCTGAATGAAAAGTCGATTTGCTCAGAAAAACAGTGGACCACCCAAAAATATATTGTATAAATAATTCAATGTATGCATTTAATTCCTCCCATCCAAACACACCAACCTTGCTGTTCCTTCCCAGTTTTGATTTCCAGGTAGGGCAGGGCACCACAATGATATCAAAATTATGCATTTTTGGTTTGCAGCTGCTCACATAGTACAATCTCAGACTCTGAGTGACTTTCCTCTTTTTCCTTCACACAGTGGACCTGGAGCACTTGTGTAGGATTAAAACACAAGAAAAGGAAGTCTAAGAAGCTGATAAAAGACAGTGAAACTCAGAGTCTTTTGCTGATACTTTCCAATAGACTTCCAGGCTTTTTTTTCCCTGTCAAATGCTTTATGCTGCCAACAAACCAAATTCCAAGGGGCTTGTAAAATCTTGCTGTTGTGGGCACCGTGAGCACAGCCCTACCTCTTCCAGCGGGACACACGTACCCCCCTGACTTAAGCAGGAGTGTCTCCAGGAAAGACTAATGAAGGGTTCAGCCCCAAGAATATTTCTTTCCTGAGACAAATGAATCCCTTGGACCAGAGCGCTGAGGACAGTGTGCTATTTAAAAGGTTTCTTGAGGGTACATAATTATATTGAAAATAATTAGGGGCAAGGCAGCAGTATTATTACTACTTATCATATCACTCTAAACTTAATCCAGACTGATCTTTGGGAAGGCATGAAGAATGCAGAGGATGGACCTTTCTTAAACAAGATGTAATGTTGCTGATTTTGGGCTGGCATGGGAGAAAAGAGTTTTCTTTTCGGAGCCCACTATTGAGACAGTAGGTTTCTCCAAGAAGGGAACGGGGAGCCCAGGAAGGCTGGAGCACAGACCCAGAGTCTGTGGAGTCTGGAATTCTGTGCTGGTCACTTGGTCCTTTGGACAAAAGTGTTCCAGGACCTAGCAGCCTTTAAGGTGACATCCCAGACTCTTTCCCAGAGACACAACAGCCCCTGGGATGTGATTTGTGAGATGAGTGGAGGCTCCCAAGGAGCCCAGGGATGCAGCATTGCCCTTGTGAGCACTCATGGAGAGATCTAAACGAGGTTGTCTTAATTAACTTAGAATCCTGTTAATTAGAAGCCTCTCTGCATTTAAAATTGCTCCAGAGACTAGACCAAGTCATGGCTACACATGAAGGCAGAGGAAGAGGCAGGTTAGGCATGGATGGATCACACTTAGGACCTGTTTGGGGCAGCAGCTGCCAAATATCAGGGTTAAAAATCCAGCTGGACCCCCAAGGCTCTCAGGAGGCCCAGCTGAAGATCCATGGCAGGTCATGGCATGGCAGGAGCAGAACAGGACTTTTTGGAGAGGCTAAGAGCTGCTGTGGGACTTTGGGAGAGAGGACATGTGACCAAAGCCCCAGGAGAGCCTGGAGCCAGGGAAACTAAGGCATGGATGGAGCACAGGGTCAGGGGAAGGTGCTGTAAAGCTGTGAACAGCTGCTGGGGTGGGCTGTACATACTCCAAGAAATCATCCCTGTGGAGAGCACGGGGGCTTGGAGGGCTCCTCAGTAGAAGGGGAGCAGCTCTGGGGTCACTGAGGAGCAGGAGCCAAGCTGGGGCTGAGGGTATGGATGGGTCCTTGTGGGAAGGAGAGCCTTGTCCTATTGAAGGCTGACAGAATGAACTTCAGTTTATGCCCCTGGCAGTTTTTTACAGCTCAGCTATTCCATTTAGGGGTTGGGAGCCAGTGGAAGGAAGCTCGGATCGCTTCACTGACCAGCCATAACATCCAGCCAGTACATTAACTGCCCTGCTGCCCTGATCTGATGTGGTTTTACAGACAATAGCTACTGGCTATTTAGGCAATGTATAAATTAACATATTCTGCACAAACTAGGAGCATATTTAAATTAAAGGAAAGTGCCCTTTATTTGTCAATCATCCAACATCCACATTTTTACATTCCTTTAAAAAGACAATTTCAGCCGTCTTAATCCTACCTCAAACCGTTCATCTTCACAAGGGAAAAATGTTGTTTGATTGCTCGAGTGTTGCTCTGCCCCCCTTCCTCTGCCTCTTTCTTTTAATTAAAACAATCCAAATCTGCTCTCCTGGAATTTCTTTCCTAGATTGGCTCAGTAACTTGTGACTTTCATTTCTGCCCAGGCTGGAATCTGCTGGCACACAGGGTCAGAGATGAGGAGATAACAGAGTCACCCCACAGGGAGCCACCAGAACAGGGGCGCACAGAAGTGTTTGAGGTGTTGCAGCAGCAAACTTTATCTGCTGCTGTTTCAATATTGATGCCTGACATGGCAGTAAAGGAGAAGAGGGCATTGGGGATGTGTTGGATTTGACAAAATCACGCTCAAAGGGCAAAAAAAATTACCTGAGTGGTATTTTCCAAACTGTAGCAGCCTGAGTCACTCAAGTCTCAAGTGCCATTTCTGGTAATTTTAAGACCTACATGATGCTGGTGAAAAATGTTTCCAAGAATTTTGGGGTTCTTTGGAGCTCTACAGCTCTTGCAAATGTGAATTGCCACAGCTCAGCAAATTATCAAAGGGATTTTCTCTTGACAGCAGCTGTCAGCAGTGAAGCACCTTTCCCTGCCTGATGGTCTGATCAGGCACCAGCGAGATCTGGTGGCTCTTAGCAGCTTGATTCTCTTTGAATATTTGAACTCTATTTTTCTGTCTACAGAAGACGTAAGTTAAAAGAGTAAAATGCAAAATAACTCTGTTCTGAAACCTTCTTGACTGCCCCATCCCAGCTTCTGCCCAGCTCCCATGGCACAGTGCTGAAGGAAGGGAAATTAATCACAAAGAAGGGAAACATTGCAAAGAATGCCCGTTTGGCGAAGTTTGCCTCTCTCTGCCTCTCAGCCAGATGCTGACACCTCACTCTTCCCAGCAAACCAGGGCCAATGTGTTTATTTAAGACCCAGATCAGCATCGATCAGGGTCTGTCAGTCACTCTCCCGGAATAAAGCGCCAGGGCTGCGCCGGGGTCTGGAGCGCGGACGGTAATGGACACACGCTCCAACGAGCTTGCAGCCATCCCACTACATGCCCTGAGGCTGGATTTCTTTTTTTATTAATATTATTATTCAGAAAATAAACATTTTGTTTCTTAAGAAACTGTATTTAAGGTGCTGAAATGCAGCTTTCTTTAGTACAAAGGAGCCTTTCCTGTAACCTTCAGCTATGGAAAGGGTTTGCAGAACCAGCCTGGGTGCTGAGCCTGGAGTGTGGGGTGGCCTCAGCTCATCCTGCAATGGTCCCAAGGGACGAGGAGGAGGAGAGCTGCTCCAGCAAGCAGCATGGATCTTGCACAGTCTGACAGCATCGTGGTGCTGGCTGGAATCAGGCTGTGAATAAAGTCTGAGAGGTGTGAATGCTGCAGCACGCAGGAGCCTCCAAATTATAACAACACACCAAGGGAAAAACACCCCGACAGCCCTCAAAACGGAGTTGCCTCCTCCCTGCTCCCCTCCTCCTCCCACCTGCCTTTCATTTTTCCTCATGCATGGAAAGTATTAATTACATCCAACGTGCTTTAATGGCTCGCAGGAAGTGCCCTGCAGCGATCCCGGTGCGGAGAGAGCTTTGCCCGGTACTTGGCCGAGGAAGAGGAGCACGGTGTGACGCTGCTGGGGCACGAGGTGTTTCCTGTGGAAGGGACCCCATTTTTCTGAGCCCTCTGAGCAGCTCTTTTGTCTCTGGTGTCCAGCTAAAGCAGCTCCTGTGCCCTCAGGGTGGCTGTGCAGGGTTTGTTAACCTCTGGGACAGGCAAACCGTGACCTCTCTCCTCCCGGGAATGAGCACGGCCGCTTGTTCCTGCTCACTGACATTTGGTGCTGCTGAACTGTGCCTAACCTATCTGAGCTGTGCCTAACCTGGCTGAGCTGTGCCTAACCCTGTTAACCTGTGGGGAGAAGCCAGAGGAGCACAGCTAGGTATTCCACCCTCCTATGGGAGAGCAGAAGGGGACACATTCTGCCTGCATCCCCCAGGAAGGTGTCCATCCTGCAGCAGGATGAAGTGTTTGAATCAGCGAGTGCTGGACTCCAGGATTCCCCCTTTCTACTCCCAGCTCTGTGCTCCAGCTGTCAGAGGAGGAGTCTGGGCACCAGGCTTGGTAATGGCACAAGGATCTCACCAGTACCCTCCTCCCCTTCACAGAGACTGCAAGGACCTCCTACAAAATTGTGTTTGTACCAGCAATTTTAATAAAGGGTCTGGAAAATAAGCATCTGGAACAGCAGGGCGTAGGGAATTTTTAACCCCAGCAACCCCTGCCTCGGCACTGAAACCTGGAATGCCGCTCCCTGGGGAGGCCCAGAGTTTTAAATCTGGGATTTAATCCCAGACCCTGCTTTCATTGCACCAGGCTAAAACCAACAGCAATGTGCTCATCAGATTGGTCTGCAAAGAAGTGGATATGGGGCAGTTCCAGCCTGTCTGAAGCTGCATGAGGCAGGAGCCAGGTCAGTCTCAGCCCTGGGATTCCTGAAATATGCTGGCCCTGGACAACTGCAGTGCTGGGATGCTCTGGGAGGAAAGGTGACAAAAACCCCTCTGCTGAGAACAGCCATTAATTCACAGGCTATTTCATGGCCAAAGATGAACCCTTGGTTTTGCTCTGCCCTGCCCTTTTCCTGCTCTGCCAGCTCCATCCCTGCTTTCAGTACCAATAAAACTGAGCGCCATCCCTGCAAAGCCAAGTGCCGGGTGCCTGCCAGTGTGGGACCTGCCGAGGCAGCAGGGCTGAGCAAGGGGAGCACGGAACAGAGCAGCGGTGCACGGGAGCAGAAGGGCATTAATCACCTCGCTGTGATTAGGGGCTCAGTGAGCACAGGCTGCCTCGGGGCCTTTCTGCTCCCTCTGAGTGCCCCAGTTTGCCGTGCTCTCTGACAGATGCAGCCCAGCCGCGTGCACCAGCCCTGGTGGCTCCAGCTCCTGCCCCCTGCCGCCAATGCTGCTGGAGGTTGTGTTGCCAGGATGGAAATGGCCATTTCTGAACTGCTTTTAGTGCTTTGCTGAACTGGAGACTGGTAAAAGCCGAGTGTGCCTCCCACTGTGCTCCAGCACCCGGCTGTGAGCCACCTTTGTGGCTGGAATTGGAGTCTTTGGTCCATTCCTTGTGGAGAAATGAGGTGGTGGGACAAGATGGCCAAGGGTTGTCTGGGAGCTGAAGCCCAGGAGGGCCATCAGGAACATGTCAGGGCACTAGAGCTGCTGGAGGAGACAGGTGGAAAGCAAGAACAAGGGGACACAATGCTCCACCAAGGGAGAGTGTGGCCTGGACCACGCTGTCGTGGGGTACAGAACCCACCTCACCAAGGCAAGTGTCAGGAGGTGCAGAGATGGGCTTTTCCCATCATGAAATACACAACTTTATTCACTCGGAGCCGTCCTTTCATTGCACAGAGATGGATGTGGCCGCACACGTTATTTTAACTTCACGGCTCTCCCATCCGTACATAAAACAGCCCAGGGAGCCAGAGTTGATTCATCTGTTTGCCACAGAAGATGGATCAGTTAGCAAATTATTTTATTGACCCGCAGCGCTGCTCAAGGTCATTTATTTCAGTGGACAAGCAGCATGCCTGGCATGCAAACGGGGCCGAGAGGGAACCTCCATATGCGATCGGCATATCCCAGCCCCTGGCCTCATTGTGGAACCCTCGGCATCAGGCTGCAGCCCTCACAGCCCGGCTGTGCTCCTCGGATAAGCTCAGCATTTGGGCTGTGATGCTGCAGCTCGCTCAGCTGTCTCCAGGCTTTTATCCCTGGCTGCTGCTGGGAAAGAAAATCCGTCTTTCTTTACCAGAATGTGGTTTGGAATCTTTTTGCTTTGTCCTTAAAGGGCAACAAAAACAATTTGTGATGAGGAAGGGAAGAAATGGAATTAAGTAGCTCAGTCCTCATCCAGATGTAGCCCAGGTCTGTAGCTTGTAAGGGTAAGACATGCACTGAAAACCATACTGCAGAAAATCCAAGCCTATCCCAGGCTGTTGATCTCCCAAAATTAGGGAGGGAGAAAAACGTAGATTTTCTTACAAAAATGAGGCTGCCTCTGCAGCGAGCAGGTTTGGTGAGCGTCCCTCTCGCACCACAGCCTTGTGAGGTCCCACCAAGTGCAGAGACCCCCTGGCTGCCCCAGCACATCTCCCCCTTGGTGTCCTGCTGCCATCCACTGCTCCGGAGCATCTCCACTTCCCACTGTCCTCCCTGAGCTTCCCGTTGAGCTGGAGCCTTGCTAACCTTCATTGACTTGCCTAAACATTTATTAATTGATCGCTGCAGGGTTACCACAGGCTTCTGCTCGCGTTCGGGCGAGATGGGGTGTCCACGGAGTATCCTCGCATGAACTCCTGCCGTACCTCCGGCTCCGCGTGCTCCCTTCTGCATCTGCTGCTCTTGCTGCTGGAGCAGCTTTTAACCAAAGACATATGGGGCCCATTAACACGGTTTTGCTTGTTTGCAGAGTCTGATCTTGGGAAGAACTGGCTGATTTCAGCTCCCAGTTAAAAATCTCAAGCCTAGATGATGCAGGAGTAGAGAGCAGAGAGCTGGAGCCAGCCCTGCAGATGGCTGTCGGTACACAGGGATTCAACAAGCTCAGGATGAATGCAGGTGAAATCCACAATGGACACAGACCATTGATAGTTATATCAAAGCCATGGATGTCTCCTTTTGCCCAGCTTAATGCTGAGTCCTTCCTATAGTAGATTTCATCCCACCTGCAGCCTGTGTGTACGGAGGGGAAGGGAACTGGGAGGAATGGCCAGGCTACAGGGATGTGCAAGGAAACAATCCTGACCCAAAGTACTTAAAAACATCTCTGTCCTGCACCTCTGCCTCAAGAAATGGACCTAAGTAAAAGCTGGACTTTCTCCATCTGTTGCCCCACCCTAGGCTTCACACTTTGTTTTTAACTTTACAAATGTGCCAGATTTAAAAAAAGAGAAGGAAAACCAAAAAGGGAAAGTAGCACATCCCTTTGTGCAAGGCTTTCTTCCAGTCCCTGTTAAGTTCCTGTACATGCTGACAGTTTTACAATTTACATGACAGCTGGCTTGCTTGGAGGAGATCTCTGTTAATTAAAATAACACAAAGGGAAAGAAGCGAAATCGTGTCAGCGGATAATTAATTCGGAGCAGGGCACCAGGCTGCGCACTGATCCCGCTAACAAAACTCTGCAGGAATTCGCAGCTTTACAGTCCCAGTCCTGCTGAGCCTCCTGGAGCCACTCACTGCTTGGCCCTGTTTTCCACACCAGGCTGTCCCCTTCCCACAGGACACACTGTCCTGCCCTGCCCTGGGTGCACGCGCTGCATCCCAGAGGGAGCTGGGATTTGGACACGTGCTTTCCCGAGGTGTTGGGTCCAGCCACAGTCCTCCTGCCCTCCTCCTCATCCTTACGTCTCTGCCTCTACCAAAGGGATCCTTCCTGCTCCTGCCCCTTTGTCCTGAGCCCACGGCCCCGCCTCATCCCACGGGCAAGGGCCATGGAGAGCGTCTCATCCCCCACCACCTCCACTGCTCTATGCTGGGGCTTCCAGGGCTGGGAGCACTCGGCAGGTACCCGGCCAGGGGCCAGCACAGCCGAGGCCAAATCCTTCCTGGCGGCAGCCAGCTGGGTTATCTCTCTGCTCCAGCCCCACTCGGCATCAGAAGCCGATCCAGAGGGAGCTGCTGGAGATGGGCTCTGTCCCTCTTGGCCAAGCAGCAAATCCATGGCGAGATGAGCCATTGGTGCCTCCCTGTCAGGATGGGACTTATGGGACAGGCAAGGAATGGGTGCAGAGGGTGAGCCCTGGGAGACTTTGGGGAGCCCAGAGAGGCCTGGGGAGCAGGGAAGGTATTCCTGCATGGAGTAACAGGATTTAGTGGGACTGAGCACAGTGGAGCGAGCCAAGCCCTTGGCTGCCGGCCGCAGCCCTGGGGCACTGGCTGGGTGCAGGCTATGCTGTCACCGTGCTCATCTCCCTCTGTGCCACTCTGATGCCAGCAGTGGCACCTCACAGTGCCCCGGTGCTCCCTTGTCCACGAGCAGGGACAGCGGGTGCCCCCAGCACCCTCCCCAAAACCGGCCACTCAGCACCTCACCAGCAGAGTTGTGCTTCGTTAAGGATTCTGCAGCTTGCTCTCGCTGCCTTAGTGTGCTGATCAGGCGGGCTCAGAGATGGGGAACAGGAAAAAAACATGGAAAGAAAAGAGAAAGAGCAGCCCAGGGCTCCAAAGCAGCTGAGGTGTCAAAGACAGAGATTTAATGAATGTGCCTGCGGTTCACCTGAACAGATGAGCACAAGCTAGAAGGAGAGAAGGAAGAAAATGGAAAAAAGGAAGGATCATTTTTCAGATTGGCAGCTCCCCTCCCAGACATCTTTTAACAAGAGAGGGGGAAGAAAGGCTTTAAAGGGCCAGCCAGCTGCTTCCCTTCACCGTGGTGGGGATCCGGGTGCTCTGCACCCATTACAGGGATCAGGCTGGGCTGGGGCCATGACTTCCAGCCCCTCACATCCCCTCGGGGACTGGAGGCTGCCTGGCTACTGTAGGACCTGGGTGCTGTGGGGCCGTGGCAGAGGGAAGGATGGGGAGCAACTGCTGAAAAGGGGTGAGAGGAGGCAAACCTGCTGGCTCATCCATGCCTGTGCCAGCCCCATGGAAAGGCAGCCTGCAGAGCCAATCTATGCCCTGAACAGGACAATAAATGGGGGTGGCTGGCAAGGGCCAGCCCAGGACAGCAGCTCTCCCCTGTCCAGAGCACCAGGCACGCCTGGGCATCCTTTGGCCCCCAACACTCCATGACTGGAGTTCCTTCTGCTTCATTGCTTCTTCAGGAATTTGCGCAGGGAGCCTGGGAGAGCATCAGTTCTGGAGTTTCTTTACAGTTTTCCAAAAGAGAGACTTTTTTCTCCAGTGCAACTCCTTTTGTGTTACCATTTGCCCTGCATAAACCAACTCTATGTCCAAGCATTTGGCCATCAGTTTATCTAATGTTTCTCTTTCAAATGTTACTGGGAACAATATTAATAAAATATTGTATTTATACAAGAAATTTTAATAACACTGTATTTAATACAATTGTATTAAGTGCAATGTGTAATGTGTCCCAAGCCAGCAGCTCCCCTCTGCTCCTTCTCGTGAGTACCCACACCACGATTCTCCTTCAGACATCCATGCTGAACTACATGGTTCTGTGGGAGCAGGGACAGGAATACTCCAAAAATGAAACCAGCAAGCCCAGCATATCCCAGTTTTGCTCCTGTCCCTCCCGGCTGGGTGCTGGGACCTCTGGGTCCCCCCCAGCCTGTCCGCCATTCCAGCACTGAGCCAAGCACAGCGCGCGGCTGCTGCAATTAGGGCGATCTGGGTTTCTTCGTAGCTGCAGGACAACGTTTTTGAAGGCAGGACTTTGATCTTAGTTCCTAAGAGTTTCTCTTTCCCTTCCTTTTCATGTGTATTTTCCCTGGGTTTTGTCTCATTACTCAGGTGAAGGCTGATGTTCCCCACGGCAGCCGTGCCGGAGCCGCGGTCCCCGTTCGCCCCCCGCCATGGGGACCCGCGGGCTCGGGGACGGGGCATCCTCACGTCCTGGAGCAAGTTTGTCCATGGGCCTCTCCTGGGCAGAGGCTGCCAATTACGTTCAGCAGGCCGAGCTCTGTCACATCGGGTTCTTGTCAGGGAAAGCGCTGCACTGGGGTCCTCCTTTCCCCTGGTTTTTTTGTCCGTGGTTGCTTTTTTCTTGATATTTTTAATGATTTTGCAAAGCAGCCCCAACGATGGAGATGAGGGCACTGTCCATGTGCTGCTCTGGGGAGTCTGGGACTGTCACCCCTGGGCAGGCAAGGATGGGGACAGGGACAGCCTTGTAGCCTGGGGAAGTGCCACCACAGTCCAGGCAGCCACAGGGGAGCTGTCAGTCTCTCGAGATGTGCTGTTGGCTCAGGCCTGAATATCAAAGTCATTCTGGATAAATAAATAAGTAAATCTTGTCCCCTGAACATCAGCATTTCTTCTTAAAACAGGCCCAGCCGTCTCACAACAGTAATCCTGCCCAACACCAATCTCCGATTAAAAGTCTGGTCCTGAGTGAGTCGTAATTCTCAGCACCTCAGGGCCATTTTATTATTTTTTTTTTTACCTATTAAAACCTGTTTTTTTTCTAAATGAAATAAAATAGGGGCAGAGATAACAAAACTCATTGCTTTTTCATATATATATATATATATTTATATATAAAAGAAAGAAACATTTTGCATTAAAAAAAAAAAGTTAATAAATGGCCGAGCCCCAACAGATGGGGGTGTGTGTGGAATTTGCATTTTTCAGATTAACATGCACGAGCGAAGATAGAAAACGCACTTGCCCCGGGGAAATAATTTGAGAAATCTTTGCATATTTTATTTAAAAGCATGCCGCGTTAGGCAGGGTAATAATGCAGAGCGATGGTGATTAGGTTAGGCCTGGAGGGAGCGCAGCCTGGGACCCTCCCTCCTCTTGATCCGGCTCATCCTCTCTCCAAGCCCTCCGCCAACTCCAAAGACCCATCCTAAAATCTAGCCCTGTTGGGGTGTTGGTGGGTTTAGCCCCATTGATTTGGGTCCACGAGCTGCTTCTCTCCTCGCTTCCAGGTGGCAAAAGGATGCCAGTTTAGTTTCATCCCAAGCTCCTGAGCAGGGGACGCTCTGTGCCCATGCGTGTTGGGAGAGGAAATCCTCCCTCTGGGTTCAGCCCTCTCAGCAGTGAGGTGTCTCCCTGGAGCTCTGCAAGTCCCCTGGGATTTACAGCACGCCACAGGGGCAGTCAAGGGTCCCAACACCCCAATCCTGCAGGATGCTCGGGAAATCACAGAGGTGGAGTTCAGGCCTGGCAGCACCGAGGTCCTGTTTCTGCCCAAAGCATTTGTGCCTGTTTGACGCCAGGGAGTAAATCAGGGCTCATCCCTCAAAGTACATCTCAGCTGGGGACACGGAATGTGCATTAAAACTTATGGACTTTGTTGAGGGAGCTTGGGAGAAATTGGGTGATCTCTCATAACCTCTAACAGCCTATTCATGGCATTTATAGAGCCTCAGACCTCTGAGCTGAAAGGCATTTTCTATCATCCCACAGCAAGGAAGAGGGAGGTGAAACAAGCCCAGTGCCTGGTGCTAGCAGCCCCTTGAGCCACCCCCTCAGACGGCAGGAATAGGCAGCCTGTGCCCCTCTTCAGGGTCACAACCCCACAGCCATCAGCTCTCAGGGACTGTGTTGCTCTTCAATTCCATCTAAAACACCAACACCAGGGTGAGGAAGCTGCTTTGGCCTTGAAAATATTATTCTCCTTTTTAATGCGAGCCTCTACATTCTGGTGTTTAAAGCTTAAGGTCTTTTTGCCAGGACTCTTTCAAGGTGATGAGATCTTGCCATCATTTAAGAAACTCTTCAGCTGAGGGTTGCAGGGGAGACAGTCCTGTGCAGTGAAGCAGAGCTTGGAGCTTCTCCCAAGCAGCCAAACCAGTGGTGGGCCCGGCCCATTCCTTCCCAGCCATATCTGGGGAGTTCCCGGTGTTCAGTAACCCCAGTGCTCCTCAGAGCCTTCACCAGGACCTCTAGACCCAGCTGGAAATACGGCAAAAACCCTCCTCCCTGGCAAAACCAGGCCCTTGGAAAGCTCCTGCCACTTCCCCGGCTTTGAAATCTGACCCAGAGCCTGACTCTCTCCCTGTCTGCTCCCATTATTAATAAACTTTGAAGGGCTCCCTTCTGTCCTTAATGAGATTAGTGTTATTTTCATGCATTGCTGCAGGGCAAAGGACTGAAAAAGTGGCTGATCTGTAAACTAAAGGGTGCTAATCTATAGAGGGTGGGTCCCCCATTCTCATGGCCTCGGGGGCTGGGTGAGAGTAATCAATTAAAAGAGGGGATTAGAGGTGCCGTGGTCACCTAGTTTATTGAGGTCACCCTGACACCCTCCCAGTACAGGCGGCTGTGGGCGCACGCGGGTCCAGCTTGGTCATTGAGGCTCTTAGAATTAAAAAAGCCTTAATCACCAGGCCCTGTTCAGGCTCCGGACCCAAAGGAGCAGTAGGGAAAATCTGTTGTTAATATATTAATGGGCACAATTTGCTTAGCGGGTCTGTCTGGGCTTTGTAAATTAATGCTAATTTAAAACACAACCTCACTGTCTTGTTTTTTTTTTTTCAACTTTATTCAAGCGCCTTCATTTTGCCAGGAACTTGGGGAGGAAAAAATTACACGACTTGACCAAATAGGGTATTGCTTTTGCCATGGTTTCGTAGATGATGTTTTAAAGGCAGATTACTTAAGGAAGGAGAGGGTGGCCTTGTGCAGACTGAGTGTGTCCAAACATGGCTCCAGTGGCTGTAATCGTGGAGAGAAGAGATTTTCACTCTGAGGATTTCCTTACCAGAAATGCCTTGGGCAGTTCTGGGCAGGAATTGAGTCGCTGCCCCTGTGCCCCATTACCTGTTGGTTAAAAACCAGCCACACTGCTCGCGATGTGCTCCTGGGATCTCTGTCCTTCCCTTCACATCACAAATCTGTGCCTGAAAATGGCCCAAAGCCCTGACCTGACTGTGGCCTGTCTTTGGGGAGAGGAAAGAGCAGTTTGCTGCAGGACTCTGCACTGACAGTAATTAAAAGCCTCTTTGCAGCTAGCAGGACCTCAGAGCATCCAACCCAGGATTGCAGCACACCTGAGCCCTGGGGAGTGGGATGCAGCACTCACCTCACCTGTCCTCTAATGTCCTTCCCCTGGGATGTCCCAGACACCCATGGGACATCTCACCCACCGCGGGAACACCCAGGGCATCTCCCAACCCTGAGCCCGGCGGTTCTCACCGCAGCCGAGCCGTGCCTCGACTGCAGCCTGTGCGCCGTGGGCGTGGGGAGCAGGGCAAGGCCGCGGTGCCAATTAGGGGTGGCACCGTTGTCACCCGCAGACACGGCTCGGTGGCACTGTGCTGACACTCATTCGCCCTGAGCCGGTGGGATGTGTCGCTGCCACCGTAACGCATCCCCCGACACCCTTAGGGTCCCAGCCTGGCAAGGACCCTCCGACGCGTCTCTCCTCACTTCCACGTGTGAAAGGGATGTCAGTTTGGTTTCATCCCGAGCCCCGTTACTGTCTGGGTGATAGTTCTGGAGTGCTAAAGGGATTAGCAGCCGTCTGCTGAGCCGGGTGGGCACAACGCTGGGCTCCAGCTGATAACACAGAGGCTGCAAAAATAATTACCTTAATTTCAAGACCAACTTTAGACAGAGGAGAAAACTTATGCTACAGAGGAGACGGCTCTTTTGTGGGTGTTGGGGGAATGTCAGGCTCAGAGGAAGGAGTTTTTCGTAAATTTAGGACAGGCAGCATGTGCCAAGACTGTGCTGGATGCCACCAGGCTGTGGGTTTTGGGGTTTGTGGGGCAAAGATGTGTGGGCGCGCTCCGTCATGGGTCCTGGTGGTTATAGGGCTGCTGGTCTTGGGGGAAGTTGTGTCTCACCCCATCGCTTCCCCAGAGGGGAGATTCCCCCTGTACAGAGCCTTATATTGGGAATGAGGGCACCTGCTCCTGGCACGGAACGGAGTTGGGAGCTTGGAGGCAGCAGCCATAAGGGAAAAGCAGCTGGTCCGGTGGCTCATGGCACAGCCTTGGAAGGCCTCAAGTTGGACAATTTAGGAGCTGTCTTTTGCTATGAGCACTTTCTGGGATTTTGTGTGAAAACAGGAGGAATAAAGGATTTATTTGGGCTGGAGATGCCACTGGCGACACAGAGGCTCTTGCTCCACCCTCAGCATCTCTGCTGAGCCCAGCATCAATCAGCTCCCAACATCCCACCTCCGGCCTCCACAGGATCTGCACCAACCCGAGGACCGGCGCTGCTCCCTGGGATAAGGAACAGGGTGAACCCGCTCTGCCTCACTGCTTCCACCCCACCTCCTGCACCAGCCCCTGGAGGGACGGATGCCCCGGAGGGCTCTGGTGGCAAACGCCCCTTCTGGTGGGCCGGGAAGGGGGGACAGCCCTCGGCACCCCCAGCCCTGCCGCTAAACCCCGGCGTTGGCAGTGGGTTTAATCCGCGTCGCCCCGCTCCGGGCTGCATTGCCATGGGCGATGCTGGATTAGGGACCGGCCGCCGCACTCCTTTGTCCTCCCTTTGTGCAGCATTTTGCTCGCCTCTGCCTTAAACCTTGTAACCATTTTGCTGCCTTTTAAAACCGGGTTGAATAGGGGGTGGGATGGAGAGGGGTGCGGGGGAGAGGGGCCGAGGCTTTGAGGTTGAAGAGAAGCATTCAGGCTGCAGCTGCCCCGTCTCAGCACATTCCCCGTGACCCCCACGGGCACCGCCGTGGCCACCGAGCAGCATTGGCAACGCGGCTGCTCCGGGACAATCCACCTGCTTGCTCGGGACAAGCACTTTCATGCCTATTGGGATTAGAGATTTTAAGTGTCGTTCCAAATTGTGCGGATAAACAGTCTTGTGAAAACTTGTTATCGTGGGGAAACGGCCCCGCCACCACCCTCCGTCCCTGGCCTTTTGTTCGGGCAATTTTTATTGCCGGATTGGATTTGATGAGGTTTAAGGTTTATTCTTAGGACTCCATTGAAGAGCTGATCCTTTGTCTCCTGCCGTGGAGCGTGAAGAATATGAAACGTAGGCAAAAATAAATCTGCTTTTCACACGTATTAGCCCCTGCTACACACGGGGACCACCAAACGCAGCTGAGAGCAGCAGCACCCCCGGCTCTCTGCCCCGGCCCCCGGCTGCACTCCCCAATTTTCATAGTCCCCTCTGAACAGGGACAGACCTGGGTGGTCATCAGTGACCTTCTCCCATCACAGTCCCCACTGCAAGAGACACCCAGGGCTGCTCCGGTGATACGGATTTAGGAGGTGTCAGGTCTGTAAAGAGCCCAAATGGTGGTGGGGGGAACATCCCTCCCTGCCCACCCCCGCAAAATCCCGGCCCCACAGGCAGGTCAGTCCCTTAATCGCTTCATTTATCACCGGTGACTTCGGGAGAGATTAATCAGCAGGGTAATTCCTGAGGAAAGGTTGCTCCAGGGGCTGCTTTCATTTCAGAGGAGCTCCCTGCAAATTTCACCTTTACTGCAGGAACCTGCTCCGGCACGCTCCGTGCGGCACCGGGATGAGCCCGTGCCCCGGGCTCCGTCCCCACCTTGTCCCCTCAGCCGCGGGGCTGCTGCCGAGCACCGGGTAAGGCTCGTGCCCAGCCTTGGGGCTGCTGACTCCTGAGCAGCCTCCAGGGCTGTTCTGGCAGCACCAGGAGCCGGCAGCAGGCGTCTGGCACGAGCTGAGAGGTTGCATTTCGGGAAAGTCTGGAGCTGGAGGCAGAAAACCATGCAAAACTTGGTGTATTGGACTCATTCCAAGCAAAAAAAAAAAAAAAAACAAAAACAAAAACAAAAAACAAATGCAGGGCATGGAAAACTTGCTCAGAGATAAGCAGTCCTGGGCTGGCCTGGAGGAGCTCGGGTGGTTTCAGTTGTCACCTCTTCTGGCAGCTCGCAGTCCCTGGAGGTCTCTGAACCCAACTTCTCCTTCTGCCAGGTCCCAAGCTGGGAGCTGCCACAGCCTCATCCTCCACACACAAGGAAGGTGCAGGGTCTGACATGGCAGCACCAGCAGGGATGCAGCCTCCTCTGGCAGGGTTTGGAAAGAGCTGGCAAATGGGCACGATGGGGCATTTGCTTGGCATTCCAAGCGTTTAGGATGCTTGAAGATGGATACCCACTGTCTGGATGGTTGTCCCACCATGATATATCACAGGAGGGACGGCAGAGGAGGAGCTTGGCTGGGATGCCCACACTGGTGGCACGTCCTCGAGACATTTATTGTCACCCCTGTCCCACCAGTCAGACCTGGGCAGGGTCTGTATCAGCCTGTCCCCCATCCACCACATCGTTTCCTGCTTTGCATCTAGTGACATGATTCCCCAGATACCCAGGGATGTTCCAGCTCCTCCTGTTTGGATAAAATATCGGTAATTACACGCATGCCTAATTTGAATTATTTCCACAGTGCAATCCTGGCGCTTTGGACCCCACTGAGTAACGTGGCAGGAGACTCCCTCCTCAGTGAGGAGAAGTTGGGTGGTGGCACTTCTGCTTCTGGCCTGGGTGACCAGCGTGGCCACCAGGTGACCCCCATGGGGTGCAAACAGCTCATTCCCAGCACCCAGAGAGGGCCTTCCCTTCATTTGGCAGGCTCCCAAATGAACTTTAGATGTCCGTGGAGATGAGTGGAGAGGAGGATTTGACACCTGCTCTCAGACCTGCCATGGGTGTCCCCATGTTGAACCTGGGAGGGTGTGGGAAGTTAATTGCTGTGCCCTTGGCCTCGTTTGTTGCCACAGAGCTGACAGATGCTTTCCCAGCCACAACGCTGCTGTCAGAAACTGTGGGGCTGGTGGAGAAGGTTCTGGGTGAGTTTTCTTGGCCCGGGCTGGGTAACGCATCAAATTTGATTCGTGTCATGGTTCCTTCTGGCTCTGCAGTCGACGGACGCAGAACTGGGGCTGGCTGGGGAACAAGAACTGGTTCATCAACTGTTCAAGGTTTTAAAACTTGGTTTTCTTCCAGCATGCAACCAAACTGAGTCCTTTGGAAAGTTTTCCATGGTGAGCTGCCCGCCTGTCCCAAGGAGCTGGGGGCTAAGGGCAGAGCAGAAACCTTCCACAGCAGGCAGGAATTTTTGGGGTGCGGGTCCCAGCTGTGAGCATCTCCAGCCCCCTGTTCCCTCTCTGCTGCCTGCCCATGCTGATCCCTGCTCCGGCAGGTCCCTGCCCACGCTGCTGGGTGCATTCTCTCCGCATGGTGGGTTTCCCTCAGTGCAGGGGTCTCCGCAGCCCCTCGCAGCCCCTCGCAGCCTCTCACAGCCTCGCGCTGTCACATTGCGTTATTTGCTCGTGAGAAGTGACTGAACCTTCTCCTGCTGTTCCCCTGTCTGCAGAATTCCCAGTGGCCACCCGGCATTTCCAGGGCACCAGAGGGGGATGTTGGGAAAGGGGACCCCAGAACTCAGCACCCATTGCTGCATCCCACCCACCAGCATTTGTGGTGGGTGGCTCCAGGATTGGAGAGGGGGATTATTTGGGTACTGGGAAGTGACACCTCAGGTGGGATTCATGCCCTGATGCCCTCGTGGGCACCCCTGAACCAGGCTCCTGCCCATTCCTGGCTTTTGGGATGAGGGTCCAGGCAGGGCTGAGTCCCTTGTCCAGGACACAGCAGCTCCCCTCTCCATGTTTCCTCCAATTCTTAATTCGTTCTCCATCATTTTTGTCTCCCCCTCCTCCCCCTCTCTGTCTCAGCTGCCTGATGAATGAAGGATGGGTTTTTAAGCCTTTTTTGCCCCCAAGGCCTGCAGCTCTGGCTCGGCTGCTATCGCTGGGATAAATGCAGCTTTTGGGCCCGGAGCAGCATCCGTCGGAGCTGCGGCCCCCCGCGCCGGGTTATCAATCCCCGCTCAGCATCGCCAGCGCTGGGCTGGGTCCTCTCCACTGGGAGCCCTTTTCCTACCCTCTAGCCACAAGAAAGACCAGTCTGACTTAATTCTGCACAGTATCAACACCAAACAGATTCAGCCCAGCACTACTGGCTCTCCTAATTCGGCTTTGTATTCTTTGGTTTCCATGAATTTTTAAAAAGTTTCCATTTCGCCCGAGTTCCGGCGGGCTTGCTGGGGTGCGTCTGCCCTGGTGCTGGCTCCGCATCCTCCTTCTTGCCCTCCTGGAGAAAACAAAGGAGACAGAAAGTCAGCTTGGATCTCCCCACCCTGGGAAGTTTTTGAACGGCTTGAGAAACCAAGTGTGCCACAGCTCAGGAGATGAAAGGGCCAGCGTGGTGATCGGATCCAGCGCTTGGGTCCTGGCACTGCCGCTGTCAGGGTGCCACTCCTCCCTCCAGCAGCACTCAAACGTGAAGATACAGATGGTGCCACTTGCAGGGCAGGGCTGGAGCCATGGGGGAAGGAGACTTTGGGAAGGGAAAACAAAATGAGCTGAGCGCTCAATGGACTTAAAAAACCCAAATGCATTTCTTTGTTGTTTTGCTCTGGTGCAAAATGCAGCCTCTGTCCGTGACTGGGAGTTGGAAGCTGCCTTCTCCCTCCAGCCCTGTCCAGAGGAGAGAAACTAAGCCAGGACAGAGGAAAATGGAGATTCCAAGATGGAAAACATAGATAGAGTCTGTGAATGCAGCCAAGCCAGGCACTGCAGTTTGAATCTAAGCACAGATGAGCTGGAAGCCTCACTCCACCATACCGACCTGAACTTTTGTCCACTTCCAGTGGTCCATAGAGAGCTTGGAGGCTGTTTCAGACATCCCAGGGGGCCACTGCTGACCACTGGGCTGAACCTGGTTCTACTCTGCACCCCAGGGGTTCCTGTCTGCAGAGGTCGGTAGTGGCGACACTGCTGTCCCGCCTATGTCATGGAGCTGGAGCCCATCCTTGGCAGCCCCCAGCCCCATCCCAAGGTGCAGCAGCCCCTGGGGAATCATGTCCCCTTTCTTGGCCAGGAGGAGCCAGCAGCCCCACAGTGAGCCCCTGGGGCTGTGCAGGGGTTTCTTGGCTGTCCAGGCAGAACCGTTGTTTTTAGCCCTCAATCAAACACTCACGGATGGGCCGTGCGTGCAGCACTCGGATTATTATCATCTTGGAGGAATAAAATGCAGCACTGGGGCTTTTGGGATTTAACCCAATGCTTCCAGGGCTCTAGATATTCCTGTGCTGATGCTGAAAACTGGGAAGGCATTCCCTCCAGAGAGACAGCCACTACATCACACGGGACCCGTGCGAGGAAATAATGATGTACGGCTGGCCTTGGGGCACTCTTTGCAGCTCGATTGGCCTCCCTGGCAGAAGAATAACCGAGAGTTTATTGCCTCTCTTCCAGTGATCTTTACTCCCAGCTGTTTTCTCAGGGAGGCCTGGAACCCCATACTTCATCTGAAGAACCACAGGCTGCTGGTGAGGCACTGAGGTGCTGGTTCCTGGGATGAGGCTCTGCTCGCACAGGGAAAACCCTGCCTCAGCTCTGTCCAAGGCAGATTATGATGCCTGGGACCCCTTTCCCCCTCCTCCTGCAGGAGCAGCAAGCTCCTGGAGCAGCACCAGCACCCTTAACCTCAGCACCCAACCATCCCAAATGAGCGTCCATGTGCTCACACCTTCACACCACATCCCCTTCCACAGCACCAAAGTGCCCAGTGCACCCATATCTCGATGTTGCACCTGGGCAAAGCCCCTGCGAGGGGCCCAAGAGTTCATTTCTGACTTAAATCCCACCTGCCTGGGCAGGGGAAAGGGAAAAAGAGCATTTTCATGCCAAAAGTTGGTGATTCCCAGCTCCTGATGCTGTTCATGTGGGGCAAAGGTGAGGTGGTGGCAGATGATTTTTCCCCTTTTCCGTGGCCCTACTGCAAACAGCCCAATTGCTACGATTCCTCTGTCATTAAAATGTAAATGAAAACAGACACAAAAACAATCTGAATTTCCAGCCGAGTTGCTCTTGCTTAATATTCTACCCCGAAGGGGGATGTGCGGAAGCAACAACATTTCAAAGAGAATCATTAAAGAAGGGAGGCTCAAACTGCGTTTCCATCAGATACCACGGCAGAGCCTGGCACTCGGGGACCCGCCCATCCCAACGCCGCTGGAAAGGACGAGCGGGAAACAGGTCTTGGAAAATGAACCGTCCAAGCCAGGGTGAGGAGGATGCTCACACGGAGCGGGGCTGTGCTGGTCACATCCCAGCGTGGTGCAGCTCCGGCTGTGGATGGGCAGCAGTGCTCCAGGTGCATGTTTCCAGCTGCAGCAATCAAGCTGGGATGATGCCCAGATTTTAATGCATTCCGAAGTTTTAGGAATGCCCTGGAAGGGCAGCAGGGTTTGAAATGTGTCCTGACACCTCAGCAGTGCAGGTGGGGGAGCAAGGTCCTGGTATTCCCAATCCTGCCTCCCACCTTGTCCACCCTGAGCTCTCGGCATCGGTGCTCTGCTCTGTTTCAAGCAGGAGGTGGCTGTTTTTCTTCTGCCAGTGTGAGGCAGTTAAAATGAAATATAAAACACCAGGGAGTGAGAATAGCCTGAAGAATCCTGTGAATGGTGGTTCTGTCCTGGTGGATGCTGCTGGAACAGGAGGGATGCACCAAGGCTCAGGGCCATACATGAACTCCCAGGATCTGCCTCCAAACCTTCAGTTCCCACTGGTCAGTGCCACTTACCCAGGGCTGCAGGAAAAGGGAGGCTGGATGGACAAAGAGGATCTCTCCATGGAGAGACTGGGGCAGCAGGACAGAGCCCCGCTGCTCCCCACCACCCTCCCGGACCTCCCAGGCAGGGGCAGGTGCTCCCAGCAGGGTGGCACATATGGATCCTATAAGGGCTGAGCTCATCTCTCTGGGCAGCCTCGCTCCCCCATGCCCCGAGGAGCAGCTGGGAGGGATGGTGATGGTGGGACATGGGGTGCCCAGGGAGGTGGGACCCCTCACCACACCAGGTGCTGCCTGGATGTGACGTTTGGGGTGAGGGGAGCAGCTCTGGCTGTGCTCATCCTCGCAGCTGAGAGCAAGGAAAGCCCTTTCCCACTGCAAACCAAACATGTGGGATCTGGAAGTCTCCGAGACACAATAAACAAGGGATCCTGGGATGCTTTAAGTGTGTCCCAGTCTGGATCTCTGGATAATGGCCTAAGATGATTAATTTTCTTTTGTACTTTCATTGCATGAGTTATCACATCATTCGATTTTATTTTTAAAGACTTTTTTTTAAGCCCACAAAATACTGGAAAGGGTTAGAGTGGATTCCAATTACAAGGTAAAATATTTCCCTCCAAAGCTTCATAAATACTTGATTTTGGTTTAATGCCATTATTTTAACTTTCAAAGCACGGCAACGTTTGCCAAATCTCGCTTTGTGCAGTAAAACCAGCCCAGTGTCACAGGGATTTGATATAATAGTAACAATAAACGTTCAGAGGAGGCCTTAAAACCAGAGGGGCCGTCGGTCAGGCATGGGAATTCAAGCTCAGATGCCGTGGGGTCCATAGCTCAGAGCCCGCCGTGCCAGGGGGGAGCCCTGACACGGCGCCAGGTTTCTGCCCAGCACAACAGCTGGATCCAGATCCTGCTGGTGGCATTCCCACCGACCTGGCAGGGTTTGGGGCCAGAGCATGTCCCCTGAGAACCAAGTTAATCCTGTGAGGTGAGAATTCAGCCCCTTGTTTACAGAGGTTTGGCAATCCCTGAGGATGGGGAAATCCCTGGCATGGAGTCCAGGGGCACATCCCTGTCCCAGCCCCATGCCAGTGCCTGCCTGTGGCACCCATCCCATCCAGATTGCACCCAGAGGGGGCTGAACGTGGGATGTGGGGTCAGAGTGACCTGGGTGGTGAATGCCAGGGGCAGAGTGGAGCCCTGGCCCGCCAAGCTGGCCTGGGCTCAGCCCTGCAGCGTTTTGTCTTTATTGTTTTTCCTCCGCAATTGGTCAGGTTTTTAATTAATTCCCAAATCTCATCTGGGCACCGAAGCTGGGGGTGGAAAAGCTCTGTCTGAAGTTGATTTTGCAAATCAGCTCTGGCCATCTCCAGCCAGGTCCTGGGGCAGGAGCATCGGGCTCCCAATAACCAGGGAGGAAGCCTCTTGCAGCCAGAGCAGATCCACCTCTTTGATGTGCTCCCGCAGTTATTCTTTCATTTCTTGAGCAAATAATCTGGATTTTCACAATATTTACCTTGGAAATAATTATTTGTGTAAAGCATTCGACCAAGATAAACAGAGAATCTCTCGGTCTCGCTGCAGGGCTGGGAGGGTTCATGTTCCCCCAAACCTGCCAGAACGTGGGCTCCATGGAAAGTGGATGAGGTGAGAAATGGGCTCAGAGTGGAGCACCCCACATCCTGTGGAACCCTCGAGGGCTTGGACAAACCTCCCAGCAGCCCCGGCTGCAGGGCACAGATCAGGATGGAAAAATGTGGCCACTCTGCCCTTCATGCCTTGCTGTATCTGTACATGGATCCCTGAATTGCATCCCTGAATTCCCACAAACTCAGAGGCTGGAAAGGAGAAGCAGGAAGGGGAGGGAGGGGGGTGAGAAAGGTGAGGGTTCAAAGGGCTCCTACAGCCTCGGTTTTTCATCTCTAGTTAATCTCTGTGAAGCCTCAGGCAAAGTCACCTTTGGGTCAGCACTCAGGTGTTGTTATCTGCCATCCCCATCACCCGGAGCTGCCCCCAGCCCTCCCCAGGAGCAGGGCCGCAGGGCAGGGTGCCAGGAATCCGGTCCCCCCGGTTCCAGCCACGTTCTCCTGGGGCAGAAGGTAAATCCTGCACTCACACTACACCCCAGCGCCATCCCCCCGCTGCCCTATGGCCATGCGAGAGATAGCAGGAGCAACACACCCCAGTGTTTAAAAAAACCTTTTAAAACGGAGCCTGGATGAACTGCCAGTGCTGGCACAGTGTTGCCAGGCCAGCAGGACAGCATGGCCAGGGGTGCAGGGACGGGGGCAAGGTGCCAAGACCTGTGCCCTCGACCTGCCATTCACCCACGGTCCCGCCTGTGCACGCTCCAGCCCCTGCGGCGAGCACAGGGCGGCTGCTCCCAGCCCGGCAGGCTTGGGAAGGGAAATAAAAGAACAAATCCAGCTGGGGCTCGGCTCCTTCAGCTCCAAGGCTTTTATTAAAGTGTGCAACATGCCCACGATCACAGGTCTGGGATATGACAGAGGCAGCAGGCGCTGGACACGAGCGAGCAGGAGGGAGGTGAGGGCAGCATGAGCCTTGCGGGAAGCTGCCAGAATCCTCCAGGGCTGGCACAGGTTGCTTTGAGCTGAGTGCACCCTTTGCTACCAAAATGTCCTTTTTTGGAAGAGGATTCTTGTGGATCTCCTCACTTCACCCACCAGCAGCAGCCCCAGAGGAGTGGAGCCCGCCTGTGCCCCATGTAGGGTGGGAGGAGGCTGGTGCTACCCCTGGCCCGTGAATCACTGGTGGGCTTGGCCATGGCTGTTTATCCATAGTCCAGGAGCGTCTGGTGGGTGGTGGTTGCCCGGATCTGACCAGGCTGCCACATGGTGCAGTTCACTGGGTCCTGGTGAAGTGGCTCCTCCAGCAGCAGGAAGCAGTTTGGCTGGAGGGACATGGCAGCTCAGGGAATTCCTCATCACCCTCCTTTTGCAGGTAAGAAATGGAATTAGTGCCTGGCTTTCCTTGGCAATTGGGGCAGGACAGGGAGTGCAGACTCCTCCGGCCAAGCCCTCACTGCTGCTCCTCCACGTCAGCATTTAAATGGATTACATGTCCTATGGATACACAGCAAAGCACAGCAGACACATACAGCAGCTCCTTTTCCATCTCTAGTTAAGCCAACTGTTCTTCTATGTACAGCTCTCACTGGATAAAATGCAGATTAGAAAAAAATTCTCTTTGCTCTCAAATGATAAATTAATATAAATACCAACACCACAAGTTCATGAGCAGCTTTGGGATCATGCACTGAGTGAGAGCATCGCCCACAACAGACAGACTTACACACACACATAGACCTAAATTAACTCTTCTCTAATATTGACTTTAAAAACATATATTGGTGTCCAATCATTTGACTTAAATTTACTTTCCAGAATTCTGAGGTCACTTTTCAGAATGATTTCTTTACTCTCTCATAGCCCAGCACACCTCACTCTCACCAAGAAACGTTTACCAGTGGCTGGGCTGCGGCTGCAGGGACGCACCGGTGCAGCTGGGATGTGGGGATGAAGCACGTGCTGGAAGTGCTTTGCCCAGGGAGGTTTAGAAGCTTCACTACCCTGGGGCCCTCACTGCCCTGCAGCTCCAGCACGGCCATCCTGGCACTGGTGTGGCTCAGCCAGGCTCAACAAAGGACTAGATCAGATGTAAAGATGAGCCTGTTCACCCTGGGCTCAGCAAACCCCAAGGTCCTGAGATCGATCCAGCCCAGTGCCAGCCCAGACCGGGGTGCAGGACAAAACAAATTCCAGTGCAGAGGGATAATGGAGACGAACACTTCAGGGACTCTTGGCTGCGTTGGAGAGAGATGGGAAGGGCAGGGTGGGCACCCAGGGGCCCAGTGAGCGCTTGGCACAGGATGGAGATGCCTCCAGCCAAGGCCACACCGTCCAGAAGGTGAGGGCTGGGCCGGGCAGTGGCACCTCAGGGGCCGGGGGCAGCCGCAGCAGCGAGGCAGGCCGGACCCTGCTGCATGTAGCGGATGAGCTCCTTGCGATTATCCAGGATGGTGTCAAAACTCTCCTGCAACCGGTTCTGCTGGTCCACAACTTTCTGCTGGAGGCTGTGGATCCAGCGCAGCAGGGCCAGGCGCCGGTACATCACCAGCTGGATGTGGTGCTTCTCCTTCTCCTGCTCCTTGAAGCGCTCCTTGTCCTGGAGGTGCTGCACGGCCTCTGCCAGTGCTGGGAAGAGAGTCCCCAGCTCGGGCTCTGCCGCCTCTGGCTCTGGAGGGCTCCTGGCTTGGTGGGCAGAGGTGGGAGGGTCCCAGGTGGTGCTGCAGGTGCTGTCGGGGCTGTCGATGCTGAGGGAGCTGCTGGCGTAGCCGTTGTCCTCTGCAGGGGAGCTCGGGGGCTTGACACATCCCCCGGCCGCCTTCTCGGCAGCATTTTGTCCCCCCGCCCCGCTGACCTCTGCTCCCTCGGGAGGGCTGCGCACACCCTGCTCGGGGTGCACGTCTCCCAGGCCCGGGGCGGCATCCCTAAGCCGGCCCTGGACCATCTGTCTCTGCATTAATAACAGCAGATTATCAGATGGATTTGTGGTGTTTTCGCTCCGGCTGGAGCCTTCCTCCGGTGGGGACCCTGGTGCTGGCTGGCTCCAGTTCTCGTTGCTGTCACACACTTCTCCCACGAAGTTGGAGTTGGAGTCCGGCCCATGCCCTGTCCCTGGGATGGCCGTGCCCAGCGCTGGGGCCCCCCGGCCCTGCTGAAATGGGGCATTTGCCGGGCAGACAGCAAACATCTCACCGGTGCCCTGCCTGCAAGAGAGACACGGAGCTGTGACACGCCTGTGGGCACATGGGCTGGCACAATCAGAGCGGGGAAGAACACTCTTACTTTATTTACCTATTTAAAGCTACTGCACCCATCATGGGCTCAGTGTTCCTGGGTGTTCGACTGCTGCTCTCAGCGTGTCCCCATGCAACATCACGAATCACAGAATGAATTGGGTTGGAAGGGACCTTAAAGCTCATTTAGTTCCAACCCCTTGCCATGGGCAGGGATATCACCCATCCAAGGGCATCTTCCCACCTGATGCAGAAGCTCAAGGAGGCACCTCCCATCCCATCTGTCCTCCCTGTGAGCTCCAGCCCAACCCCACGTTTCTGTGCCACCCCTTGGGTGATGCCAAAGGGCATCGCGGGGTGCAGGCACGCAGCTGCACATGCTGCTGGCAGCATTTGGGCTGTGGATGATGCAATTAATTCCCTGCTGGGAGAGGTGTGCTTGGAAGAAGATGATTTTCCAACAGCAATTAATGTCTTTCAGCAGGTGAGACTGCCCAGGCTCCTCTGCACAACCTCGGCCATCAACCCTGCATCAGGATGGGGGGCTGGCCTCCTCCCGTGCCCAAACCGGTGACCCCACTGACCTCCTTTCTCTGCAGGACTGGGAACAGACTGGGCCAGAAAAGGAAAGGTTATCCGGGTCACTGGCAGCAAGAGCTGCTCTCCAAGCTCTCTCCTACAAGGACACGCTCACAGGAATCCCAGGAAGGAACCCATGGGGTGTCCCGGTCTGACTCTGGACAGCAGAGGGGAAGCTGGAGAGGTGCAGGCACCCGTGCCCAGCTCAGGGTACTGCCAGAGGCCTGGGACCCCCGTCCCGCAGCCCCCCGCACTGATATCTGCTCGGTCCAGGGTTGGGTGACAGCCCCGTACAACCGCCGCACCCACAAAAGGGCTGCACCCCATAGCAGCGCTTCCCCCTGCCGCAGGCGCGGGGCCGGGCGGCTCTGCCGGGGGATGAGCGAGCGGGGGGGCCGAGCCGAGGAGCATCCCTGCCCTGCAGAGCCCCCGCAGAGCTTCCTGAGCCTCCAGCCCCGCGGCGGGGGGTTCCGCTGGCCCCGCAGAGCCTCCGCAGAGGCCCCCTGAGCCCGCAGCCCGGCCGGCGGCGGTTCGCGACCCCCAGAACCCGCGACCCCCGGGATCCGCAGCTCCCCTCCGCTGCCACCGCCCGCCCGGCCCCGAGCACT
>VZRN01005389.1:406185-439503 GCA_013397935.1 Dasyornis broadbenti
ATGCTGGGGGAGGGACGGGAATGCTCGGGGGGGACGGGGCTGCTCGGGCTGGGGGGAAAGGGATGCTCGGAGAGGGATGGGGATGCTCGGGGGGAGGACGGGAATGCTCGGAGGGAACGAGGATTCTCGGTGGGGGTGATGGGGCTGCACGGCCGCTCCCGAGGCTGCCCGGTCCTGCCCGCTGCCCCCCCGGTGCCGCCCGCCCCCGGCTGCCGTGACTGTGTGTATCCCTATGGGTCCACGTTCACCCACAGCATCCCTCGGGAAACTCCCACCGTTGTCCTCCAGGGTAAAAGGGAAAACTCCCACCCTTGTCAGGGAACAGGAGCTGGAGGCCCGGCAGGCACAGCCCGGCGCTGTGGGTGCTCCCCAACACGGGCGGGGTGGCTGCATTGGGACACGCTGGCTCCTTCCCACCGACCCGTGGGTCCCGTGAGCCTCAGCAGGTCCCCGTGGGGATGGGGACGGAGCTGGGTGTTCTGTGGGTTCTTTATTCCCCTCGCCCGGAGCCAGGGTGTCCGCAGTGGGAAAGGAAAACGCTCAGGAACATCAAACGGTTCCCACGAGCCCCCGCCCGGCGCGGGGGTCACATGAAGCACCGGCAGCGTCTCGGGACATAACGAGGCTTTGTAGGGCTGGGAGCCGCGGTGGGGGCTGCCGGTGCCACAGACCCCCCGACACCCACAGAGCTGCCCCGGGCGAGGACGATCTCATCTGCTGGGTCCATCCGATGTGGCCTTCCTTGTCATCCTATGCGAGCTCTGGGATAAACATGGCACGAGCAGGGCGCCGACATCCCAAGTGCTCCACAGCCCAAGCCCGCGCTGGGCTCGGCGCCTCCCACCAGCCCCGAGGGGGAGGAAGGAGGGATGAAGGTGCTTTCAGGGTGGACAAAGATCCTTTTGAAAGCTCTGGATTGCTGGAGATGGGATGTAGGGGCGAAAAGCCGAGAGCAGATATTCCCCCATGACATTGTGAGGGTTTGGAGCAGTGGAATATGTGAGTGATAAATAAGTTATTTTAATTTCTCATCTGCCTGACAGGCCCCTTGACAGCCTCTCCTGCTCCTGGCTGCCCCAAAGGCTCCGATAACTCCATGGAGGAGCAGTCAGAGGGGCAGGACCAAGAGCTGTAACTGGGACACTTGGGCTGCAGCTCCAGCTTGGGATGAAAGAAACAAACCCTTCCCGTCGCACAGGAAAGGCAGGAGCTGACTCAGGCGTCTGGGAATGGGCAGGACAGAAACAGGAGTTTGGGCGCACAATGGGCTCGGCTCAGCCTTCACCATCAGACGAACCTTGCTTTATACTGCTCTGGGCTTCACTCCCATCGCGGCCTGAACTCAAGGTGAAATTTTTATCACTGAGAGCGCAGAGGGAATTTTGATCCATTCGGGACCTTTTTCCCCGCTTTACCAAGAGGCACATTGCAAACAGGCCTTTTCCATTACTGGTTTAGATTTCAACAACACAGAAAACCATGAGTGCCGCTGGAGTTTGGCTCCAGGGCAGAACAGGGTTTGCTCGTGTCTCAGCTTTCCTTGTCCCCACCCCAGGAATCCCCACGGGCCAGCGAGTGCGGATGTGCTGGAGCCTGCTGCAAACCTGCTGCCTTGACTCTGGCTCCACTGGCTTGGTTTGGGGTTCCTTCCCCAAGTGCCAGCCATGGTGGGAGCCAGGGAAGTTCTGCATTCACAGAGGGATCCAGAAGCAGTGCTTTTAGGGCTCTGTCTCACTGGGATTTTGCCCTGGTGCAGCTGAGGTTCAGCCCAGCTCCCCCAGCCCTGGGATTGTCTGTGTCTGATGGAGACCAGCAGGATTTGCTGCTTCTTGTGAAAACAGTTCCATTCCACTGCAAGGCAGTGTCCCCTCAGCCCCAGCTGTCCTTTGCTGCAAGGACCTGCCTGTGGGGACGCTGTGGGGAACCCCAGAGCAGGGAACCCCAGCTTGGGACAAAGAACAGAGGGGATGTGGGGACTCAGGGAGGGCTGGGCTGGTCCTTTCAGAGACAGTGGGAAAGGGAAGGTTTGGAAGTGGAAGGGGCTTAGTGGTGGATTTCAGAGTCATCTTCCCCTCCCCTTCCCCCACTTTGTTCCAGAAATAAATTAAAAGCTCTTCCTCCAGGAAATTAAAAATAATTTAAGAAGGCTGAGCACAGGACTAGATGCACTGGGGTTTTGGAGCTGGGAGTCCTGGGTTTGGAAGGGAGAAGGGTGCCGGGGTGACCCACTGGAGCTTCTCCAGAAGGCACTGGCACCAGATTACTCCACCAGGGCCATTCTCTGGGGCCCGGATGCTGTGCCCTTCCCTGGCCTCAGCACCTGTCCTGCCTGGGCAAGCCCCCTTGCACCCAGGAGACTTCCATGGCCTCTGTGACCTGACACTGTCACAGGGACACGCCAGAGATGGGAGCCCGGCACTGGCCATGGTGGAAATCATCCTTCAATCCCAGGGCCCAGCTCCCCACTCCCTTCTCTCATCCTGCTCAGGGAAGCCGCCGTCTGCTTCTCATCTGCTGCGCATCCCGCTAACCGCTGCAACGTGCCACGGGCTTTGAACCAAATTGGTCCCAGAAGGAGCCCTGGCACTTGGCTCCGTGCCCGCATGACATCAGCCCCGTGTTGCGGCCGCCGCAGGTCCCGACCCCTCTGCCAGGAAGGAGGCACCAGAGCTCAAAGCCACCCGGCACAGGATGCGTCAGGAATCTGCGGCCTTGCCGGGAGCTGGGGGTGCAGGAGCAGGTGAGTGCTGGTGCTGCCGCTCCTCAGGTTCTGCCTGCAGCCCCCACGCCCTCTGCACAGGACCACCCTGAGAATCTCACCACAAACCTGAGAGTATTTTCCAAATGCTCCTTGAGCTCTGGCAGCCTTGGGGCCATGACTATGCCCTAGGAAGCCTGTTCAGTGCCCAGTCACCCTCTGGGGAAGAACCTTTTCCTGATATCCAACCTAATCCTCCCAGTGATGCTCAGATGGGCTCAGCCTGGTGTCTTCAAGCTTGAGCACTCTGGCACCAGCCCACCTGGGACACAGGTCCCCCAGGAGCCACCATGCCACTCGTGGGCTCATCCTGGTATCCCAGTCCTGAGATGGGCAGCTTGTCCTTAAAGAGTTAAGGGCGAAACATTGCAAATAATTAAAAAAAAAAAAATTACAAAAGAAAAAAGTGCCCTGAACCACATGCGACCTAACCTCCCCAGCGGCTCATCTGAGTTTAATAATGGAGGAGGGAAATCTCCCAAAAAGCTCTCAGAGAAATTAAAGTAAACAGTGTGCTGACCTCCAGCCCGCAGTGCCCCGCCGCTGACTCGCTGGCCATGGCGCTCTGCGTTCCCTGGCATTCCCTGTAATTGTAAACACATTCGGGTAAATACAAGGGGAGGGGAGTGAGGGGGTCCTGGGGAAGCTGCGCTCCCCATAACCAGCTGAAACTGAGGCTGAGCATTAGGTCAAAGCCACGGGTGATGCCTCTGTGAGGGTTTCACACGGCTGAGGACTGGGGTCTGATGTTGCTGGTGGGAACAGGAGCCACTGGGAGCACCACACTGACCCATGACTGCAGGGTTGGGGCTGGAAAATCTCATGTTGGGAGCAGTGGCAGGTCCTGCAGATGGAGGGAGGAAGAGAAGGAGGAGGATGCTATTAACAGGTTTGTCCTCTTGGCCTCACAAAATTGAAAAACAACGTTCTTATTTTCACAGATCCTGGTCATTTTTTTTAGGCTGAGGAAAAGAAAAGCAACCCCCGGCTGTGCAAGTGCTGGCGTTGCTCTCTGGAGAGGGGCCGGAAAAGCTGCTAGCCTGGAGGGAGGAAGCATCACTGCCAGCCCAGCCCCGTCCCTGGCCTTGCTCCGTCCTCATCCCTGTCCCCAGCCCCAGCCCTCTCCCACTCTCATGCACAGCATCCCATGGTCCGCATTTCCGACAGAGTTTTCTGGGCAAAACGCCACTCGAAGGCTGGGGAAGAGGCAGAGGGGGCTGGATCCAGGCAACCCCATTCCCCCGGCTGGTCCCGCTACCTATAACCCAAATTCAGTTTAAACTGAATTCTTTTAAGAATCAAAGGCAGTGGCAGATGCGCTGTATTTGATGAAAAATGCCAGGAATCTGCAGCCAGATTGGATTTCAGAGAGGCTGGGAATCCCACGGAGGCCAGATCGTGTGCACCACACCGGAGGTCAGAGCCTGCACACTGCAACAGCTCCCAGCCCCAAGGATCAGCCTTTGGGTGGCACCGGGAGGAGGAAGAGGTGGAGGAAGGGGCTGCGGGGCCGGGGAGCCCAGCGGAGGTGTGACCCTCCCGCCGGAGGGATGAGCCACCGGTGATGGGGACCCTGGGACATGCAGCTCTGTCACCCAGCGTGGGCAGAGACCCCTTTGCCAAACCACTCATGCTGGGGAGGAACTCTTTGATTTCCTAAAAACCCCCCCAAAAGGGATTTCTCTTGGCCAAGGGAGCGGGGCTCTGCCAAGGGAGCGGGGCTGGCTCCCGTAGACGTTTCCTCTGCGGTTTATCCGCTGCTGAGCCACAAAAGGGGAATATTGCTGCCGACTCCACCCCTTCCATCAGACCAGGACCCAAAATCACCATTTCCTCTTGGCCTGTGAATCACTAATAAACTCCAGACAGAAAGGTCTGATTAGGAAATTGTTTGGGAAATGGAAAGGAAGGGGGAGGGACGGGCGCTCGGCACAGCCGGTGCCTCTGGGTGGCTTTGCCCCTCGGCGCCACCTCCGAGCGCCGCGGGCGCGTCCCTGCCTTGGGGTCGTCAAACCTGGTCCTATCCCAGTCTGCCTGCAGGCAGAGCTCTCCAGTGGATGGATCTGTCTCTCCGCAAGGATTTGAGGATTAAAATCTGTGTGTACACTGAAGTATATATATTTATTTGATCGCTGTCCCTTGGCTGTTCCGGGTCCGCGGCACTCAGGGGAACATTCCCGTTGTTTGGTACCGGTGGCTGGGGGCTCGCCACCCTCTGGGCACGGGATCCTCACTAGAGTGCCCGTGGAAGGGCTGGTGTCATGAATTGGGAAGGAGATGTGTGACGTCCTGCAGCCCTGACCCCTCGGCAGCGACGGAACCGTCCCCTCCCTCCCTTCCTCCCCATGGGACGGTGACGACCACGCGGCTGCCAGCACCCCTCAACTGCTGCACGCTTGTCCTGACACAGAAAGGCTCCACATTTGGACCTCATAACGCAGAAAAACTTCAGGATTTTGAAATTTCAGCCTTGGACCCCAATCTGATACATTCCAGAAATGCTTTAATTTATCCCTTTGTCACAACATTCAATAAAAGGTTTCATTTCAGCTGCGCCGCTTTGATTAATAACTGTAACAGATTCTAACCTGAAGGAATTCTCTGATATTGCATCCGTGGAAATTAAATGTTTGATTGCACATAGTCAGGATTTTCTAATGTGGAAACAGTTCCACTAGAGAACTTTGAACAAGCTCTAATCAAGAAACAACTTTGAGTTATTTTTCCTTCACCTATAACAAGCCAAAACATCTGTTAAAAATTAAATCAGAGCAAAGCTGGCTAAAAAAAAAAATTAAAGTTAGGGTGTACAGTGAAATGTACAACTGTCCAGGTTGAAGCCAGGTGGGACAGCCGGATGTGGTCTCAACACTGGTACTCACCTGTGAGGAATGGGGTCCCATGGTGGGTCCCACAGCCCAACCCCTCCTGCCTGGCACCATCCAGGTGCCACTGAGCTTGTCCCTGTGTCCCTGTGAGTTCCACGGCCCCACTGGCACCTGCCATGGCATCACGGGGACAGTGGTGATGGCCACTGAGACATCAGGAGCCACTTGAGATCCCCCCAGCAGAGAAATGGAGGACAGGGTGCCTTCTGGCCTGACAAGGACATTTTCCATATGCTTGAAGTCCTCCATGCTTTAGTAAAAATGGAAGTACTGGGATTTCCATTGTCTGCGTTCATTTTCCTGCCTCTTTCTTCCATTTCCATGGCACAGTGAGGGGTTTATATCTCCCTAAACCATGGGAGAAGGCAGACGGATGGGAAGGAAGAGGAAAACCCAAAATCCCATAGGAATTTGGGAACAGGAGCACTTTTCCATGGGGATCATGGCCGGCAACTGCTGCTTTTCGGTTCTGACTCCGGCTGTGCCGTGCCACAGGTGCCCCTGTGCCAGACGTGGAGCGGTGGCACGCTTTTGAGGTCAGAAAGCAGAGTTTGCAGCAATTAGAGCGGCATGCCAAGATAAACCCCCGCTTCCTGGCGGATCCGTTCCCATCAGCCATCGTCCCAGCGAGACGGACCCCAGCGAGGGGCTCTGCTGGCGGGAACAGCCCGGCAAATTCTCTCTGCATGGGTGAAATTCCCTCCGCTACCGAGGTTATTATCTCCCAACAGGAACCAACAATATCCTTTCATTTAGGCACTAATTCGAACAATGTGCACTGGCCGGGGGAGGAAGGGCGCTCGCTGCTCTGGAGCCTTTGAAAAATCCAGGCGGGAGCCAAACCAGAGGGAAAACAAAATCCTGGGATGATGCGAATGGCTCGGCAAGGCAGGGCCGGGACCAGAGCTGATGCCGGTGCTGCAGGCTCCAGCCATGATGCTGGAAATACGGTGCTCACAGCACAGGGACATGTAGGGCACCAGGCACCTTTCTCCCAGCTCCTATCCAGGGAATGTCATCCTTCAGGCTCTGCCGAAGCCAGGAAACCCATCCATAGGGGTTTTGCCCTCTGGGAAGGTCACCTCCTTCACTTAAGCAGCCTGTCCAGCCTTGTAATTCCAATTCCCATTGGGCTGGAGAGTGCAGTAAAAGACTTCTAAATTTGTTGTATCACAAAACTGGCACAAGGCACCAGGAAATGCCGGAGTGTGTAACTGAGAACTGTAAAACCATCCTAATTTCCATTTTTCAGGAGCAAACAGAACAAACACAGCAGGGAAGGGAGGACCCACCATTTGGAGCTCTTCCACCACCACTATAGCATCCAGGGGTGGTGGCTGTGTCCCCGTGGGCTGCACCCACCTTGCTTCCTATGGTTTGTGATGGGACCAGTGTGACTTGGAATTGTTCCTCAGCCAATATCTCTGCTGGCATGTGTCTGGCAGAAGTATCCCCATCCTCATTCTCATCCCCACTACCATCCTATTACATCCCATTCTCCTTTCCATCTCCATCTCCATCTCCATCTCCATCTCCATCTCCATCTCCATCTCCATCTCCATCTCCATCTCCATCTCCATCATCTCCAGCCTCATTCCAGACCCCACCACCATCTCCATCTCTCTCTGAGTGCCTGCTGGGATGCAGCCTCCCATTTCCACTGGCTGTCCCAGTGCTAATCCCTCCTGGGCACACCTCACAGGGGCTTCCAGGGGAATATGGGGGGATTCTCCCATATTTACTCTTTGAGTGCTGCTTTTATGAATAGTCACTCCTGTGTGGGGAGGGCAGGCACGTTCCCTGACAGGAATATCAGTTGGAACATCATCTAATTGATTACATGGAAATTGCTGCTGGTGGAAAGGGAAGCCCTTGCCTTGCTCTTAGTGAATTAATTTCGCTTTTGCCATTCTTGACTGTGCTCAATTAATCTTGTTAAAGTGATAAAATTTTAGCTCACACTTCACTCACGGGGTACCAGGGAGGCTCCTGGAACCAGGAGGTTGGTTAATCACAGAATAGAATCATGGAGTATCCTGAGTCGGAAGGCACCCACGAGGATCATCAAGTCCAAAACCTGACCTCGCACAACATGCCCCAACAATCCCACCTGTGCCTGGGAGTGTTATCCAAATGTTCCTGGAGTTCTGGCAGCCTTAGGGCCGTGCCCATCCCCTGAGGAGCCTGGTCAGTGTCCGACCACCCTCTGGGCGAAAAAACCCCTTCCTGATATCCAACCTAATTCTTCCAGCGCTGATGTGATGAGCTCAACAAGGTGCTTTCATGGCCACGAGCACTCCAGCCCCAACCCACCTTGGGTACAAGTCAGCCACGAGCCACCATCCCACCAGGCTCGTCCCAGGCCTCCGGTGCTGAGCGGGACCGCAGGGTGCCGCCCCTGCCGGAGGGACCGGGGCCACCGGGATGCAGGATGCTGGTTCAGGAGCCTGGGCTGTCCCCGGCTCCGCGCCGAGACAAAGAGCGTCGGCTCCCGCGGCCCCCGGCAGCTGGCGAGGGGGGACCTAATCCCACAAAAGTCCTGCTCCGGGGGGCTCAGCGGGAGAGGTGAGGGACACGCCGCCGAGCCCCCGCCGCCGCTGCCCCGCTATTGACTGCCTAAACAGTTCTTTGGTGATTACAATGTAAATATAGCTTTTCATGGAGTAAAGGCCTTTTATGGGATCCACACACACTTAACCACTTAACCCCGGCGACAAAAAGAGCAGTGAATGAGCTGTTTAGAGGCTGCTCGTGCAGAAAAGCGAGGCCTGAATAGGATTTGGGGATCTCTGTGTATCAATTGCTATGCTCTGGGGGCCCTCCATGGGGCTTCAGCGTTCGAGCATGTGCCAAAGGGCTCCGTGGGTACGGATGGGGTGTCAAGAAAAAGAAGAAAAAAAGCAGCTGCTTCTCTTTAATAAAACAATGATTTATTCATAGCAACTTGGGGAACGGGCAGGGGGACACGGGGACGTGCCAAAGTGATGCTCATCCTGCTCCATGCTCCGGAGAGGCTCAGGGGATGGGCCTGCCTGGGGAGCAGGAGGCATGGAAAGCCCCGGAGCAGTCCCTGGTGACCCCAGAGCAGCCCAAGTGGCACAGCCAGGTCCCACTGCAGCCCAGCCAGGTGATAAGGGTGTCCTCTTGGCTCCACTTCTTCCCCCCAGGCACTTTTGCAGGGTACACGAGCTGGGAGTTTGGGGACTCCCCTCTGCTCTTCCTCTGCCACCAGGGCACCTTTGTAGTTGGTGTCACCCCCGCCCCAGGCGCAGCTGCAGGGCCATGCAGAGGCTGACGTGAGGCTCAGCCTGAGAGCCCTGCCATGCCCAGGATGGAGTGTTTTGGGCTGGGTGCAGGGAGTAGGGACCAGGGTGAAAGTCAGGGGTGCAGGCACCCTTGCACACCCACTTGGTGTCACCACTCTGTGGCAGGAAAGTGGCACCTGAGGGACACTGCTGGGTCCTGTCCCCTCCTTGCCAGGCCACAAATGGGATCGCACCAAAGTCCTCACGGGCTGATGAGGCACAGACTGAGTCTGGCCACGGCCCTATTTTTAGGCCTGTGCAGATGGAGGGATGAAAGCAGAGTGGGAGGCAGGGCAGGAATGGGAATGAAAGACAAACAAACGCCAAGCAGATGTTGGGAGTAGGGCTCTTCCCCTCGCAGGATGTGCGTGTGGCTCGCGGCAACACCGGCTCAGCCAGCCCCGACCCCAGAGCTGGGCACCATGGGGGGACTGGGGCAGAGCAGGGTCCCCTTCTGGTTGTCCCCCATCACTGGGGTTCACATCAGTCCCCTGGGGCAGTGGGACACCATCAGCCCCATGCCCTTAATAGCAGCCATGGTGAAATATGTGTGAGGGTTTTGCTTTAAGGTCCTGCACTTTTGATTAAAAACACCCTGTGACCACCGTGGCACAGCTGTCAGGATGGAGCTGTGGCTTTAGGGATTGGATCCAGCGCCTGGCTCACCTGCCAGCCCACCAGCACCAGCCTCAGCAGACTGGGGTCATCACCAGCACCATGATGGGGTTTGGTTTGGTATCTCCAGTTTCCATTCAAGCTGGAGACTCCAGCAGTGTTGCTCACAGCCTTTTAGCTGGAGCCATTGGCAAGACCTGACCAGCAGGACAAATCCCAACCCTCCAGACCTGAGTCACGTGCTGGCTGAGGGGTACCAAACCCAGCTCCTCCAGCCCTGCCTTTGCCCCTGCAGATGTTCACGGGTCTTTGCCAACTGTGCTGATCTCATCTAATCTTCCCTTCCTTCCTTTTCTTTTCCCTTTGTGGCGCAGGGGATGGACGAAGCGACCACGGTGGGTCAGGCTGGAGGCTGATTGCAGTCACACCTCAGGAGCTGTTATACTTTGGGGCTCATGTCATCCCAGCTCTGAACATCACACACTCTCAGCAAATCCATAGGTGCAGTAAAGGCCACCCAAGCCAGCCCAGTGCTGCCTGTGAGCTCATCCCAGATGCTTCACTCGGAGCTTTGCACCACGAGTGTCGCCCTCACATCACGCGAAATCGGGACCACATGGTGGATTTAATTGTCTGTTGATTTAATTACCTTCTGACAGCAGTGGCTGGATAGGTTGGCGTTGCCTTTGGTTGGAATGTCTGCGCTGACACTGATGGAGCTGGGATGTGCATCCTGCAGGAAATACCAGCTGTGGTCACCACAGCTCTGCCACAGAGCTGGCATGGGAAATGTCCTGGATGCCAAAACCTCTCTGTGGGTCCTTGACTGGGAGGTTGCTGTGAGTGGCTCATTGAGACACCTTGAGGCACCCCAGCCCTGCCAGCCAGTGGGCTCAGGGTGCCTCAATGAGCCACAGCAATGTCCCATTCCACCACAGTGCCAGCCTGGGGCTAGGGCTGGGAAAAAGCCAGCCCAAGTAGCAGCTCCTGGACTTCACATTCCCAGGCACAATTAGGCCACTCTGCTCCATCCAGGCTCACTGAGGAGCCGGAGGGAGGAAGGAAAAGCCATTTTTTCTCTAATCTGGTGGTTATTTGGGAAAGATTGAGGGTTTCAAAGTCCTCCTTCAGGCTCCATGTAAAGTAGGAATGTGGCAACGCCACCTCTGGATCCTGAGCAGCTGGGAAGGCAGCATTAGAGCCTTGGTGGTTAATCACTCTTCCTGCACAGAAATGAGTGTCCATGAAGTGGCAGTTGGAAATAGGGCAGTGCAGGAAGATGCTGCAGGGCTGGCCTGTGTCCCCCTCCAGCTGGGACCTCGGGGCTGAGCCTGGCCTGGCACAGTGGCCACAACCAGCCATGCTGGGATGCAGCAGCTCCCCTGGGCTCTGTGCAGCATCCCCCTGGCAGAGGTGAGGGCTGGGATACTACAGGTGGCTTTTGGGGTGCGAGGGCATACATGAATGTGCCCCTCAAATACTGGTCCCCCATGGCCACGTGCACAAACACCATCAAATATTGAAAATCAATGGGCCACTGCATGAGAAGCGGCACAGAGCGTGTTGCATGAAAACAGCCCTGAGGAGCAGAGAAAAATATTAGCTAAAAATAAAATTAATCTCTTGCAAAGCTGTAAGATTTGATGATCCCCTTCCCCCCCACATACCCTGCAATCTTTTATGTCGTTTGCTTTAATTACAGCTGGTTTAGATCTCTGCTGCCTGGAGAAGCAGTGCTGGAGTCAGCCCTAAATTGGGCTCCTGGATGATACAAGAGAGAATAACAACCCCCAAGGACTGAACATCTGTCTGCACGGAGCACGCGCAGTGCTAGAATTAATATTAATAACTAATAGTTCATACAGAATGAAACTTTTGCTTTACAGGTCACCCACTAAACCCTGCAGGTCTCCCAGCGCTGTTTTCTGTGCCACGAGTTTGGCCAGGCTCTGCAGAGCCAGCAGCCCTCCTGGCTGCCAGGATCCTGCCCTGGGGCGCAGGGAAGGTCAGGGAGGTGGGGCTGCACCAGTCTCAGCTCTTAGGAATCAGGGTGTCCAACTCATTAATTACATCGAGAGAAATACAAAAAGAATATAGTAAACCCAAGAGCCTCTTCTAGAACTACCTGCTCCATTTCAGCCATCCCTGCTGCTCTCCATCTCCTGTTTTTCCTTTTCCAACAAGATAACCCAAAGGAGAAGAAACAGACACCAAAAGCATCGCCTGCTCTACTCCCCAACACAACTAAGAGGTTTATTTAGGCCCAAAAACCTGCCCCATCCTTCCCTGGGGAAGGGATGTGCCAGTCAATGAGCGGGGTTAAAGCCAGGGAGGGTAAATAATTGTGACATGGCTGCTCTGGAAGACACCCCCGTGGGTGCCTGGGGGGTCTTTTTATCCTTTAACCCTCATAATGGGTCTGGGACAACTGATTAGATGCCCAGGACAGATGAGGTGCAGAGCTCACATGGTGAGTGCTCACCAAACCTGCCCCACACTGCCTTTCATGTGTCCACTCCAACATAATTTTTCACATGTTGGAAATACAGATGATTTTAGCCTGGATCCATCTGGTTTCCCAAATAACCTGTCTATTTGATAAATAACATAAATTAAATTAGACAAGACAAACAAATAGTTTTTTTTCTCTCCCCCTTTCAGTCTCTTGGCAAAAAAGGGAAAGAAAACATAATTCAGTGAGTGCCTTGAGCCCTGAGGAGGCATGCAGTGGCGAGAGCTGGGATTATAAACGTGTCTGCAATGTCAACCTTTACCATGCACCCAGGGCTGCTCCTCCTGCTTTTAAGTCCTTTTTAAAAATTTCTTCATCACCCTTTGGGTTCCCAAAAGCTCATTGTCTCTGCAAACTCAGCAGGTAACGTTGTGTATTAGCAGCACTGCTCTCATTGAGGCTCCTGTGGTGCAGTCAAGGATCAGGAGCTGGGATCCCACAGGCTTCATTCCTCCTGTCCCCTGCGTGGGAAAGGGAAACTGAGGCACAGAGAGGTGTTATTATTAGAGCTGCCCAACTTGGATGAAAATCCCAGGATGCAGCCACTTCTGCACCAAAGTCAAACCAAACATCACCGATCTCAGCTCTCAGCTGTAACTGCTCCAAGTCATCCCAAGGCACAGTTAGAGGGGAAAAGCAGGGAGGGAAGTGGAAGCAGCTTTTCCTTCACCCCAGGATAGCCCTGCAGACACCATTTAACACACTCATTGAGGCTGGAAAAGTCTTCCAGGATCATTGAGTCCAACCTTTGACCAGCTTCTGCTCAGACTGAGCTGCAGCAGTGCCTGGGGATGGTTGCAGGCCTCTCATCCCCACCCCTCAGCCCTCTCTGCCCCAAGTCACTCCCTCCTTCCCAGCCCAGTCTTGGCACTTCCAGCAGCAACGGGGAAGATTTTTCTCCCTGTTAGCACAGCAGCCTCCTGTCAGTGCCAGGAGCGGGGAGCTGAATCGATACCCGAAAATGAGAAGGCAAAGCTGACTTAATGTGCCTGACAGGAGCAGGGTGCCAGAGCCAGGAGATGGATGGGAGCAGGGCAGGGCAGAGGTGGGAGCACAGGTGAGGGTCAGGCCCAAGCGCCCAGCTCTGGGGATGGTCTGGCCCAAGGAGCGGCAGCAGCATCTCAGCATGAGGCTCAACTCTCCCATTGAGATTCCAGCTCCCACACAACCTGTCCCTGGCCTCCAACCACTGCTCCCACTCCCTGGCATGGAATATGCTCCCAGGCAAGGAATTTTTGGGGTGCAATGCAGAGCTTCCAACAGCAAATGACAAACCCTGAACTACTGCAAAGTTATTGTGGGGGAAATGCAGTCAGAAACCTTCCCATTCCATGTATTTCAATTTATAAGCTTTTGAGGCTCAACACTGTTTTTCTACCCTTGGCTCTGGAACAAGGAAAATGTATTTTAAAGGGAAAATTCTACAGGGAAAACAAAATAACAGCCATAATTATGGCTAGTAGCATGTGCTGAGGAGAAGCCAGGAAACCACCAGGACTCAGCCAACCCTCTAAAGGTGCTCTTCAAGCTACCACTTTCTAATGCAAAAATGTAGCAATTATAGGTCTCTATAAATTTAATCCTTTGCAATGCCAGAGCATGGAAAACTGCAAGAATTTCCCCTGGAGTCAAGACACAGTTTAAGCTTTAATGATTTTGCCTTGCCTTGCCACAGGAAGCACATGCTCTTGCTGCGCTCTAGTGGCAGAGTAGAAGCAAAATTCAGGGAAAATGTCCCAAGTTTGGAGCTTGGAGTGTCTTTACCCAATAAATCTGTGTTGAATTAGTACAACTTTCGTATCAGTCAAACACTGATAAAGAATTAAGTGGGTGTTTGGAAATCTTTTAGTTACATGGTCCTTCACGAAAAGTCTGATAATGAAGGAGGAAAGGTCATTCCTCTTCCCTAAACCTCCCATCCCAAATCCAGGTACACTAATTATTAGAATGGCTGCAATGAACTAAATAGACACTTAGACACAGATAAAGGAAGTTTTGTCTAGGAACTGAAAAATTCAAAACTATTGAAGCAGGAAAAAAACATTCTTCAGGCCAAGAATTTTCTGCAAACCCAAGTGGAAGACTTGAGCAGTTGAAAATTCACACTCCAATAAACACAAGGGATTGCTGTTGTTGTATTCCAATATTATTGCAGCTGTTCCTAGTGAAGGACTGAGTTGTGGCTACTAAAAAAAAGGCAGTAATGAAAACATAAAAATATGTAGACAGAAATAAAAAATATTAGGAAAAAAACCCAAGACATATACAACTGAGTGCAATCCTATAAATTAATTCCAACTGCCACTAAAATTAATACCATGCTTTATTGTAAAGTTGCACTTCACTTAGTACCATAACTCTTTATAACATACTGTACAATAAAATATTTTACATACAGCACACCAGGCGTGTGCTGACGATGTTACAAAATTTACAGCTCAGACACTTCTGACAGTGTCGGCACCTCAAGTATGTGACAGCCAGTCCCACAGATGTTTAGTCTTAGGGCAGGACCCTGTGGCACCATTATCTGCTCTCCAACATGTTCAACATGTGATCAGAAACATCAGGAATGCTGGATACTCTGGCTCAAGTTGCTCTCACACTATTTAGAGTAGTTGTGAATGATGGTTCCTTATTAATTCCCTCATCCTAGAGCAGCCCTTTCCTTACTGGCTGCTCAGGAATGGATGGTTTCTCTTGAATGAGTGCAGCTTCCACGAAAACAACGGAATGGATGATTTAAGATAGCCTGAAGGTGGGCAAACCAAACCAACCCCAGTAACTCCCCCCACCAATGCAAATAAACCAGCCCAAACCTTCTTTTCCTCTCCCACGTTACCCACATTCTTCCCTCTCCACATACACATTCACCTGCACGTTTAAGGACATCAACAGTAATTAAAAACTTGGAAAGAAACCCTTCTCATATTGCCTCAGAAGAGACTGGGATCTTTTCCACTAAGTAAACATTTCAAGGATAAATTAGAGCTTCTTAAAAGGTGAAGCTTAATAAATGCTCAACATTCAAGAAAATAAGATACTAGAGGAAACTACAGATAAAAGTGTGCTGTAAGTGTAAACAACAGTGTCCTGCCATGGCCACCACTGCTTCATTCTCTCCCAGAGCTGTAGAAATCCCTCCTTTTTTGTGCTTTCAGCTACCTGAGGCATTTCTGCGTCACACCTGTAATGCCAATGGCATTTCCAGGTGGAACTGATACCTCTGCAGCACCTGTGAGGACAGCCACAGTAGTGGAAGTTTCCTTAATGGTTGGGAAAGACCAAGTTAGCATTTCATTCCAAACCAGGAATGGATTCTGTGCTCCCATTTGCCACAGAGGACTGAGAAAAAACAAAGCACAAAACCACTGCCTGGAAATTGCTGGAACAATGAGAATGAAGTGGCAGCAATTTGTTTCCCTGCCTGGTGATTTCTGGCAGATTGGCAAAATAAACTGCAACTGGCAAAGAGGAGACACAACCTTTGGCTCCAAAGAGGAATATTCAGCTCTCCAGGTACTGGAAAATGCTTCGGCTTTGACTGTTTTCTTCTGAGCTTTCTACCCTGGGCCGCTTTGCCACTGATGTTATCGCTGCAGAAGGGCCTCTCTTCTTCACCTAAGGGGAGTCAAATACATTAGAATACACAACACATCCAAAAAAAAGTTTAAATTCTGAGTTATGAGAGAATTATTTGGCGTGAGAGCACATAGAGAATATTTAAGACAGCAGTGGTCTTAACTGCTTGGCAGAGTTCAGTGCCTGTATATTCAAATAATCTCCACAAGTGGTCACCCAAATCTTTACCTGAGGTTTTGATTTCTCCTTTGCCTCTTCATTCTTCTCTGGGGAAAGTGTATGGAAGACAAAATTCCTTGAATTTCGAGGGGCGTTTGGATTAAGATCTGACATTGCTGCCAGTTTCTGAAGGACAGCTTTAGGTCTGTTCAAGAGTGACCCATTTTTTATCTGAAAGGCCAAGAAAAGCTGCATTAAACCACTCACAGGAACAAGACAGGTTTCTTAGTAAGTAACTCGTAAAAAAAAAAAAAAAAAAAATCTAGTCGCTATTCACATGTTACTACAACACAAACCAGGACAGCCCAGAATTCAGGGACAGCTGACTTGGCTGTGCTGGAAAATGCCATTTTTGAGGACTGTTACCCACCTGGATGTCCCTGGCAGGTCTGAAGGCTTCAAATGGGTTCCTGGGTAACAGAGCTGTGTCTTGTGCCACCACTGCTGGGCTGACTGGCAGAGACATGGAGGAAAGGTCAGTTTTTGAACTCTTTTTCTCTCTTATTTCCTTGTCACTTCAACAAAAAAATCAAGCTCACCTTTTTTCTGCAGGGACTTGGCAGTCACTTTTTTTGCCAGTTTCATGAATTCACTGTCTCCACCAATTTCTTCCTCTTCCTCCTCCTGCTCTTTATTTTTCTCCTTCTGTAGCGGAGAGAAGACACTTCGTAAAATTGAAAAAATTCATATTACAAATGGACATTTCATCCAGTATTTTAAATCGAGCTATTTTCTTTATGTAAACTGTTATTTATTTACTTTCTACTGTAAGAGGTCGTTGCAATTTCTTGGATGTCTTATAATCCTTGTTCAATTACTGAACAGCATCATATTCAACTGAGAAATCTAACCTAATACTGAAGTTTAACTTGAGAAATAAACAATTTCACATCCAGCAACGACACAGAGACTGAGGAAGTCTTTCTGGCAGCTCACCAGTACCTGCTCACGAAGCCACTGCTCTCGCTCAAATCGCTCCTTCCTCCACTTCACATCTGTCTCATCAAACTCTTCATTCTCCTCATCATTATCTGAATCTCTCTGAAACAAGTCCACCTGTGAAGCAAAATCTGGGCAACAGAACAAGATAGTTAGCTACCAAGTTTGAAAATGTAGGCTGGTAAAAAAAAAAAAAAACACACAAAAAAAAACCAAACCCAAAATCCAATCCAAAGGACAAGGCAAAAAACTCCAGAACCATCCCCTCCAATTTATTCCTGAATACTTTATTTAGGACCACCAAGGACTACCAAGTGCTATGTCTCACATGCACACACTCTGTTTCCAGTCTATTAACTCTTGATGATAGGTCACCTATGTTTTTCCATCTGAACCTCCTGGCTCTGCCCGGGCCGTCGCTGTGTAGGTCCCCATCGAGCAGGTACCTCTCCTGGTAGAGGCGTAGCTGGCGCTTGTCATCGTCCAGCATCGCCTTCCTGCCAGCACAGGAGACAGGGAGAGGTTAGGCCAGGTTACACCCCAGAGCCAGGGCCTCACGCACACAAGCATCTACTGATAATGCCACTGACATGTGAAATTTCTGTATTTGGTTTCCTAATTCCACGTCATTTGGGAGCTCCTCATCGATCATCTCTTCTTCATATTCATTCAAGTCTTCACCATCGTACTCATCTTCACTTCCCACATCACTTCCTGACAGCTCTGCCTCATCTTCCATGAAATCCTCCAGTTTTCTACGAAAGAAAGTTGAGAGTTCAGTCTGGGAGCCCGACAGCCATCAAATAAATCTTCAGAGAGCAAGATTTATCTTTAGACATAAAATTAACACATTTCCTAAAGATGTATCATAACTTCTCATGTAATTTTTGGAAAGACCAAGCATTGAGTTCTTGCGCATTTACACACACGCAGCCTGACATCATGCACCAGCCCAGATCATTGTCATCCACCAGATTCCTTGCCAAAGATGATGGCAATAACTGTCAACTCTGTGTTTTACCTGCTAGAACAATAAAGATCTTAAGACCTGAAGAATGACAACAATATTCTTGCAACCCTTTTTGTGGTGAGAAAAACGTTGCACTGCTTTTATTGCGGCTTTTTGATTTCCATCTATAATGAAAATTATAATGAAATCATCTACAACTCACCAGCAACACAGTTAAACTCATGCAACGTGACAGCATCGAAGCAAAAAAACAGAGAAGTACGAAAAATCAGACTATATAAGTATCAGCTACTAAAGCTGGAGAGGGAATAATTCCAAACTAAATTTCTAGTGCTATTAATATTCTATTCTCTCTGGTAATTAAGATCAAAAAAAAAGTAATTACAGCTTTTTCTTCGAGCCTGGTCTATGTCTCAGCAGCTCTTCCTCTTCATCACTCACTTCTGCTTCTTCAGCAGCACTATCTTCACTTTTTTCGTCCTGTCAAAGAGAAAGTTTTCAGAAATAAGGAATTTCAGAGAGTGGATTGGTTGGTAATGACAGATTTGTCTGTTCTTCACTTAACAACACACTAAAACACCAGGCATATTTCAGAGGATTTGCATTTTTCACTGTGTCATTATATGAAGGAGATCTTTTAAATGATCCAAAGTTTGCTTTGAAAACTGTTTCAGTAGCTTGCTATGGAAGTTGTGGTACGTTGCATTGATGGACATATTAAAAACCTAGGAAGACAAATGGAATTATCCATTTTATCCATCGGTTCACACCTCTTCACTTGCAAAGGCCTCGTCATCTGTTAAAAGCTGAAAACCACCAAGTTCTTCTTGTTCCTCCTCCTCTTCCTCTTCCCTAGGGAAAACATAAATGGGAGAAAGGCATTTTCATTTTACCTCCAGTAAATCAAGGCAAAATTTCAATGCCCACACCAGCTGCTCTCAGGCAATTCCCTGTGAGTGCTCAGAGCTACTAAATGCTATTATAGCATTCATTAACAGCTAAATGCTATTATAGCATTTAGCTATAAATGCCCCAAATCCCCATTAGTGTTGATGTTTTAAGATCTCAGATCTCCACTTGCAGAAACCATGGGACAAGTACTAATTTTCAATTTTTTTTCCTGCTCTCAAATTCCTCTTGGATCCCCCTAACATTCCCACTTGTTAAGCCCCATATCCTTTTGTCAGTCATACACTTTTCAATTTAATCAATAAAAAACTCCAAGTATCCAACTTTACACTTGGTTACAGCAGTTTGGCAACAGCCCAGAACAGACTCCAAAAGTCCCACTTTTAATCATCTTTTCTAAGTTTAATGAAAGTTCCTCGCCGTTTCCTTCACTGTCAGTGAAATACAAAGAATTTCCCTTCACAGTAGCTGTGGGAAACAGTTTATGCTGTCAATTAGAGAGTAATTGCTGAGCAATTTGCAATATTCTTCCCCTTCACCTCCAAAACAAAGCACACTTTTACTGACAGCAAATTGATGTCAAACAAGAAAACACTCTGAGTGTGAAACGAGACAGCCACCAAAATAAACTTTTGCATATTTTTGGAGAGCAATGCTAACCTGTCTGTGGGAAAGGAGCCTGAACAGAGCTCCAGAGCCTCTGCCATTGGATCTTCTATGTCACTGTCTTTTTCTGCCTTGGAAAACACTGAAGAAGCCCATGTTGGAGAACCTGCTACAGAAAGCAGTAAGATGGCAATTTATTTCTGCTCTTAAAGTGTCAGAGAACATCCTAGAAATAACACTATGCATGCCCTCAACAAAGACAAAATTCTACACATGGCATCAGTGCCCAGACCTGAAGGAAAAGACTTCTAAATCAAGTAACCAACAAAGCCGGAAAGAGAATTCAGGACATACTCTGAGACACAAATTTTCCTGAACATAGATTGAGCAGTTCCTCCATGTTCTGCTTTTTGGTGCTGCTGGTGTTTGGCACGTGCTCAGCTTGGCTGCTGAACTGTCCAGAACACAGGTCCAGTAACTCATCCATGTTGGCATCCATGGCATTCTCATCCATGCTAGCCAATGGCAGCTGATGCTTTGAGGACTGGTATTTATTCCTGTGTTGTCCAACGTTCAAGAACCTGAAAGGAAGGCTGCAGTTAGAAAAAGCTTGCTGGTCTGCACAACCTATGTCTGTTAACAGGCACAAAACACCATCCTTTACACCCGTCACTCACCCATCTGCATCGAGCAGCTGGCTCTGAGTGTCATCTTCCACAGAAAATTGAAACCTTGACTCCCCAGCCCCTGGAAATAAACTCTTGGGTTCAGGAGAGGCATTATACAGGTCCTGGGAATCTTCTATGGGAAGAGAAGGCTCCGAGGTCTTTCCTGAGCTCTAGACAAGGGAATATAAAAATGTAACAGTTGTTTAGCAAGCCTAAATTCAAATGGAAGAGGCACTGGAAGAGACGTCCCAGAGAAGCTGTGGCTGCCCCATCCCTGAAAGTGTTCAAGACCACGCTGGACAGGGCTTGGAGCAAGCTGGGATAGGGGAAAGTGTCCCTGCCATGGCAGGGGTTGGGATGAGGTGACCTTTGAGGTCCCTTTCAACCCAAACCATGGTAGTCAAGTTATGTCCATGCTGCTCCAATAAACCACAGGAGTTCACTGATATCAGATGTTGTGTAGCTCATTCTTAAAAACCATATTTATGATGCATATATTGTAGATATAAATTATAGATTATAGCATATTTTCTTTGATGCTTTAGCATACAAATTTTATAATGTCATTCTTATCCATTACAATGTGAACACAAACTCCAGGGACAGTTTGCTCTTCTGAAACCTTATTAATATCACAGCATTCTTCTGTTTTTTTTTTTCCTGACAGATCTGACCATCAGGATAAAATACATTTATTCAGTACCCAGTGTGTTACTATAAGACAGGACCAGGGCTGAGAATCTCACCTTGGAAGCAGAGCTGATAAAGCTTGTTTTGAAGAAACCTGGAGAGGGTGACCGGAACCCTCCTGTTGCAGGTAAGAAGCTCCCTCCCCGTGAGGCCTGTTTGTTATAGGGCTGGTAGGACGGGATCATGGAGCCAATGAGCTCAAAGCTGCTGTTGTGGCTGTTCTCCTTTGCCAGTGTCGGTAGAGAAAATGAATCATCATCCTCTGAAAATAAAAAAAAAAACCCCAAAAACAGTGCTTAACATTTTTTTGTGTGGTGTGTTCCAGTAAAACCTCAAACCTATTTCGCAACACCAACATCTTGCTAAAAATTCATTTCGTGGTCATGCATCATTTGAGATGATGCATGTTACACTTTTTCACTGAATTTCATCTTACCGATTTCTGACATATTTCTTCCAGTATTATTTTAAATATTATTCTCTAGGTTTTTTTCAAGCCCTCCCCTTTTTTCATCAGTTTAAACTTTTATAATCATACTGTAGAACTATACAGGTGATGAAATAACAGAAATACTGAATATCAGTCTCAAATAGAAACTCATACATGTGCCAAGTAAAACAAAAGCAGCTATGTAGGACAGTAATTCTACTTTACCTAACTTGGTAGGTCCTTTGTCTGCAGTTTCTTCCATTTCCAGTTTCTCATCAGGAAGAGAATATCTGCAATTCATTAAATAAAAGGTATTTGCTAATAAATTCAGGATGAATTGCAAAAAAACCAAGGTAACACAAAAATACTTATAGAAGGCACTTTAAATAAAACCATCTACACATGCTGATCAAATTTAAAATTACTCAGCCACCATTTTTAAAGCTTGGCTCATTTACCCCATTTTTGAGGAGCTGTCCTTAAAAAGCATCAATGTAGACTCTGTCGAAGGATTTTTTAGAACAGAATCACAGTGCCCAGATTTCTCCAGTTTTTCTCCATCAATTGATTCTTTGTCAGTTTCTTTATCACCATCTTCGATGTGTTTCTCTTCTGTATCTTCATTATCTTCATTATCTTCCTCTGCTTCATCAAGCAGAAATTCTGAATTCTAAAAAACATCCCCAAACACAGCACAGATATGGTGATTATTGCCATGGCAAACTCCACCCCAGGTCAGGCACGTGACCCGTTTGGCCCTGCCAGCAATGAGTCAAGGATTGATAAAAAGAGAAAGGAGTATGTGTTGGTTTTGCTTGGCCTGGTTTTTGGTAGCGGGGTGGCCACAAAAATGGCTTCTGTGAGAAGCTGCCAGAAGCTTCCACCATGTCCAGCAGAGCCAAACCCTGATGGTTCTGAAGATGGACATGTCACCGGCCAAGGCTGGGCCAATTAGAGATGCTGGTTACGTCTCTGTGATAACAGATTTAAGAAGAAATCAAAACGATGTGGCAGAGTTTCTTCCTAACCAGAGCAGGAGGTGAGAACAGGTGAGGCAAACAAGATGGAAACACCAAGGACAGTGGAGAAGGAGGGGGAGGAGGTGCTCCTGGCACTGGAGCCGAGAAGCCTCTGCAAGCCATGGTGAAGACCATGGTGAAGCAGCTGTGCCCCTGCAACCCATGGGGATCCACAGGGGATGCAGAGATCCACTCGCAGCCCATGGGGAGGTGCCCACACTGGAGCAGGTGGATCCCTGGAGGAGGCTATGATCCAGTGGGAGACATGGTTTAGAGAAGGGGCCCTGCTTCCAGGCTGGAGCAGCCCGGCCTTGGGAGGACTTCACAACCTGGGTGAGGGACCCCATGCCACAGCAGGTTTGGGAGGACTGCTGCTCGTGAGATCAGAGCCACGTTGGAGGAGTTCGTGGAACTGTCTCCCACGGGAGCGATCCCATGGCAAAGCAGGGGAAAGACTCCTCTCCCTGAGCAGTGGAAGAAGTTCTCTGTGATGAACCAACCAAACCCCCCACACCCTGTTCCCTGTGCTGTTGGTGGGAAGGAGGGAGGGGTTGGGGGAAGAAAGAGTGTCTTTAAGGGCTTATTTTACTTCTCATTATCTTCCTCTGTCTCTGTTAGTAATAAATTCACTTTGTAACTTGAACTTGAGCCTGTTCTGCCCTTGGAGTGTTTCCTCCGGGCCCTTATCTCAACTCATGACAGCTTCATTAAATTTTTTTTTTCTCCTCTGCCCAGCTGTGGTAGGGGAGAGCGAGGGAGCAGCTGTCATGAGTGTCTGGCATTTGGCCAGAGTTAAACCATGACAGGGTACCAGAATCATTTGTACACTTATATGTAGGTTTAATAGTGTTTAGACAAATAAAGAAAATACTAATAAATTCAAGCTTAGACAGTCCAAACCCTGAACATGCCAACTATAGCAATTTTTTAGTTTCTAGGAAGAATTCTTAGCAATATCCCTAATTCGTAGTGTACAGAAGTCACATTCCAATGGGGAGGGGAAGCAGAATGGAGAATCTGACAAGGTTATGGAAAAAAAGTTACATACAAACCTCGGGATCACCTTCTTCTTCTTCTTCCTCAGACTCATCTGTCATCTCCTCCTCCTCTTCCTCATCTTCCTCCAGCATTTCCTCATTGTCCAGCTTAAACAGCGCTTGCCGCTTCTGGCGCTCCTCAGTCCTGCGGAGCTTCATGGCCTCCTGGAGCTTGGCCTTCAGGGCCTGGAGCTTTTCACCTGCACAGGAAAAGATTCAGGGAAGGGTTGGAAGAGACCTTAGAGTTTACCCAGTTCCACCACTGCCATGGGCAGTGACACCCTCCACTATCCCAGGTTGCTCCAAGCCCTGTCCAACCTGGCCTTGAACACTTCCAGGGATGGGGCAGCCACAGTTTCTCATGGAAGCATGAAAAATCCAAGGAGCCAGTCACAAAGATCTAACTGAGGCTGTCCTACACAGGCTACTGCTATTTACAAGGTCTACTAAGATTTTATTACTAAAACAGGGTTATCCACAGGGATCTCACAGATTAAGATCTCTTCACCTGTATTTTGTAGGGCACCACTGGGATATGGAGCATGAGAAAGGAAAATTAAGACAAAAGTGTTTTCCAATTAAATCCTCATCTCTTCTTCTCCCCCACTAACCTGGTTTTGTGTGGACTGTTTCCTCCAGGCTCTCTGCAGCCAAAACTGCTGGCACCACATCCGCTCTCAGCTCCTCTTTCCCATCAGATGTCATTTCCTTACAGACAATGTTCATGTTTATGGCCCGTTCCGCTTTGGATTTTGATGTCTGGAGAGTGTGCTTCAAGAAACGTGCTTTCAGGGCTTCTAGTTCTTTAAATATTAATTAAATAATTTAAATATTAATTAAATTAATGTGGTAGCATGTAAAAGCATTGATTGTTAAAAGTTGTAGCAAGAGTAGGTCTTGGGCTTTTTCTGCCCCAAAGATAGCTTAAAAATTAAATCTTTAATACTAAAATATTTGCAAAACCATTCTATTTGACGAATAATAAACCACTACAGAATATTTTCGCTGTAGCTTGTATTTAATTGATATTAGCTAATATTAACTTATCTTACCACTGACTACCATTTATCCACAAGACCTCAATTCATTTCCAGCCCAGCCTCCCAGCCACCAGGCAACTCTACATTTCTGTTAATATGTCTCAAAGCATCCACACTAGCAAGTGAACGTGCCTGGTGGTTCTATCACCTAAATATTTCTGAGATTTTCCAGCTAAGCTCAGATCAACACTGCTCAGGACTACAACACAAGTGATACCTTTATTTGACTCAGCTTCATCGAGGTTTATGAAGGATTCATTGTCAGAGCAGATTCTTGGCTGGATGGACACATCTATTCCCAGTTCACGAAGCTTATCCAGCTTGGATTTCCTCACTTTTCCAGGCTGTGCCACCAGTCCAGGCCCCATTTGTGGACTGTTTGTTTCACCTTGTACATCAGGTGCTGTTTCCCCTCTTTGCATGAGGGCATCTCCAGATGCTGGAGGAATTTCACTCTCCTTTTGCTCACCACAGTCAACGCTCAGGCAGTTGGAGAGCTGCTGTTCCTCTGTATTATCATCAGTTGTTACAGTCCCTGTAACTGCATGAGAATCCTTCTTGTCCTGCCTGGGCTGCTCAGCACAGTCCTCTGGCAAGTTCTTCCCTACAGCAGCAAGAGGCTCAGTCACAGCAGCATCAACACCTCTGCCCAGGCTCGTTTCTGGTTCAGCAGCAGCTGATTGATCACCTTTCATTGGCCCATCTTTGCAATCTTTGCCCAAGTTCCCAGTGGCTGCAGATTCTTCGTTTAGGGGCAGCTGGTACTTAGAGGACCTAACAAAGGCAGAAAGAAACATCACCCATGGCTAGTGTGAAAGGGAGATGAGGTTGAGAACTAGCAGAGAAAGTAACCATTTCCTAATTATAGTCATCAATGTGTAGGAAGAGGTGAAGGACAGAAACCTGGGAAACTTCATTGTGAGAACTTAAGGAAGTGTAAAAGCTTTGTAATGGTTACAGTATCAGAGCATGAAATTCCCAAGGGATTTTATGACTACTGTAGCTTCAGTATTTTACTTCACATCACACAGAGAAGAAACAGTCCAATTAAAATGCTGGGGTCCAGCCTAAATCCCATTAAAGTAACTCTGCATCAGCAAGTTCCTTCATCTGAGTTACTCCTGACCCTGATCACTTCAACAATACAACTGTATCAGGAGTGCAGCATTGCCTTATGTCAGCAATGACATTCTCCTAATTTCCTACTTTATGGTATTAAAGGGGTCTAAGAAAGTCTGGTTATCCTCAAAAGAAAAGCTAGAGGTGCTTAAAGTTTACGAAAAAATTATATGGGGAAGGTTTAAGTCCTTACTTCAGCAGGGCCATGGCATTTCCTTGACATGCTGGTCGAGGTCTGCGTTTGAAGAAGTCGTGAACAGTTTTAGCCTCAGGCACATGATATGGGAGAGACACGGACGATTCTGTCAGAGAAAGAGGGTGAGAGAATATTTAAAACATCATCTGAGCCATTTATTTGATAACAAGTATCTATTTTCATTAGTTATAAAAATACCTTTAACAGGTCCTTCAAAAGAAATGGTCTCGCACCCTTCAACCTTCAATAAGTCATGTTAGATCATAGAAGGCTCTAACATTTTGAATAAATTCTTTCAATTTCTTCTCTGAATTTCTGAACAGTTTATAGCCCTCTACATAAAAAAAAAAATTAAGTTATACCTCTAATAAGTCGTTGGGTCTCACTGTGTAGTTGTTTAATGGCTTCTTTACTCAACCTTGCTGCTTTCCGCTCCTTAAGGGAAGAGAAAAAAGGCTTCTGAAGTCAGGAAACAAAACATGGGGCTCTCTCTTCACTTCTCAAATAGCTTATTTTTCCTTTTCAAACAGAAAGGAGTCAGAATAAAGCACCCAGTTTAAAAAAAATGGTTAAAAATAGCAAATCAGCAAAAACTGTAGGACACTGTGTATACAAAACCATTTCAGTAACGACAAACAACAATTTAGAGCTTTAAAAAGAAGAAGACTTCACCTTCCTTTTTGGCTCCTTTAATACAGGCTCCTCATTCTCCTCATCAAATACATGTTTGTAGCCTTCACTCTTAGGAAAACGTTCTTTGCTCTATGGGGCATAAGAAGAAATTCAACAATTCCTTTCCATACTTTGGCACTATTAAGGGCAAACACACCAAAAATAACTGTACAGAACCACCACTGGTCAGCAAAGCCAGCAAGTGTTCTCATAAACCACCACAAATCCCACATGAGGGCAGATTTCCAAAGCCCCTACTCCAGCATTATCTTTTTAACTTGCCAGAACAACATCCCTCCATCTTTAAAAACAAAAGCCAGAAGACTCTTCTGTTCTCTGCCACAGCAGTACAACTCCACCAGGGCCAAAGAGAGTTTTAGAACCTGCTCAGGTACAAATTCCCACTACATCCAATAATTATGGAATGATTTGGGTTGCAAAAGACCTTAAAGATCATCCAGTTTCCACCCCCTGCCTTGGGCAGGGACACCTTCCACTGTCCCAGGTTGCTCCAAGCCCTGTCCAACCTGGCCTTGGACACTGCCAGGGATCCAGAGGCAGCCACAGCTTCTCTGGGCAACCTGTGCCACGGCCTCCCCACCCTCACGGGGAACAATTCCATCCCAATATCCAATCTAAACCTATTCTCTATCAGTTTGAAAGAGAGCAGGTTTACAATAATTTTGTATCACAGTCAACTGTTACCTTGTGCTGTTTTATTTTGTTTTTCACAGCTGCTCGTATGGATTCTATGGACTCTTCGTCCTCAGGGTGCTGATCATTCTCCTCTTCCAAGCCATTATCAAAGAGTTCCTTGTCATCCAGAAGACATCCACTGTCATTGAAGTGAAACCTCTCACCACCATCCACCTGCTTCCAGAAGAATAAATTATTTGTGTGATTCCTTTCAGAATGTCCCTTTGGTTCTTTGACATTACTTTAAAATGACATTAAATCATCAAGCATTAGGTTCTGTACTTCCTTAAACTGAAAATTTAATGTAATTTAATTGAAACTAATCTGCAAACTTTGCAGGTTAGACTTGTATAGTGTTCCATGGATCCCTGTGGATCCCAAACCTGCTGCAGGAATGTGTACACAACACTGAAGCTTTGGAACGGAATAACCACAAGCAATAATAAATTGAACTTAGCTGAGAAATTATCCGAGGTTTTCTGCCAGAATACCCACCTCTGCCACAGGCTTCTTTTCTTTCCTCAGCTGTTTAATGGACTCCATTATTTTCTCCTTGTCCTTCCTTCTTCTGGATCTTCCTATAGCTTCTTTTGCTGGTTCCTCTTCAACATTGTGTTTATGTTTATGTTTTCTGTACTTTTTCCCAGATTTTAGGGGTCTCTCCTCTTCCAGCTCACCCTCAGGCAAGCCAGATGTCCTGCTTGTTTCAAGGTTTTCAATCTGTAACTGGTCACCAGTGTCACTGTCATCACTGTCCAGCAGAGTCGGGCAGATCCAATGGGATTTCTTCTTTTCAACAGCAACATTCTCCTTTTCCTCCCCATTTTCCTTGTCTACACCTAAAGCATCTTCCTGCACAGACGAGTCTCCATCCTTCCCCTCTTCACTATCGCTGTCCTGAAGCACTTTGTTATTCTTTGCTTTTTTCCGCACAAAAATCTCTTCCTCTGAATCTGGCAAAACACATGAAAATAAAAAAAGGAAGTACCACAAGTTAATTAACAAACAACCAAATTTACATCCGTTAAATTTCACATATGTCACCATCTACTGCAAATCAGCTTGAACTCAACTTTTCAAAATCCACTTCTCCCCAGAGAGCAGCATTTCATTAGCTCAAATTGATATTAAAGGTTTTTAACCTTTTTTTAAAGGCAAAGCTGAAAATCCGTCACTGGTATTGACTTGCCTTGAAATAGTAATAAAAGTCACACTACACAGACTAAACAAAATATAAAAGAAAGGGAATAAGTAATTAAGACACATCCCATTTACTCTTTTTCTTTCCGTAGCTCAAAAAACATTTTTCAGAGGTTTAAAGATGCTTGCCCACGTTCTGAGCAACAAAAAGAGTTTGGATTCCTGCAGGTCAAACAATGACAACCTTCTAAAAGGTATTTATGAAACAAAAACTGTAATGTTGAAGAAGAATAATTAATAGAAATGTTACAGACCTCTGTCCTCGAAGGATGCTGTGCCCTTGCCAAGGGGACCTGGGGAGGCTGTCTCACAGCTGCCCTGGCCACTGTCAGAGTCGCTGTCCAGGGGTTTCTGCAAGTCTGGGTTCAAATCTGCCAACGGAAGCTACAAAGCAAAACAAGATTTTTTTTACTAGGGTAAATATTTCATATCTAGTTCTGACTTCCGGCATCCAAATTCATTCCAAAACCTTGGCTAAGCCCTGACACACAATCAAATACACATGCAGTCTCCTCATATTATAACTATCGGTATTGATAATTACATGTTTAGTAATACTTATTACTATTATTTACCATATTTATCAATACAAATGGGTGTTCACATATAGGGTAGTAATTAAAAGCGAGTTTGCACAGACAAAGCACAGAAATGACATTGACTTATGTGACTGTATTCAGGCTGAACGGCTTTTACTCATTATTTTATTATTTATTGATTTTTGTTCAGATTCCAAAAGCCAGGCCGAGCAGCCCTCCCGAAATGCACCGCGCCCGCGGACACTGGCTGAGTGGTGCCTTCCCAGCGCACCCCGCGGCCGGCAGGGCGGGCGCGGGGCATGCTGGGAGCTGTAGTCTGCGAGGAGGGGCGAGCCCGGTGACGGCGCGGGATCGACCGGATCAAGGGCGGCGGGCAGCGGTGGCTGGTGGCTACTGGCATCGCCACTGCTACCCGAATCAGCACCATACTGGAACGGTTACTAGAACCAGCACCTCCCTTGCTGTCCCTCCCGGCCTTCCACGGCGCCACAGCCAGAGAAGCAGCAAGGCCGCAGGCAGCCGCGAGCTGCTTCCGACGTCAGCAGCCGGCTGGACGTGCAGAGCGGAGGGGAGAGGCAGCACTCACCTCAGCGGGGCCCTCCGTTGTTACCGGTACCGCCGCCATATCCCGCCCGCACTCCCGCCGCCCGGGGACCGCTTCGAGCCTTCGCGCGCTGCCCCGGCCCCGCCCCGCCTTGGCATCGCCCAATGGCTGCCCGGAACAGCAACGGGAGCCCCGCCCCCGCCGCTTTGTTGGGCGGGCTTCCGCTTAGCCCCGCCCCCCCGTCTGGCCCAATCGCGGCTCTCGCTCCCAGGCCGCCCGCGCGCGCTGTGGCGCCATCTGGTGGCAGGGTTGCTTCCCATTCCTTGGCTGAGGCAGGAACGTGAGGGGACTTGAGGGGCCTTGAGGGACCGTGAGGGGACGCGAGGGACCGTGAGGGGACGCGAGGGGCCGAGAGGGGCCAAGAGGGGCTGGGAGGCGACTTGAGGGCCCCGGGGGTTTACAGCTTTATCAATTTTCGACAGTGTGAGGATGGGGCTCTGCTGCCAAAACATTTCACTTTTTCATGGGTTAAACAGAGCCTGTGTTTCTTTTTGACCTTCGGGATATGGTACATGTCGTGTCTTCAGGTGACCGTGCAGGTGGGAGCACACGAGTCATGCTCATGGATATTAGATACACACAGCTATTAGTGTCAGCAGTGTCCTATTTACAGAATAAAAGATATGCATTTTCCATTGGCTTCTGTACAGACATACTCCCAGCCAACACCACTCATGTTAGGTGAATGAAGGCTTGAATTTTTGGGTAAATTCTTTCTTTCAATTTCTTTCAATTTCTCCCTTAAATTTCTCAATATACCTTCTAAATACAGAGGATTTACATTTTACTGTAAGTCATCAAGTCTCATTATGTAGTTGTCTAATGACTTCTTTACTTAACCTTGCTCCTTAAGGGAAGAAAAGAAAGGCTTCTGAAGCCAGAAGAACTTACTGAAAACACGTAAGTCAAGGAAGAACTACTCAACAGATGCAAATCACTTCATACGTCACAGATTTCACAGATTTTTCTAAGTTGGAAGGGACCCACAAGCATTTTGACTCTGACTGGAAGGTGAATGGCCTGTACAGGGATATTGTAGTATAGAGTCAATCCAAGTATAAAAATATTCTACATTATCTTTTTTTTTGCTACGTTCTGTTCGGTGGTTCGTTTGCAAGTAGATGGAGAGCCCTGAGCTGAGGTGTCAGAGACCCTGTTCTGATCTACAATTGAGGATGTTTGGCACTTTTTTGTCATAACATTTACTTTGTAGAACATACTGCTACAGTAATACATTTCCTTCCAAGTCACCTGGCAGGAATCTGCTGTCACTGAAGGCAAGCCCAGAAAAAAAAAAAAAAGGTGTTTTGGGGTGTTTGCTGCCAGCTACGGTTTTGTCAGGGACAGGGAGTGGATGGATTCATCTACCATGGCAGTTCCCATGGAGCCAATAAGCCTGAGAACAGAGGAAGTGAGAAAAGCAAATGTCCATGAAACCCACCACAAACACTACAGTTCTGCTTTCCTGTAGCTGCTGCAGGAGCTACAGTAATCAGTTTAATAATTAGTGTTTAGTAACGGGGGACAGACGCTGGCTCTGCACAAGCACACCTCCTCAGGGCTGTGCTCTCATTGCTGCGTCAGGATGAGAGTCAGAGTCAGCTGACAAGAAAAAGGTGGCAAAAAAATTGGCCTTATTAGGTAGTTTCTGATCCCAAGTTGTTACTCATACCTGATGCACAGAGGCAGCCATGGAACAGGTAAAATGTGTGCCATTAAGGAGGTTCTAAATTAAACACAGACTTTTAGCACTGGATCAAGCACCATGTTAAGACATTTATATTGTAAAAGCTGTTTTGGAATCTGTTTTTTACTAAACAACATACTCCTTCTCCACCTTGTAGCAAGCAAGGTGTTTGCAAGAACCAATCCTGTCATAACTCTGGTCTGTCGTTCCCAAATCCAGTCTTGCCCATGGAAATGTGGCTCTTTTCAGCTTAAGAGTGGGTTAACATAGAGAAATAGGGTTCTGACTGCTGTGGCAGTTGGGATGCCTCAATATCTATGTAATATCAAGTTAATTGAATGTATAATGCATAAAGTATAGACTTTAGTTATCACACTCAACATCTTACAGAACTGAGCCTTTGTGCTGCAGATTTCTTGAGACATTGTATCTTCTGTGGGTTTTTTTTTTTAAGTACTATTTGTCTAGCCCTACATACGTGTTTTTTATACATAGATATGCTGAATAATAGCATGGACATGTTGCCAGACACCATGGAGTTTGTTACTGGTCTGGTAAAACTGGTTTTTTCCTCAGGTCTTCATCAGCTGCTGTCAGGGAATTACGAGAGAACCTCAGATCTATAGGAGAATCTCAGTTTTCATTTCATTTTAAAATAGAATTTGATATTTCGAATCCGAAAATACCAGCCCCATGGGTTAAAAGAAGGCAAATAAAGTGGACACGGCATTTATTATTTATAAAATGTTTTGACTTCTGACTTTCTGGTGAGTCAGCAGAGAGCTGTTGGTTAAACAGAACCCAGGGGGTGCACAAGGCAGCAGCTTACTAAAACAGCGTAAACTGCTTAAAAAGGCAAAAAGTCCCTAGGCCCTTTATTTAATGGCACATGGCTGGAAGTGTTGTCTCTTTAACAGAAGACAAATTTATTGTTTGTGAGGATAAGGGGACATGGCCATGGCAAGGTGTACCCCAGGAGCTGAACTCCCTGGTCAGTGGAGCACAGCTGGTTCTCATCACTGCTGCTTCCCAGGCAGCTCCTGGGTGATGTCAATGATTGTGCCAGCAGCTCATGGATCTCCATCCCTCACAGATCATCAGCCATTCCATGTCCAGGCAGCACCTCAAGGGCTGGTGGTCACAACCCTGAGAGGGTCAATGCTGTGGCTTGCCTGATTTGTACAAATCCTGTTTTTTCAGGTGTTTTAAACCCCACTGAGGCTCTTTAGCTGGTACTGAGAGTTATTCAGGAAGTCATTACTTGCGCAGGGAGAATTCCCAGTTTTTGGGGAGCAGGGGACGACTGGTGAAGCTGGAGCAGCACTGCTGCGGGTGAGCAGGCACCATCAGGGCAGCTGTCATGGAGCGTGCCAGGGTTCTGGGTTAATTATTAAACCTGCAAACAGGTGTTGGGTTTTGGGCAGGACAGGAGAGGTACAGACAATTCCCTCCTTCCGGGTGCCCCAGGAGCAGCAGCTCTTGCCCCTCCGAGGCAGCTCCAGAGGGCCCACATGTGTGAGATGCATCCTGGGGTGCATCCTGTGAAGAGCCAGCAGGTCAGAGAGGGAATCCTGCCACTCAGCCCTAGTGAGGCACATCTGGAGTGCTGGGTCCAGTTCTAGGCTTCTCAGGACAAGAAAGACAGGGAGCGACTGGAGGGGGTCCAGCAGAGGCCACAGGGATGATGAGGGGTCTGGAGCATCTCTCTCATGAAGTGAGACTGTGGGAGCTGGGCCTGGAGAAGGGAAGGCTGAGAGAGGATCCCATCAATCCATACCAATATCTCAAAGGCAGGTGGCAAGAGGATAGCGCCAGACTCTTTTCACCAAATCACAAAATTGTTGGGGTTGGAGGGGACCTCTGCAGATCATCCAGTCCAACACCCCTACCAAGCAGGGTCACCTGGAACGGGTGTGAACACATCCAGGTGAGTTTGGAATGTCTCTGGATAGAGAGTATCTCCCTGAGCATCCTGTTCCAGTTCTCGGCCACCCTCATGAAAAGTTCTTCTTCATGTTGAGGAAGTGTTTTAGTTTATGGCCATTGCTTCTTGTCCTGTCATTGGGCACCACCGAAAAGGACCTTTTTTGGTGGTGTCCAGTGACAGGATGAGGAGCAACGGCCATAAACTAAAACACAACGTTTCACAACAACATGAGGAAGAACTTTATGTTGAGGGTGGCTGAGCACTGGAACAGGTGTCCAAGGAGGGCGTGGAGTCTCCCTATCAGGAGATATTCCAACCTCACCTGGACGCGTTCCTGTCACATGCTCCGGGTGGCCCTACCTTGGCAGGGGGGTTGGGCTGGAGGATCTACAGAGGTCCCTTCCAACCCTAAATATTCTGGGATTCCGTGATTCAGAGCCGTCACCTGTTGCGGCCGCGGGGCCGCGCGGGAGGCGTGCGCGCTCCCGCGG